>ML794636.1:737674-774853 GCA_009831015.1 Picea engelmannii
TCACACATTATTGGAAGTGACAAGATTAGTGACAAGACTTATACATAGTCATTACTTTTCACTTAGGCACTTTGTCTAGATGTAAGAATGCAGTGGTACCAAATGAGTCTGTCATGTTTGATGTGAAGATAAGTGTACGAGATGTAAAATAGTTCATATTTTTGGAGTTTCCCTGAAGACTAGTTAGTCGTATTTTCAGTCAATAACACAACTATATGAGGGTTTGATTAGTCTCATCAAGTTGACTGATTTGGACACCTGTGGAGTCGCAACAACAAGAGTTGTAATGATGAAATTGCAACACCGACGATGTATCTCCATGGTGTGGATAAGACTTGGAGCCTAGGTTATGTAGGGGAAAGGTGTGGGTGGAAAGTGAAGAAAATGGGATGAATTTGCACTGATGTGAGTCACATAAATGAAGCTGCCACAATCAGAGTGAAAGGGATGGAATTGTGAGAGGGAGGGAGTCATAGGAATGGGAGTTGCAGTGGAGAACCTACGACACAGATGATGCACTAAATGGTGTGGATACAAATCGCAATATTGGTGGTGCAAGTGAAAGGTGAAAACTGAAAAAATGAAATGAAGATGTGAGTAGAGTTGCAACAATGTGAGTCACAACAATGAAGCCGCAACAATGAAAATGAAAGTGTTGATTTTTTGGGAAAGTTAGGGAAACTATGAGTATAGTTGGATGTTTTTCAAAATAAGAAAGGTCGCAAATGGATTTGCAATCGTGAGAATGACAAAAGGGGAATTGTAGAAGATGGGAGGGCTTTGGGTGAAGTAGAAACCAAGGGAATGGGAGAACAATCGACGAAGGAAAATTGCAGTAAATAGAGTTTCAACAGCAAGGAATGTTGCGTCCAGGAGAGTTGCAGCAAGAGGAATTGTAGCAATAGAAGTTGCATCCAAGGGAGTTGTAGCAAATGGAATTGTAGCAAAGGGAATTGTAGCAACGGGAAATGTAGAAACAAGAGTTGCAACCAAGGGAGTTGTAGCAAAGGGAATTGTAGCAACATGATTTGCAGCAACGAGAATGGTAGCAACATTGTTCTCCCTTGCGTACCCTGAAAAAAAATATATTATTAGGAAAAAAGAAAAAGTTTTTATTAAGATTTATTGAGAAGGATCTTGACACAACCATCATGAAACCATGAAGTGTCTTTTTTGTTTATTTTAGATATTGTTTTTTATTTATGCTAACTATGCTAGTTTTTACACTTTTTTTTAGAGTAGGAGGAACATAAACTATCTAGAAGGGAAAAGTTATAGGTCACTGTCGAGCCATCCATTTGTAATCTTCCTCAAAAAGGATTCATTTGATAAGGGGCATTGATATAAAAAAATTCTATGTCCATTAGCCATTAGAGGAATCCTATCTTCATCTATGGTGAAGAGTTTGATGGCCCCACTATCATAGATTGTGTCAATTTCATATGGACCAAGCCATCTAGTGCGAAATTTTCCTCTGAAGTCCTTGAACCTAGAATCAAATAATAATACCCAATCTCGAGCCTTAAACTTATTTTTCTTGATAAACTTATCATGCCATCTATCCCTTTGATGTTGTATCATTGTGGCTCTGTGTAAGGAAACTTTTCGTAGTTAGTCCAACTCATTGATTTGAAGCAGACTTTGTTTCTGAGCCTCTGATAGTTCCAACCCTATTTGTACCACTGTCCCGAGTGTCTGGATTTATATTTCAATGGGTAGTATTACTTGCTTCCAATAGAATAAATCATAAGGTATGCATCATATACTAGTCCCCCAGGTGGTTCTATAGGCCCATAAGGCTTCAGGGAGTTTATCAACCCAATCCTTAAGATGTAATATGATGATTTTAGTGATAATTGCCTCAAGGATATAATTAGTCCCCTCTACCTATCCATTTTCCAATGGATGATATGGTGTTGTGATTCTATGCTTGATCTTATAATTGTCCATCAAATCTCTGACAAGCTGTGATGTGAACTGAACTCCTCCATCGGTCACTATTTCTTGTGGTATCCCTAACCTTACAAAGATTTATTCATTGAGAAATTCTACTACTGCTTGTTTAGTTTCCGTTGAAAGTGCCTTTGCCTCCTATTGGCGCACAATGTAGACCCCAGGTTCATAACATTTAAACAACCAACAAAACCCTTAGACACCGACCCTTTTGACATCACCTGCAAGAAAGTGAAGTCTCACCCGAGGCGTCTAGAGGGGTTGCAGGAACCAAGTTTCTGTAGTGACAAGGGGAAGTGAGGCATTCAACCTTTCCATACTATGCATTGTTCATTCATTTACTGTGTGTGCAGTTTTCGTTACTTAATAGTATTTTAGCATGCAATATACTATGTGCACGACATTAATCCACTAACATTCATTCATCATAACATTAATCTAACATATAAGTGAATTATTCATCCAGTGCGCAAAACCATCATATAGTTTATATCAACCATTCATTCATATTAAGTATGCACAATAATAGAAAGAAAGCAGATAATGACAACACATAGGAACACCATATTTTAACCTAGTTGTTGTTGGGAAAAACACCCTACGGACTAGCAAATAGAGTTCAGACTTTGCATGCAGATATGACCGAATAGAAAATCACTTTTTACTTTCATCCCTAGATTTAAACCCCCTTTTTCTTAGTCAATACATGGGAATATCAACCTATCTTGTTACCGACGTTTGATGTCGATCCTCCGCTGTGCTTGATCACTTGTTCGCTATGCTCCTTCCAAAGCTGACCTACATTCAGGACAAGCAACAACTATGCATGCATGCTACTAATATCCTAACGGGTTAGAAATCAAACATAAACTAATCAATATCATAAACAGTTCAGGAATTGGGACGGGAAAAGCACTCTCTTTATTTCTTAAAATGAATCAACTTACAAAAAGTCGAGACCAACCACCATCCTTGAACCTGATCCTGGGCTCCTCTTTTCTGCCCTTCAATTGCTTTGCTTGAAATCTCCTTTGGCGTTAGGAAAGGCTAAAGGGTTGGGACAATGGAATACGTAAATGGGAAGAGTTTCTTTTCTATATTTATCCTCTTCCAAATGGTACCCCTACCCCTTCTTTTATAGGCTAGAAGGAGCTAGGTATTTGGATGAACCCTCGGCCATGCATGGCCGGGAGTTTCAGTTAACTCACCCATAGCTTTTTGTTCCGTTGGAAACTTTCCTTTTTTCGTGCTTCTGAACGTACACATGCGCTGTAGTGGGCCTACTAGCATGGGCACTGTAGATACATGTGGGCTGTAGTGGGCCAGCTAGCGCGGACTTTTAAAAATGGAGTTTTTAGAAGAGTTTTTCAGTAGTTTTTGGCAAAGAAGGGTTATGAGATGGCCAGATGCCAGGTAAGAATGTGTAGTGAAATTTAGGGTTATAACAGATGCCCCCTAATGTGTGAGGTAAGAAGAGCATCTGATGGCAGAAATACATTACCAATCTTTACTGATGCGCCGAACGATTGAGCCCAAGGATCAGGAACCAGGAGGTGTCATTTGTAAAACAACAAATATCTCACCGAGGCGGGCATACCCATGCTCGGGATAAAAATATAACCATGGCTACCAATCAAATACACTGTAGATCCATGTCAAATAACTATAAAGAGTATCCGTGAACAATACACAGCGGAGCTACATCTCAAAATCAGAAAGATATACATATAGAGTATCCATCTTCCAGAAGCTGATCCAACCTGATGGCTAGCGATAATATCTTCAGAGCTCGAGCAACAACTTCAAAATCTTCCAAAACTCGGGTAGGAGTGTAATATGAGTGTACGATTGCACTACCTAGAGGTCTTCGATGGCTCCTCGGTCATGGACTTGATAATCTTGATGATCGGACTGAAGGCTTCAGTGATTTCGAACAAACACTTGATTGGACGTTTAGGATGGCTGGCTCTACGGACAAGAGACATATTGCAGAGGGGCTGACTCGGGCTTAGTGAAAAAACTTCCCTTGGACAATAGCATGACAAGTGATAAGACTCAGGCAACATATATGTTAATCATAAGTCTACGAAGCAGAAGGCAACGCAAACTCTCCATATGTTTGGAAGAATAACCAAACGGTGGAGGACACAACTCTATATAGCGAGAAAAGATTCCTAAGGTCGTACTACATCCCATAGTCTGATGAACAAACGGACAGATGTGCTTTATCCAAGGGCAACTCATTATGCTTCCAATAAAGAAAATACTTTTCCCTTCCTCTTTTTGGGGTATATTTGATTTTTTTGTTCTTTTCGATAATGTAGGACAAAGAATAAAGGAATATTATGTTACAATGGAGGAACGAGTATTGCAAACATATAAGATCAAGGCACAAGGACAAGACTGATGTTCTAGTGAAATGATACTTGGGAAAAATCCTCTACAGGCCAAAGGTGTTAAGACGCAGAAGCAAACTGTCACAAGGCTGGTGGATAAGGTATGCAAATGCGGTTGATAAAATACACAATGGTAACGTCCTTCAATGTAATTTTAACGATCCCAGAGAAGGTAAGTTCAGTTGTTTTTCATATTTAGAGAGTCTGAAAAACACAAAAGGAGACTCCATTAGGGTACCTTTTTCGAATATAGTCTAGCCGATTCGAAAAAGGGGTAAACTAGCACCGATTAGACGTCAATTCAAAACCATTTTAACGAGTGTGACAAGGACAAGATCACTCAGCCATTTTTTCACTTTTAAGGAGTCTGAAAAAAGATTAACTATGGACTCCGTCAGGAATATTCTTCTGGACCATTTTAACGAGTGTGAAAGAATAAGGTCACTCGGCGATCTTTTCAATTTTAGGGAGTCTGAAAAAAGCTTAACTATGGACTCCATGGGGGTTTCTTTTACGTAATTTTAGTCCCTCAGGCCCAAAAAAGGGGTAAAATTATACCTAAGGGTACTCTTCTAAAGAACGAAAGTTCCATAGAGTATACCTCTGTTCGTATAGTTGACCGTCCGGATCGAAAAAGGGGTAAACTACCGTCGGACAGACGTGACTTCAAATTTCAATTTAACGAGCGTGAAATGCCACAAGATCACTCGACAATATTTTCATGTTTAGAGGGTCTGAAAAGAGTTTAAAGAAGACCCATTTAAGGAACGTTCTTCTGGACCAATTTAATGAGTGTGAAGAAACAAGGTCACTCGGCAATCTTTTCATCTTTAAGGAGTCTGAAAAAGGCTTAAAGAAGACTCCATAATGGTTACTTTTCTCAATTAATCCAGACGAGATCGAAAAGCATAAATGCAGTCTCACTGGATGTTGTTTTCGTATCTCAAAGTGAGATTGAAAAACAACAAAGTTAGCTCATGATAGAATCTTTGTGGGTCGATACTTGGCATCTCCCCGGGGGAGTTGTATGCTCTGACGAAAACATTGTCTATGATGCCAGGGGTTCTAGAGATATTGATAGGTACCGTTTCAGCAATGGCTTCCATATTACCCTCAGCATAGATCTTGTGTGTAGCTAAGGGATTAGTATGACAAGACCTATCTCCAGTCATAGTCACGGTGAATTCTCCTGCTTCGATTCGACTTAACTTTGGGAGGAAATATGATCTATGATGAAGATCTTCCCAAGGTTTGTCTGGACTAGTCATTGCTTCGATTACAGCTTCATCAGAAGGCAAGACTAAGTCTAACGAATCGACGCTAGCGAGAGAACCCCAAATAGGCTCTAGAAGCGGATCTAACTCTTGTGCAGGAGTCGGATTAGGGTTAGTTGAAGCTTGCTGGACTAGAGAGTACGCTACTTCAGTGGCTGACAAGGGCATGGACATGTCGGGTTTCCCTGTCTCATCTATCATGGCTGATGGGGAAGGAAGAATCCATGGATCCTCGAAGTAAGTCATGCGGAATGACGAAACTTGAAAAATCTCAACCTTATGGTGATTAGATATAAATTTGATGTCACCCTACGGGGGTGGGTAATCGAAGGTACCCATCAAAGATGGGCACAAACTAACTCCTACGTTGATGATACCCGGTTGAGGATTATAATCATCGGGACCATAGATGCCCCCAAAGCTGGGTCAGGTCTGGAGAAAGACAATTGATCGATGGTCACTATCCGGCCTTCATGTGGAAACAACAAGACCCGGAAAACTGTAGCAACCATAACTTGCATAACATAAGTCCAACTACTTCCTAACAAGAGGTTATAGTCGAGGGGAGCATCGACTACCTCTACTTCGACACACACAGTCTTCCCTCCTAACTGCACGGGGAAAGAAGGAACGATGCCATGTGGTCAGAAAGAATGACCATCGAAACCAATGAGGAGCGTAGGTGATGGAGACAAAACGGGTTGTCCAATGGCCTTCCAACATGCCAATGACATAACGCATGTCGATGCGCCCTCGTCGACCACCGTGCGGAAGATATTTCGTGTAAAAGTTTTCGTGGGGTAAGCCACTACTATCTGAAACGCGACATGGTAAGGTAGATGAGGTTTTAAGTCAGTTGTATCTAACATGATGGTACCTAGATTACAAGTCTTAGTAGAGCCTAAAGCAGTTAACAAAGCCTGCCTCTGAGCAGGGAAACTTTGGAGGACTTCCAAAGCAGACATCGCACAAGGGGTTTGTGATAAATCTTCCACCACAGAGTAGTTCTGGGCGGCCCTTACGTTTGGGTTATGAGAAGCCTTTTTAAATGCACCTTTTGGAATGTGTGTCATTGTTTCTCCCAACGTTTTCTCAATCTGTAGAGGAAGAGATGGGAGATTAGCTTCTTTTCCCTTCTCAGAAGTGTTTGTTTTACTATAGTCATGTGCTCTAGTCGATATGAAAGCATCACCTCTAACCATATATACGTTCGTGGATGAGGGGTTGTTCGGAGGTGGGCAGTTTTCTTGGCTACCCCCTTCTGTGCTTGCAGAGGCTTGAGTTAAATTTTGCCCATGTTGAAAGGGATTAGTCAACACTGCTTGTTGTTGTTGTGTGACAAAATTTTGGGCCTCTGCAAGTCGAGGACATAGATGGGTCGGGTGATCCTCCACGCATAGATTGCACGGATACCTCACCTTCCATTTTTCAGTGTTGTCCCCACCAGCATTATCGTTGGGTTTTTTATCCCCCTTACCCTTCTTTCATTGTTTTTTCTTCCCTTCAGGCTATTGGGTTGCCTTCGGGTTAGTTGACTGCACTATGTGTACTTCCGACGTTTGGGTAGTGGGGGCAGCCAAAGAAGTAGTTTGGCTAGCCGCCGTGTGCTGTATGGATAACTATTGCAACTATTTTGTCAATTGCTCGACGGGCCTAGTTTGTGCTGAACCAACGATACCATCGGCATGTGGTCCAACTCTCTATATAGTTTTCTCCAGTATTGAACATGGTGCATCTGGCAAGATGTTGTATAATAAACCAGACTGAGAATAGATGAGCTCAAACTGTTGAGCCCTCATGATGGCGTCTTCCTCATCGAAAACTCTAGATGTCACAACATCTTTGGATAACTACAGGACCAAAGACTTAATGAACCGCTCAAGTAGGAATGCTGGTGGGACTGGTACTTTTATTAAACTCTTCCGGCGTCTCCATTCTCGGATGTGATCAGAGATATGGTTCGCTGTTGTCTGTTCGAAATTAGCAAGCAGCTCTATGCCAGCGTCGTATCTCACAGGTAACTGGAAATGGTTAAGGAAGGCCATCACCAACTCGCCAAAATAAGAGTATCTTGAGCGATCGAGCTCAATGTACCATTTCGAGACACTCCCAATGAGAGTACATTGAAACAATCGCAACTGTACAGAGTCATCTTTCAATGAGTTGGATGAGCACCATAGATGAAAGGTAGTCACATGATCTCCTGGATCTTCATTAGGTTTGGCTTCAAACTTTGGAATGTCCGAAGGAAACTTCGTCGGCATAGGAGGCCAATCTGGATCATGACAAATGGGATCATTCAACAACCTTGTCAAATATGGCAAGTGTAAAGTTTCCAGGAAAGGTAATTTGGGTTGTTGCTGATAACCAGGAAAAAATGGTCCTAGAGTTTGACTAGCACCAAGTTGCCAGGAAAAGTTTGGTTGTTGGCCCTAGTTCTGGTACAAACCGTGGCCTTGACCAGCATAAGGATTTTTCATATGTGGAGACATCATCGGATGATTTCCCAAATAGGATATAGATGGTTGGGCATGCATTGTATTGGAAGGACTTTGGGAAGGGTTACTCCATGCCGGTCCTGTGGGGATAGGCATAGTGGTTTGTCCGGGGTTCCATTGATTGTGGAAAGAATTTCCCCAGATCGATGTTCTGAAGGAGGGAACGGATCCTTGCCCTGAATTCCAAGGTCCTGTTATGTTTGCCCCCTATGCAGGAATAGTACCCTGAACAGGAGTAGATTGTCCAAAAATGGGGTTGCCCCCAGTCGAGAAAGCGGCTGACAAGAATGTGTTGTTACCAAATGTTTCGTTCCAAGAAAACGGTGTCAAACCTACCGGCATACTATGCACAGGTGGTCCTTGAATCCCTGCTCCAAATAAACTATTGGGTGTAGGTTTCCCGACGGATTGCTGATGCGAGCCACCGAGTGAAGGGGACGAAGGAGGGATATGACCTCCTCCGTAAGAAAAAGCGTTAAAAGGGACAGGAGTGCCCCCCAAGTGACCTTGCAGAGGAGTGATAGAGCTCCCTACCCCCAGACTCAAAGTCTGTAAAGTGGAGTAGGAAAGTGCAGGACTTGTACCCGAACTAGGCATCCCATATGAGAACGGAGGGCTTGTCGCACTAGGTGTAAAGGGGGTTGTGGCCACCGCCAAAGATGGATTCGGACCACTATGCAAAGTAGTTACAGCCGAGACCATTGTGGCTTGGACCGACGACAATGAGTTAGGAGGTGTAAGCTCTCCTGTGGTGACAACCGTGGTGGGAATCAAAGAATTCCCGGAAGAAGAAACAACATTTGTTTCCATTGCTGTGTGCGACACTATCTGGCACTCGTGAAAAACTGGTATAATAAAAGGTGCCAAGAAATAAGTGGTTGGGGTTTCAACCGAGCCAAGAGTGGTTTCTTCAAGGTTTAAAATGGTCGATTCCTCCGGTTTTTGTTCGGGCACAATGGGTTGCGGCCCGGTCACTTCAAAAGACCCTTGTTGTTCTAGCTTCCGCCGTAAAGGTGGCGTGGGTGGCTCCAGTGTAACCGACAGCAGGCCAAGAAGCCTTTGTGACAGGCGGAGCTCAGGATCCTCCACTGTGTGAGAAGATCCAAGAAACTCTAAGGTAGTCTAAACGCACAAAAGTAACACTCACTAAGAAAAAATTCCCTAGAAGATAAGACAAACAAACACTAAATTAATTGGAAGAACAGTTGCAATAGCCAACACTAGAGCAACTTATCGGTGCAAGTGCAACTTGAATATGGAAGCACCCTCTGGGTATACTCTACAAAGAATGGCCCGATGTCTATCCTAGGTACCACAGTATACCCCCGCAGTCACCTGTGTATGTCCCTATCAAAGATTGGCAACTAGGTTGCCAGCACGTGAACAATCACCAGGCGGGTACAGTCGAAAGTCGGGTAGACCAAAATGAGTAGGGTATCAAGCTCGAAATCTATCAAGGGTATCGAGAGAAAATGGTCTGGAAGACAACTCAGGACCTCGAATGGATTCGAGACCCATGAAGCCCCGTGGCAAATGCAAATGACGGAATCCAAAAACAAGCCCTCTATATGTGTTCTCCACTACGATTGGTCCATCTTTGTAGGGGTTATCTCCGCTACCTTTCCGCACGCAACCTCGTGTTTATCCCCTGTGTTAGAGGGGGGTCCCGGATAACTTCCACAAAACTGGACTTAGACACTCCCTATCACAGACTCCAATGTTTGATGTTAAATGGCCTTGAAGAGTCTCCTCTCCAACCTAATCCAAGGCCCTAGTCCTGAACTAGTTTGTGAACCCTACAAACATAAAAGTCTAGTAGATTTTAAAGATAGCGTTACTTTTATAGATTTGTCTTACGTCAAGGGGTATGAGGGTGAAACTAATGATGTGTAACAGACGAAAGAAAAAATGACTTAAAAAAGATGGAAACAAAACTTTTACTGAATGCAAAATTTTAACAATTTTTCAAAAGCAAGATTTTCTTTTTTAACTTTTCTAAGATTTTGGAAAGAAAACTCAAAGGAATTTCACTCGACTACGAGCTACTTATGATCTAAGTGAACTACAAAAACTTATGAAATAAAAGACTTCTCCCTAGCTAATGATGCAGAAACACACTTTTCAATCAAAGAAGAAAATGAAAAGAGAATTTTTTTATTTTATTTGATTGCTAGTTAAAGCAAGAAAGGGAAAATACCGACAAGCAAAAAACCAAGGAAAAAAAATTATGTCTTAAAGCGTAGATCGCAAAGAATCAGATTAAAAAATCACACAATATCAATTGTAAAATCAATGACTCTCTCACTTGTCTAAAAACCGTAAAAAATCAAAACATTTTTATATTTTTCTGACAACGTTTTAAATGAGAAAAAGCAAGCTAAGGGTAGAACGAATCCTAAGCTACTGACTGTTCAAACAGAGATTCAAACACCTAAGAAGAAAAGTGAGTCACCAATTCTGTTGTTGGGAAAAACACCCTACGGACTAGCAAATAGAGTTCAGACTTTGCATGCAGATATGACCGAATAGAAAATCACTTTTTACTTTCATCCCTAGATTTAAACCCCCTTTTTCTTAGTCAATACATGGGAAGATCAACCCACCTTGTCACCAAAATTTGATGTCGATCCTCCGTTGTGCTTGATCACTTGTTCGCTATGCTCCTTCCAAAGATGACCTGCATTCAAGACAAGCAACAACTATGCATGCATGCTACTAATATACTAACGGGTTAGAAATCAAACATAAACTAATCAATATCATAAACAGTTCATGAATTGGGACGGGAAAAGCACTCTCTTTATTTCTTAAAATGAATCAACTTACAAAAGGTCGAGACCGGCCACCATCCTTGAACTTGATCTTGGGCTCCTCTTTTCTGTCCTTCAACTGCTTTGCTTGAAATCTCCTTTGGCATTAGGAAAGGCTAAAGGGTTGGGACAATGGAATACGTATATGGGCAGAGTTTCTTTGCTATATTTCTCCTCTTCCAAATGGTACCCCTACCCCTTCTTTTATAGGCTAGAAGGAGCTAGGTATTTGGATGAACCCTCGGCCATGCATGGCCAGGAGTTTCAGTTAACTCACCCATAGCTTTTTGTTCCGTTGGTAACTTTCCTTTTTTCGTGCTTCTGAAGGTACACGCGGGTTGTAGTGGGCCTGCTAGCGTGGACACTATAGATACACATGGGCTGTAGTGGGCCAGCTAGCGTGGACTTTTAAAAATGGATTTTTTAGAAGATTTTTTCAGTAGTTTTTGGCAAATAAGGGTTATGATATGGCCAGATGCCAGGTAAGCATGTGTAGTGCAATTTAGGGTTATAACACTAGTTCACCCCAATCTGGGCTACGTCCAAAACTATTGGCTTCTCATTTTATTCATGTATGTTCTCATTACAGTTGCACACTGGACTTTATAAAAAGATGCATCAACAACCATTCCTCAGACCTGCCTTAGTCATTCTATTGTAGTGTCAACCTCCCTCCTTCTACCTTCGTCATACAAATATTACTCAACATAGAATAAATCATTTCTTTACCTCTTCCCTCTACCTAAAAACCTTTTACGTATTTATACATAAGAGTAGGGCTAAGCCTATTATAATATAGTTACTAAGTGGACAAATTGTCCCAAAAATCCTAATGGTTCTTAACCATTTTTCCATCTTTCGCATGCCACTTCGTTGCTTTTCCTTCGATCAGGCGATTTGACTCCTTAGAATCCCCTTTGTGTCACACACTCCGGTCCAACTTCTAACTTCTTCTTCATTATTCTAGTGCAGATCCCAAAATTGTCAAAACTAATACAAAATGCCTCTCCAACACCTCCATCCATTTCATGACGTAGTCTATGCAGACAAGGATGCAGGAGTGCTAACATTAAGGGGGGTTTATTGGCCCCATGAAATCAATGGCCCATTTTTCAAAGGGTTCCAACACCATTTATGGTTGTAGAGACATTTTATTTTCTTGTACAGGTCTACCCATGTGTTGACAGTTGTCACATCTCTTTACATACTCTTTGGCGTCTCTGAAAAGTGTGGGTCAATAATACCCTTGATGGAGTACCTTGTACCCAGTCCTTTTATTTTAAAAGTGGCGCCAACAAGGGCCATCATGATAGGATTTTAATATCATGTTGGATTCATCCTCTCGCACACCTCTTTTGATGATCAAATCATGCCCAATGTAGAAGAGGTGGCCATCAATCCATGAAAACCTATCATTTTTTATGACTATACTTTGTTGTTCTTTGGGGGTCAGATGATGCGAAAGTTTACCTATAGCCAAAATGTTAGAAATGTCTACAAACCATGGTGAGTTAGTAGATACTACAAATATATTCTCATTTGGAAAACAATCTTCTACTGAAGATTCATTTTCATTAGACATTATTCTAGAAAGAAAGCCATCGACTACATTATCTTTCCCTAGTTTATCTATAATGGTGATATCAACTTCTTGTAATAAAAGAAACCATCTAGTGACCCTACCATTGGTGATTGGTTTTTTCATTAAATATTTGAGGGCAACATGTTAAGTAGGAAAAAATATAGAATATCTAATAATGTAGTGCCTAAATTTTTTTATTGCATGAATAACAACAAGAAACTCTTTTTCTGTTACCATATAGTTTAATTTTGTAGACATGAGATTCTTACTAACATAGTAAATTGTGTAAGGTTCCTTTCCTTTTAGTTTTACGAGAATGGCTCCGACTACAGTTTCTAATGCGTCTTTGGAAATGTGGAATGGGAGGGACCAATCCGGCCCTCTTAGAATAGGAGCTTCAGATACTTTATTTTCAATTCGTCGAGTGTGTGTTGGCATGTATCTGTCCATACAAACTCAATGTACTTGCTAGTTAATTCATATAGCAGATGAGTAATATGGGAAAAAAAAATCGATAAATCTATGATAATAACCAATGTATCCGAAGAAACTTTGTACCTGATTTTGCGAGTTTGGAGTTAGAAAATTGAATATTACCTTTACTTTTCCAGGGTCAACTTGAATACCCTTAGATGAAATGTGATGTCCTAGTAAGATGCCATCAATTTCCATCATAAAAAAAATTCATTATTGATGGCAATGTTTGACTCTTTGCACCTTATTATTGTTTTCTCCAAATTGGCTAATTCCTCATTGAATTCATCCCCATATGTTGTAAAATTGTCCATGTATATTTCCATGCAATTATGAATTAGATCGGAGAATATGACTATAACAACTCATTGAAAGGTGGTGGGAGCTTTGCATAACCCAAATGGTAAAATACGGTAATAAAATGTTACCCAAGGATAGGTGAACTTCATTTTGTCTTGGTCTTCAGGGGAAATTTGGATTTGGTTATGCCCACTAAACCGATCGAGGAAAGAGAAATATTTATTTTCTGCTAATGTGTCCAGTACTTGGTCAACAAATGTTAGTGGGAAGTATTATTTATGGGTTTCTTTGTTTATTTCTCTATATTCGAAACAAATTCTCCATTTTCCACTTTTCATAGGCACCATGACAAGAGGGGAGACCCACTAGCTATCAAAATTCAAGTAAATGAAGTTGGTTGTTAGTAGTTTTTGTAGCTATTCTTTGACTATATCTTTTAGTGCCAGATTCATCCAATGCTAGAATTGACGAATGGGTCTGGATCCTTACTTAATATATATATGATGTGTACATAGATCAATATGGATCCCCTTCATGTCGAAATATTCTTTGGCGAAAG
This sequence comes from Picea engelmannii, assembly GCA_009831015.1. Classification (NCBI taxonomy): domain Eukaryota; kingdom Viridiplantae; phylum Streptophyta; class Pinopsida; order Pinales; family Pinaceae; genus Picea; species Picea engelmannii. The sequence goes on from ML794636.1 coordinate 751,521, forward strand.
AATCACTATGATTTTATAGTATCTTAACCAATCATTGTTTATGTTCATTAGTCAGTCCTTGGTCGACTCTAAGGGTTTTCCTTGGTTCTGCCCCTCAAGTCTGACTGTGAATTTAATACCAAATTAGGATCGACATAATAGTTCAAGTTTTCCTTCAAGCATCTTGACTTCCTGGACGGTGGCGTCATTTTATTTTATGGCTTTCTCCACAAACTGTGATACCATCACCTTAACAATCCAGTAGGTCTCTGCTAGCTTAAGGTACTTTATTTCTCTGGTCCTTGAGTACTTCAGGTCTTCAACCCAACCTTAAATTCTTGAACAATATCACCTTCAGAGGTGTTGTGTCATTGACATCTAACTGCTTCTTCAATCTCCGTTGCAATCTGTTTCTCCTCATTCGAACACAGGTACTTGAAACAATCCCGACCATCCAATATGATCTCATAGCCCTGGTGTGATTGACTAGACCTTGGAAGGAGGAAGCCTCATGCTGCTTACCTTTCTGTCTACTCCCCCACGCACCAATCCTGACCATTTTGTTCTGATTCCCTGACTTAACCAACATATGCCAAAAAATTGTTCTTGCTTTGTTTACCTTACTAGTTGGCTACCGACAAAGACTCATCCCCCAACCTTTTCTCACTTGTAATGTACCTAGTTTCCCATTGAGTCTTGTTACCACATTACACATGCTATGATACCAATTTGTAACATCCCCAGCCTACTACTGAGAAACGTTACGCTAAAATTTCACTGTGCAATTTCTATTTTAAACACAATTCGCGCAGTTTCACTTGAAGTAACATGCTTAGTCCAAGCTCGAGTCGCACTACTGTTATTGGATAAATCGGTGAATGCAGACATAAACTAATCTCCCTAGATCCACCTGGATCTATAAATAAACAAGCTAATCATACACCATGGATCCATGTCATCAAAATTCTACATAGCCACCAGGAATACACTGTGGATCTATGTACTAGAAAGCTCAAATTAGGACATATCCATGAGACATACAAAGTGGTTCTATGTGTCGATACAAATCATAAATACTCCATCGCAACCTAGACCAAAAATGATGAGATTCAGGGTATTCAATCCCATCATCCGTAAGTACGAATCTAGCCATGCGATTACAGGTGTTGAATTCGAACATGGTAGAAACCACTTGATTATCGGTCATTGATGAAAACCATTAACAAGTGCAAGGGAAATCACCATTGATGTCAATGAATCCCAAGGTACCTCAGTACAATCCGTCGAATGTGAATAAATGAGTTGAAGTCGAACACTCAATCGAATCTCTCAATCAGGGACCAATGATGTGAATCCACTGTCGAAAGCGAAGAAACCTGCCATTGAGGCATGCCAGCTCTAAGGTACTAAATTATTTATAAGTCTCATGCCTGGATGATCAGTTGAAGTCGATAGGAAAAGACTTGTCACATGAGGGCCTTGATGTATCCCTCATCAGTGACACAAAATAAGTAACAGATATAGGATAGATCAAAGTATGAAAATGATTTGAAACTGACACAGGGAAGGCCAACATGGTAGGAATTGACAAATACAGATGGCCGACTCGATAGAGGGCTTGTTTGGACTTCTCTTGAACATATGAACGACACGATGATGTTCTTGGCAGCATTGAATCAAGGACAACCCAATATATGAACTTGCAAAAAGTCAGACGAGAGACAAATGGATTTCCCAACCCAGATTCAAATGATGAAGGGGGGTGTCATGTTCAAGAGAGACTATTACTTCCACTAACACAAATATAGAGACACATTTCTTTCCCAAAATTCCCCCCACCATTTCTGGCGAGTACCTCTTTATTTTTACCCAAGCTTGAGGAGGATAACATATTCTTATTGATGTAAGCTCATCCTTCAGACGAGTCCCTCAGAGTGTTTAACGAACCCTAAGAAGGAGTGGTTTGATCCCGTATGGGTCTTTCGATGTTTGTTTAACGTGTCCAAAGAGAGAAAACTCGAGGGTTTTTCATGTTTTGAGAGACTGAAAAACACTTAAAGAGAACTCTCTCAATTCCTTTTTCGTAAATTAGTTCGATGAGACCGAAAAAGTGATAACCTACTGCCCATCGAACATTTTCTTCAAATACTTTTACGAGCGTGAAAAGAACAAGGTCACTCGGCAATATTTTCATTTTTATGGAGCGTGAAAAGAGCTTAAAGGATACTCCATGAGTTTCATTTTTCGTGTTACTATGACGAGTACAAAAAGACGACAAAAGTATACTCGGTTGCGTTCTCATTGATTTAAGAGTGCGAGAACAAACATAGACTGAGCTCGAGGTTTTTCATGAAAACCCTAAAAAGTATTTGTACACATGACAAATGTAAAAACAAATTTAAGAAAAGTATCAGTATTCTGTTTTTTAGACCCCTATATCATTCATCTACGAAAAAATATGGCACTCACAATACCATTAGAACATTAGGTTTTAGGTAAAAATGAATAAAATAATATAAAAATTCAATAGAAAGAGTAAAAAATGAATAAATAGGTGAAAACCCGTTTTTACCATTTCATTTTCATTTTACCCAACACTTGTCCAAAAAACCCTTTTCTACCTCAAACTTACTCAGTCAATTGCGGGAGGTACGAGCAACTATTCGATGAGCGGATTCCGCCAAAGAGGTAATCTCCTTGTCTTCTATCTTTTCCATGGATTAATTTTCCTTTTCATTGGTTAAAAATTAGTTTTTGAGTCGGTTTTTAGGCTAACAGGTGCGCGCAGGAGCCACCACAGGGGACATATATCAGTACCTGCAGAAACCATAGCTTTTCCCAGGTAGCCTTCGGTCCACCTACGAAAATTCTGCACTGCGTAAAAACTCCACCTGCGGTAGGCGAAACCCAAAAATTTGTACGCATGTTTAACCAATAAAAAATTACCAAGGATGTGAAATAAGGATATTAACATTCTTCTTATGGCTCCACTGCAACTTTTCACCATCAGGATGTTGGAGTGGAGAGAAAGAGAACACAAGGATGATGGTTTTTTCATCGGGAATGACCCGGGCACAGTTAATGCCCTATGGCAATGCGGGCTCCTGAAATTCTTCAAGATTCAGGGCATGAGAGCCCAACTAAGGTTGCTCGAGTACTTGGTCCACATGTGGGATGTGGATCAGTAGGTGTTCCATGTGGGAGTCCACACACTCGCCCTAGATATCGAGGATATCTATTTTCTAATGAGGTTGTCACGCCGTGGATCCCATGTGACATTGACAGGAGGAAGAGGTGGTGGTATTCCTATGAGTGAGTATGTTCGTCGATACTATGATCCCGAGGCCGAGAGACATAAGGGAAAGGTTGCCATTAGGGGTGTCCGAGATTTACCCCTATGGACTATATTTTTCACTATCTCGCATATGACAGGGAGTGCATCTCCTCACATGGTGCTCCAGAGTTATTTTCAGTATGTAGTTGAGTGCGTGGAGCCCCGGGTATTTAACTGGTCGAACGGGGTTCTTCGCAGTATGAAGAAACAACTGACAAAGTGAAAGAAAGGAAAACTAAAAAAGTTCGGGAATGGATCCATTTTGGTGTCCTTCTTCCTTGAGAGGGTTCCACATCTGCGCTTACAGGTAGAGTGGGGTCTGTCGGCCCCATGGGATCCAAGGATGAAGGGGTGGTGTGACCTCATGGCTCGGCACGTAGCGGGCCCCACCGTCAAATAAAATGATGTATTCTTTGACTGGTTGAGGCCTTAGATACTGATGATAGATGATTACGCGTATGCCAGCTTGGATTTCATAAGCGACCCAGACTTGGTTCTACCTGAAGATTCTTAGTGGGGGGATCTAGGTAAGAAGTACATTTTTGGTTTTACAACATTTTTGTGAATTTTGAAATATGAAATGTTTTTAATCCGATGAATAATCAAAAACTCTTTTGACAACATAGATGTAGGACCACACCGGCCTCCAGGTACATCCCCCATCTAGAGACGAGGGGAAGCTGTCGAGGTAGCAAGATGGGATGTTGGTGACTACGAGGCGATCAAGCAGAACCTAGAGGGATTGACAGCAGATGTCCCAGACGTCTCTATTGATGAGATCCTGAGACGTTATCAACACCATACAGTGGGCGTATCTCGTTCTATTACTCGACTTCTCTGTAGGGTAGCACGAACAATTGTGTGTTATCATGAGAGGCATCATTGATGCTATTATGTATACAAAGCCATGTGCTTCACATTTTTGATATTTTGGTCTTCGGACAAAAGAATTTTTGTAAAAACATTTATCGTTATATATACATGAGGATTCTACCAGATTACTTTGCTTTGTATACAACATGTGATTGGATTTATAAATGTCTCAAATGTCTGTATAACACATAATTAGCTAATGCATCAGTTAATGTATTTATACATCTAAGAATGTGTTGATATTCAATATAATCAAAATGACGTTCCAAGAGGCGAATTCATAAATATGCCCTTAACAAAGTAGGACTTCAGATAGCATAGACATTACTTATCTATAGTACTACTAGCTGTGAATCAAGTCGCACAACAAGGTGATGGATTCCAAGTGAAATAGCGTTGGTCAACAATTCAGTGACTGCACTATATTCCGCGATATTTTTAGTTGCACGACCAAGACAAACACCGTGTAGACTGATTAATTTGTTTGTAGGTGTGTAGATTTCCCAAGAAATAGATGCTAAGTTCTAAGTACTACAACTAGCGCCATCGGCGAAACCAATGTAGGGTAGCAAAGACAACGACATCTGGAAACCAAGCACAATGCAAGGTAAGCAATTAGGGGTTGAAACCAAATAATGAAAAAACACACAAAAGTAGCACACAAGAGTATGATACAATAAAAATACAAGAACTCATGCAAAGATGACCTAAGCATAGTACTTCTTTAAGTAAAGCCCATTCCTGGGCTCACTCAAAGGAATGCCATCATAATCTACTAACTTATAAGCTCTGTTGAAGGAAAATCTCCGTGCGGACAGGTAGATCTCCTCTTGAGAGCTAGACCCTTAACTCTTAAGACAGAAGATGCTTAATGTGGACACTAACTTCCTTTCAGATCTATACAAACTAATGCATGAGGAGGAAGGAGAACAGAAGTACCTTTTTACCGACGTTTGTCCCTGCATGCTCCGAGTTGAGCTCCAATATTTCGCTCCTCGATGAGCCCTGTAGACAAACCACAGTACAAACACTTCCTACTCTATTGATATTAGCTCAAAAATAGATCTATCTATCAACGATAAGTTCATGTACAATTAAACACAAACTAGAAAGAAACAGGCCAAGCGTGTCATATTAATGAGAACAATGATAGAAGTAGCTTACAACTGTAGATGTGAATGTGACAGCTTCGTCAAGTCCCCTTTGTCTAACCCTTGCTCAAAAGATACACAACCTGGATGATAGCAGCTTCACTGATTACTCTCCTCCAGTTCACCGTGTGTTTCCTATGAGATCGTAGGTTTCATGCTTGCAATTCTTCGCCCTTTTCACCATCATAGAGCCTTCTTATATAGGTTTAGAGAGGCTTAACCTCTTGAGGTATCTTTAGGGTAGGTTGAGGAATTCCCTCCTTAGATCAAGGATCTTCTGATTGAACCAGAAATTTGAATGCAACTGTCTTCCAAACTTGAAAGATCCTCCCCTTATTCTCCTCAATAGATCAACTACTGCTCCGGATTAGGCAGCGCTCCCTCAAAAGGGGCATCAGGGCACTATAACGCTCCCTAGTAGGCTCAAGGGGAGCGCCAGTGCTTCAAAGATGTGTAGCGCTCCTTCAGAGGGGTGATTTGGTGCTATAACACTCCCTAGCACCTTGTAGGGGAGCGCCAGCGCTCCTAAGGCCGATGTAGGGGAGCACTCTCCCTTAAAACCCTAGTTTAAGAGCTCCTTTCAAGTGGAAAGAGATTCTTGACTTCAGTTAACCATCTTTCTTCCTCCAAATCAGGTGTTTGAGGTATTCTGAGTGTCTCCTTAGTGTCGTCATCATGGCAATATGCCTTGTTTGACATTTGCGACACTTGTGAACAACATGTGACAGTTGTGAGGAACATGCAATACTTACGATAGTTGAGAGGAACATGTGACACTTATCAAATCGAGTAATATTGATGTGTAACAGATTGCCCCCCAAAGCATGAAGTTAGAAGATGAGAACTAATAACTGAAATGCTTTGTAGACTTTCAAGCAAGGGTATAGACTCAGAGAACTTGACAGAAGTTGCACACAAACATCCAACAAATATCATGAAATGTTTCAAAACCCAAGGCAGGCATACCTATGCTTGGGTGATCAAGACTTGCAAGATATGGCTGCCATAAAATACATTGCGGATCCATAATTGTATTGATGAAAAGGTATAGCCACCGAAGATACAATGTGGATCTATACTCTGATGACCTGGACTGATCATAGCCATGAAGAATACACAGTGGATCTACGAGATGACAAGACATAGCCACGACCAATACAAAGTGGATCTATGTAACAGTGTATGCATCATTTGTTCAAGAGAAACTCCTTTGCAACCTGGGCAAAGTACATATCAAAGTGATCACTCAACCCAGGGTCTTCTTACCGATCCCAATGTGGTATGAATCTAACCATGTGAATAGATGTCTTGATGTCGAACATGGCAGAAACCACTTGATTACCAGTCAATGGTGTAAATCGTTAACAAGTGCGAGGGAGATCACCATTAATGTCAATGATTCCCAAGGTACCTTAGTACATTCCAACGAATGTGAATGGATGATCTGGAGTCGAACATCCATGGAATCATCTGATCAAAGGTCAATGATGTAAACCTACTGTCAAATGTGAGGAGGCCTGCCATTGAGGCATGCAGGTCCCAAAGTACTAACAGGTTTCTAAGCCCAATTCCTGGATAATGTGTTGAGGTTTACAGGAATAGGCTCATCGAAGGAGGGCCTTGATGTATCCCCCATCAACGACACAAAACGGACATAGAGATGTAATTGGTAGATCAAATGAACATGGACCGACATGGGTATTGAGACAAGATATTTGGGATGGCTAACTCTAGAGGCGGATACTTCCCTTGAACACTGAGGCACAACAACAAAACATGACATGGACCAAAACTTGATGATGCAGTGGATGTTGTGAATTATGTCAGGTGACCCAAAGGAGTGAAAGAAACTCGAAGGATTGGCTCAGTGCAGCGGTTCAGTGGATGATAATGCATGCAAATGACAAAGTGTCGTGTTCAAGGGCGACTCTAAGAATTATTTGGCAATGTTCTCAAGAGACTGCTTGGCTTGCTTCTTTCAAATTTCCCCCCATCCAGATAAATGAGTACCTCTTTTTGATTTAATGAGCTTGAGGAGGATAACACATGCTTGATATAACTCACCTTCGGTAAGTTCCTCTTCCTTTGTTTAATGAACCATAAGAAGTAAGGATTCGGTCCTGTATGGGCCTGTCGATGTTTGTTTTAATGAGTCCAAAGACAGAAAAATCAAAGGTTTTTCATAATTATAGAGTCTGGAAAAACACTTTAAAAGAGAACTCTCTCAGTTCCTTTTTCGTACAGTAGTCTGACGAGACTAAAAAAGAGATAAACTATCGCTCGAAAGACACTCTTTCAAACCTTTTAACGAGCGTGAAAGGAAGCAAGATCACTCGACAATCTTTTCATATTTAGAGAGTCTGAAAAGAGTTTAAAGATGAATCCAATGTTGTCCTTTTTCATAATGTTAGTCTCGCGAGGCCGAAAAAGAGATAAATTATCACTCGAAAGACGCCCTTTCAAACCGTTTAACGAGTGGGAAAGGAAGCAAGATCACTCGATAATCTTTTCATGTTTAGAGAGTCTGAAAAGAGCTTAAACAAGACTCCAGGGGGTTCCTTTTTCATGTATCCATACAGGTCCGAAAAAGAGATAAAAGTCTACCTGGATGCATTCTCATGTATTTACGAGCACGAGAAAGAACAAAGACTAAGCTCGGTATGCCCCCAGCTTGAAAAGCTAGTGGCTTAACTCCAGAATGATCATCAAAGGCTAGAGACATGCCCTCCAAGCTTCGATTCATTCACCAAAGAATAAGGGTGGATGAAAATAAGGTTTAAGAGAGGTGACTGTTTCATTTTTTAATGAGCTTGACACAGGAAAAGAACTATGCTCAGAACTTATGTTTCATTTTTTAACGAGCTTGCCACAGAGAAGAGAAACTATGCTCATTGTTTCGTCTGGATCATGGCTTCCAAGAGGATAATGCTCTGGAAGGGTACCATGTCAATGGATAAAATGTGGTCATGGCCTCCAGGAGATCTTCACTGGATGGAAGATAACCACTCAAGAAGGAACACATGTCGAGGGGCACGATAGGAGGAAGGAGATTAGGTTCCAATAATCCTACCGAAGAAATCACCATGTCCACTACCAGATCCAAATCGTCGGAAGTTGAGATCATGGGAGACAACACCACATAATTGACATGCGGAGGGGGTGATACTATATGCATATAAGAACCACTTAGGGAGGTAACCCAGTCGGGGCTGATGAATGAAAGTTGATCAATAGTCACAATTCTTCCATCATGAGGGAAAGACATCACATGGAAAAGGGTGGATACAATAGCGTTCATAGCATAGACATAATCCCGCCCAAGGATTAAAGAGAAATCCAAGGGGTCTCGGACTACCATGACATCGATAAAGACAGTTTTCCCTCCCAAAGTTACAGGAAACTGAGGAAGGATCCCTAAAGGTTGACTAGTTCTTCTGTTAAAAGCTAACAGATTCTGTGTAACCGGTGCAAGCTGCGGACAACCCAAAGTGTACCAAGCAATAGAAGACAAAATACTAACGGATGCACCTTCATCTATCAGCGTTTGAGGAACGTCCCGACCATGAACCTGTGCTATAATCTAGAAAGGAATGTGAGAGGGAAGATGAGGTCCAGTTAGCGCACCCCAATCAAAAAGGATGGCCTCATTACTTGGAGGGGGTTTCGCAGTAGAAGGAGGAATGCCCCCCGACATGGTAGAGTCTGTATTAATGAGAAAAACATGGGTAGTATCGAGTTTACTCTCGAGAAGGAGAGTAGGATCAACCGATGATTGGATCGGATCAACCAATGGTGGACTTGGATAGACCACTTTGGCACTCTTTAGAGGAAGAGTGGGACTGACCGAGGAAGGGACTGGATCAGTCACTTTGACATTCCTCAACAGAGGAATGGGATCGACTGATGGCGAAACTGGATCGACCACTTTGGAACTCTTCAGAGGAAGAGTGGGACTGACTGAGGAAGGGAATGGATTAGTCACTTTGACATTCCTCAATGGAGGAATGGGATCGACCGATGGCGAAACTGGATCGACCACTTGAGTTTCATTCTCCAAAGGAAGAATGGGGTCGACGGGTGGAAAAAGATCGACCACTTTGGTGTCACTCTCTAACGGGAGAGTGGGATCGACTGAAGATGAAAACAGATCGACCACTTTGGTGTCACTCTTTTGATGAAGAGCGGGGCTGATCGATGACGGAACTGGATCAGCTACTTGGGTTTGTGGTTCAATCGAGGAGGAAACTAGATTGACCACCTGATCAACCGGACTGACTGGGGATGGAACTAGATCAACCAGTCCATAAACCAATGATGGGTCGGAGGAAAGCTTACGATAACCTTTTGGAAGTTGAAGTTTTTCCAAAAGAGAAGAAGCCTCGTCCATACGAGGACAAAGGTGAGAATAATGATTACCTTTACATAACATGCAAGGGAACTTGACAGTTTTCTTCTTCTTACCAACCTGAACATCACTAGTTGACGGGGTATCATCGACATGACCGACAGAGGCTGATGACGTGGAGGACCACATTTCTAAGACCTGGGTAAGACCAGGGAAATCCCTCAGAAAGTGGTCACCCTTACAAAGGCTGCAAGGGAATTTGGGTTTTGGATTCTTCATTTTAATCTTGTTGACCTCATCAACACTCCCAGTACTATTAACAGTAACTGGTTTCTTAGAGCCAACATCTGATGTTGTTGGGGCCTTTGTCCTTTTCAGGTTCTTCTTCTTCTTCTCTTTTTGTTTCTTCTTCTTCTGATCAACCTGGCTACTTGCTTTAGAGCCTTCACTAGGTGAAGAAGGAGAAATGGAAGGAGACTTAATGGGTGAAGAAGGTGAAAATTCGATGTGAGGTTGATGTGTGGGTGGTGTACCGACATCTAAAGTATTAGGTGCAACTAAAACATTGGGAGGATTCGAGATCACCGGAGTGGGGAACAACCAAACTGGTAATCTGATAGTGAGTCCTGGAAGACTCAGTGTGGCAACATATGGAGGACCAAAGTTTCCAAACGAAGGAAAGGTATAAGGATCCCCAGGAAAAGGGGTTCCTCCATTGGTACTCCCAGGATTCGATGCCATTAACACTAACTCGACCTAAGGTCCACTAAGTAAAACAAACAACACACGCTATGAATCTGAGAAGTAATCAATAAAACAAACCTTCCTATGATGAAACCACTAGTTGGTGATGAAATTCAACATCGCGAGATCAAAATAGGAAGGGGCGGGGATAGAGCGGGTGGATCAGTTACGTTGGCGACCTGCTTAATGGACTTACGCCTTGGTGCAAGCTTCCATGCAGTAATTGTGGATTTACCCTCCAAGGATCCCAAGTGAGTTTGACCAATGTCTGTTCCAGGTACAGTGAGACTTCCCTTCACCGTCACCTTATGTGAGACCCTAAATATTGTGGCTACTAAGGTCACCAACTTGTAGTCAGCCCCTAGGCGGGTACAGTCGACAATCCAATCGAAACATATGGGTAGGATAACAAGTTCGAAATCAAATTGAAAGGCTCCCAAACATAATTGTGGGTATACCTTCCAGTGACCCCCAATATACGATCTGACCACTACAAACAGTTGGGCCATGGAGGGATAATCTCTGTAACTAAACCGAATGCGACCTTGTGCGTAACCCCTGTGTGAGAGGGGGATCCCAGCAAGCCAATATGACAATTGGATTTAACTCTCCCTATCGCAAGATACTAATTTTGTTCGATAGCTTTGGAAATTTATCCTTTCAACCTATTCCAAAGCCCTACACCTTAAACTAATGTAGGTTTGCTAAAAAAGATGTAAAAAGTCTGATAAATTTTAGTTAAGCGTTGATTTTAATGGATGTTGTTTACTCAGAGGGTGTACGAAAGTGAAACTGATGGAATGATGACTCAATTCCCAAAAATATGCATGAAGTATGATAAGTAATCGTTTCTTTTCAATGAATACCTATTTAAGGGAAAGAGGAAGAGTCGTTTTCACTATCAAACACTTGATAAGGAATGCCCTGAATCAATTTTGTTCTCAATCAAATCCAATATGATGCTACAACATTTCAGAAATGCAAACTAATATGCAAACTAATCATTAAGACATACTTTTGTCGTTTGGATGCGAATGATGATCAATTCAATGAAAAAACTTGTCCTGCCAACTACCCTTTCAAATCAAGGAGATTCGGACAAGAAAATGCAGATTTCACATAAACAACACACCTTTTTGCAATCAAACAAGAGAAAGAAAACCAAAAACGCAAAAGAAAGGAGAAAGAGATTGGATCATATGACCTCAAAGAACCAAATGAGAAGAGTCACAGACTTCAGATGTCCTTCACTGGAGTTCCCGCTCAGTCGGATAGGAGAGGAAAAAAGCAGCGGATCGATTTCAAGCTCTCAACAGCAAAAAAAACAAAAAGAATGAAGAAGGGCATAAAATCTAAACAATAAGGTGTTTACTTCTCAGGAGGAAGCATGTCAAAGGTCAAAGGAAGAATCATTCAATCACAAAACAGTCCAGCAAGTGAAAAACCAGGGTTTGGACCTTCAAAAATTGTAATTTTTGAAGAGATTTTGGGCAAAAAAGGGTTGGTGCTCTGGTATAAGGGCCACCAGAGCGTTATAAAGATCTATCCAGCAGCCTAAGGGAGCACTGGTGCTCTGCTAACAAGGCAGGGGAGCGCTGGAGTCCTAAAGATAAGAAAAAAGTCCAAAAAAAACCAAAATTCAGTCAAATTTTGACAACCAGGCTAAGTGTGATGGGGTAAAGAATCAATCAACAAGTGAAATCAGATATGAAGGGGTGAACAAGGCCTAAGAAAAATCAAAGGGCAAGACAAGGTCTATGACGAATATCAAAACTAAAAGTTTGATTCGAGGCCTCCCCAGTGGAGTCGCCAGTTTCTGTTGAAGGAAAATCTCCCTGCGGATAGGTAGATCTCCTCTTGAGAGCTAGACCCTTAACTCTTAAGACAGAAGATGCTTAACGTGGACACTGACTTCCTTTCAGATCTATACAAACTAATGCATGAGGAGGAAGGAGAATAGAAGTACCTTTTTACCGACGTTTGTCCCTGCACGCTCCGAGTTGAGCTCTAATCTTTCGCTCCTCGATGAGCCCTGTAGAAAAACCACAGTACAAACACTTCCTACTCTATTGATATTAGCTCGAAAATAGATCTATCTATTAATGATAAGTTCATGTACAATTAAACACAAACTAGAAAGAAACAGGCCAAGTGTGTCATATTAATGAGAACAATGACAGAAGTAGCTTACAACCGGAGATGTGAATGCGACAGCTTCGTCAAGTCCCCTTTGTCTAACCCTTGCTCAAAAGATCCACAACCTGGATGATAACAGCTTCACTGATTACTCTCCTCGAGTTCACCGTGTGTTTCCTATGAGATCATAGGTTTCATGCTTTCCAATCTTCCCCCTTTTCACCATCATAGAGCCTGCTTATATAGGTTTAGAGAGGCTTAACCTATTGAGGTATCTTTAGGGTAGGTTGAGGAATTCCCTCCTTAGATCACGGGTCTTCTGATTGAACCAGAAATTCGAATGCAACTACCTTCCAAAATTGAAAGATCCTCCCCTTATTCTCCTCAACAGATCAACTACTGCTCCGGATTAGGCAGTGCTCCCTCAAAAGGGGCATCAGGGTGCTATAACGCTCCCTAGTAGGCTCAAGGGGAGCACCAACGCTTCAAATATGTGTAGCGCTCCTTCAAAGGGGTGATTTGGTGCTATAACACTCCCTAGCACCTTGTAGGGGAGCGCCAGCGCTCCTAAGGCTGATGTAGGGGAGCGCTCTCCCTTAAAACCCTAGTTTAAGAGCTCCTTTCAGGTGGCAAGAGATTCTTGACTTCAGTTAACCATCTTTCTTCCTCCAAATCAGGTGTTTGAGGTATTTTGAGTGTCTCCTTAATGTCGTCATCGTGGCAATATGCCTTGTTTGACATTTGTGACACTTGTGAACAACATGCGACAGTTGTGAGAAACATGCAACACTTACGACAGTTGAGAGGAACATGTGACACTTATCAAATTGAGTAATATTGATGTGTAAGAAGCTCCCTTCTCCAACACTCGTTTGATGATATAAGGGCCTCGACACATAGCCTCAAATTTTTTGGCTTCTAGTAAATCACGATCTTGTTCATAGAGGAGAACTAGATCACCTTCAGAGAAAACATGTGGCTTAACATGCTTGTCGTATTGGGCTTTGACGCATTTTTCTGGGTTTCAATAACCAGGGTGGCATCACAATGGGTTTCATCTAATTGCATCATATACAATAGATGTTCTTCTTCGGTAGAAGTGTTTGCGAGAAGTTCAATGGCTAGCTTCAAAAATGGTACCTCACATTCAATCGATAAGACAAATTTGATACCATACACTAATTGGAAAGGCGTAAATCCTGTGGCAGACTTCATAGATGTCCGATAGGCCCATAACGCTGAAAACAAAATAGTCTACCAACTTGTCTTGTGAATTCCTATTATCTGTCGAAGCATAGTGATAAGAACCTTGTTTATCGCTTCAACTTGGCCATTGGCCTGTGGATAGTAGGGGGTTGAGTTTTCATGGCGAAGACCCAACTTTTCAGTAAGCTCGGACATCATGAAATTTTGAAAATGGCTACTGTGATCAGTAATGATAGATTGTGGGATTTAAAATCAAGTGATGATATGATTGAATATGAACAGGGCTACAGTTTTTCCAGTATTATCGAATGTAGGCATCGCCTCGGCCCATTTCCTGAAATAATCCATGGCTACGATGATATATCCATGCCCCCTAGTCGAGTGAGGGTTACATGTCATGAAATCAATGCCCCATTTTGTGAAAGGAACAACGGAAACTATAGGGTGTAAAGGAGTAGGGTGAGATCTTATCTTGTTATTGTACATTTGACAAGCATGGCATTTCTGGACAGCAGTTATACAGTCTTTAAATAAAGAAGGCCAGAAGTACCCTGCTCGTAATATCTTTTGGGCAGTGGCATACCCAGACATATGACCACCACATGATCCATAGTGGAAGTCATTCAAATATGTCTCAGCCTCATCGTAGGTGAGACAATGTCGGAAAATAGAGTCAACACCACGGCGATAAAGAGTGTCGCCGAGAATTATGTATTGATGGGCTTGATACCGTATGTGACGATGGTCTGTACTAGAGAGGTCAGGTTGGAAAGTTTGAGTCTGGAGATAAATGATAATATATCCATACCAAGCATCATCAGAACTGATCAAAAAAATGGATTCATCGGGTAAGGAATCCTCTACCACATTTTTTGTCTCAACGGAGGGAAGGTCACATATCAGTTCAAAAAAAACCAATGATTTCCTAGACTTAGCACGTTCAAAATCTAAGTCGAACTCCTGGAGAATCACTATCCATTTGGAGTAATTTCCCCCTAGCAATTGGTGTGTAAGGATATGCTGCATAGGGTTGCAATCGAAAATAATAGTGGTCTTGTGTAGTAGCATATAGTGACAAAAACATTGGACAGCTTGAACAGTTGCCAAGGCTAATTTTTCCACATGTAGGTATTTGGCTTCGGTAGTCATGAGACTCTGACTCAAATAATAAATTACATGTTCTTCATGCGAATCATCTTCTTGGACTAAAACCATGGGAATGGTAGAGTCCCAAGCAGCGAGGTAGAGGAAATAGTTTCGACTATAATCTGGTGGGAAAACCAGTGGTGTATGTGTTCGAGAAAGTTTCAAATCTTTGAAGGCTTTGTTGGGAGTCTCTTTTCATACGAACTCAAAAACTTTCTTCAACAGTTGAGTTAATCCTAGTGTTAACTCAGCGTAATTGGGAATGAAGTGACGCAAAAAGTTTCCCTTCCCTTGTAAACTTTGGAGCTGGCATATTATGGAAGGAGGAGGTAGATTAAGGATAGCCTCAACCTTCAAAGATTCCACCCTAATTCCATGAAGTGACACAATAAAACCCAGAAGTCGGCTAGACTCCACACAAAAACAAATTTGTGTGGGCTTAAATGTATACGATAGTAACGACGGCAAAGGAAAATGGCTCGAAGATGGGCCGGATGATCTTGGCGACACATGGAATGGGCTGGTAGATCATCGAGATATGGTTATATGATGTGCTTGATATCGTGAAAAGTATAAGACATGGCGCGCTGAAAAGTCGCACCAGCATTCTTCAAACTGAAAGGAAGTTTCTAGTAGGCAAAGGTACCCCAAGGACAAATGAAAGCAGTTTTGTGTTGATCCGTAGGTAAAATGTTAATCTAATTATAGCCAGAGAAACCGTCTATTAAAGAGAAGATTTCACTCCCCGTGCAATTGTCGACAATCTGGTTGATGAAGGGGATTGGAAAATTGTCCTTAGGACAAGATTTATTGATATCCCTATAATTGACGCATACGCGGATCATGCCTTGTTTTTTATTTACAAGAACGAGATTGGATACCCAATCAGTTAAATCCATAGGGTAGATAAAACCATCCTTGAGAAGTTTTTCAAGTTCAAGTTTGATAGCGGCGGCTTTATGAGGGTGGACTAGGTGAAGTCTCTACCGAACGGGTTTAGCATCCAGATAGGTATTTATTTCATGTACAACGATATCGGGGTCAATACCCGGCATCTTTTCGTATCTCCAAGCGAAAACGTCACATAATTCTTGAAAAATAGCTTTATAAGTGACGACTTCATCATCGGTACAAGTGGATCTGATGTGAACATTTTCGACGACTCCAGGTTTAATGGATATGTCAAGAGGAATGGTGGGATAAATGTTACTCAGGTTCCCTTCATAAATCACATCGTGTGTGGACTCGGGAACGGAGGAAATGAAAACAACTGTCGACGGAGTTGAAATCCATTGGTAACTCTCTATGGTGTGTTGCTCTAGGAAGAGAAGGAATGATGATGTCCATCGTCCCATGGGGTGTCTTCCATGGACATAACTCACATGATCATCTCATCCATAGGAAAGATGATGTGAAACGGATCAGGAGATCAATCACCAAGAGAGGGAGTGGAAGGGGTTGTCAATTGAATGGCTTGATAAGTGGATTCAACCAGACTTAAGGGCATTTTTTCACCATAGCGAAGATAATCACCGGGGTCGGGTACTATCCACGGGTCATAAGACGTAGGAGTTTTGCGAACAGAGGTGGAAATCATGTTGATTAAGGCGACAAAAGGAGGTGGAATATCGAGTGGTGGGATTGGGAATGTACCCATCAAAGTTGAATCTTTTAGAAGACCCACATCGACATTCTCGTACTTGGGAGGTGTCTTCGAGATGAATGGTATGTTTCTAGTACGGGAATCGGGGTTAAAAAAGGCCAGCTGGTCAACAGTAACCACCTTTGCTTGGTGTGGGAAATGTAACACGCGGAAAAGTGTGGACACAACTACACGCATGGAATCAATCCAGCTATGGCCAAGTAAGAGGTTATAATCAAGAGGTGCATCAAAGACCTCGACCTCAACATTGACCGATTTTCCTTCCAACGTAATAGACAACGAGGGAAGAACACCATAGGGTTTAAAACCAAATCCATTGAAGGTATTAAATGTATTGTGTGATTCAGTGAGGGGAGGAGAGCCAATGGATTTCCAACAGGTAACAGACATAACACATGTCGAGGCGCCCTCGTCAATAATAGTTCTATAGATATTCTTGTTCTCTACAACAACTTGGATTTGAAATGATAACTAAGGAGGTAGCCTTGGAACATGATCTTCCAGGTCAAAGATTATCAAA
Organism: Picea engelmannii; assembly: GCA_009831015.1. Classification (NCBI taxonomy): domain Eukaryota; kingdom Viridiplantae; phylum Streptophyta; class Pinopsida; order Pinales; family Pinaceae; genus Picea; species Picea engelmannii. Next base: position 768,618 of record ML794636.1, read on the forward strand.
TTCGTATCTGTGGGGTAAATTCCACCGATGGCCTTTAATAGTGCCTTTCGTTGAGCAGGACAACTTTGAAGGACTTCGAGAGCTGACATCGCGGAGGGTGCTTGTGCAAGATCTTCTACAATACTGTAGTTTTGAGCAGCATGCTCATGAGGATTAAAGGAAGACTTTTTAACAGTGCCCTTTGGAGGAGGGTGGAGTACTGTATCGAGACCTGGTCATTCGATATGAAGAGGATCGTTGGGAGGTGAAGTTGAGCGAGGCGGTTGAACCGGCGAAGGTGGTATATCGTCAACTTTCTCCTTTGAGGGAGAGTAATCTTTGGCCCGAGTGGTGATAGAAACATCATTCTTTTTTTAATCACCAGTACACATAAGGACATACGAAGTGGTGGAAGGAGAGGGTTGGTCATGAATGACCAATTGGGCCTGTTGTTGAGAAGGGAAAGGTTGTGACAAAACGGTAGGTATGGGAGGCTTCTCAGTCCCTTGAAGGAACTTAGTGACCTTGACACGTCTTGGACAATCTTTTGTGTAGTGATCATCACCACAGATAAGGCAAGGATATCGAGGTTTACGCTTATCCTTATCATCAACAAGTTGTGTTTTGGATTTCTTGGATTGCGGATTATTAGTTTTATCCTCCTTATTCCTACCCTTTCCTTTTTTAGATTTATTTTTGCCGGCAAGGGTATATTGGATGGAGTTAACCTTAGAATTTTTGTCGGCGGAAGGAGTGGAATCCAGAGCATTGTGAACATTAGAAGCAATAGATTTGGGATTGGTGTGAGTGGCCAACATGGATTGAGCATCAGCATGGAAAGTGCCAATCACACCATCAACAACATTAGAATTTGTTGGGGTTGTTGAGGTAGCGGTGGTAGAAGGATGAGGAGCATTAGGGAGCAAGTCATAAAGAGTGTCTGTTTGCGAATAAACAAGATCTAGGTATTGAGCACGACTGATCGCCTTCTCTTTAGTGACAACTCCACCCATGGCAATGTCATGAGATATTTTATTCACGAATGATTTGGTGAACCATTCATCCAATAACTGATTAGGAAGGTCGAGTTTGATCAAACGTCATCTTCGTCTCCACTCATGGATGTGATCAAAAATATGAGTGGCTGAAGATTTCTTAAAGGAACTCAAAATATCGGTTCCTGTCTCATAGCAGATTGGAAGTTGGTAATGTGTGAGAAAATCCATGGCTAGGGTATTGAATTTGTTGAAGAAGTCTCATGGTAATTCTATGTACCACTTTGCAGCCGAACCCGTAAGAGTTCGTTGGAAAAGTCGTAACCAAATGGATTCATCCATCAAAGATTTGGACGAACACCCAAGATGAAAATTCATAACATGGTTGTTTGGGTATTTTCCCGGTTTACCGTCAAATTTTGGAATGTCGGACAGTAACTTGGTTGGTATAACAGGCCAATGGGGAGAATGTAAGATAGGATCATCCAAGATTCTAGACAAGTCGGGTAAATCCAAAGTGGCTAAAAAAGGAAGCTATCTATTCACGTGAGGATACTGGTGACTTTGGGGAGGAAGTCTTGTCGGTATACTAGTAGGATCGTAAGCAGTATGCATGTAAGGCGAAGGTCTTGACAGACTCAGACATGGATATGGAGGCATGTATCCCATAGGGTTGTGTTGATTAGGGATGTTCCCTTGAAAAGGGATACTAGAATGAATGTTTGAACCTCAAATGGGATTTAAAGAACTTAGGTATGACTAGCCCGAGCGAGGGGGTACAAAAGAGTTGACTTGAGGCTATTTCCCCCCAGACGATTGTGGATTTCCCTGGATGAGAAGGTTCCAATATTGGGCTAGCGATCCTAGTATGTTCTGTCCATAGGGTGGGTTATAACCTCCAACCGAGGGTCTTCCTCCAAGTGAGGATTGTTCCCAATTTGAGTTTGAATCCGAAATTGAGATTTCCCCCCAGGGTTAGATTTCCCTCCAATGGGAATCTGATAACCATAAGTGAATGACTGAGTGGTGCCTCCAATTGGATTGGAGCCACTCGACCCAAATCCTCCAATAAAAGGTGGATAAGACCCTCTGGAGAGGACCTGGGAACGTGTCGAAATGAAACCAGAAGCAACATTGTACCCAGGAGGAACAAAAACTCAAGAAACTTCGGATGGAACTTGGGTAGGAGTGGGGATAGAAGTATTCAAAGCATGATACCCAAGAGGAAGTGACGGGACAGGTCTAGACGAAAGTGGTGTACCAATGGGAGCTTGGGTAACCACAGTATTCCCGATGGGAATAGTCGTAGCGTGTGGGACCATAGAAGAATGGGCCATCTGGAGAGAAATATTCAAGCTAGGACCAACTGATTGTGTGTCTGAAACAACGGGGATATAGTTAGTTTTACCAACAAAGTGATCTAGAGGTATCGTGTAGGTAACAAACGTTTTGGGCAGTTCTGATATGACAAGTGAATCAGGACCCGCCCCCAAGTTGTCATAAAGATCCTGCACCGTGAGAGGTGGGTTTCTAAATATGTCAGTAGTCCAAAGGGGATTCTTGCCTTCAGGGCCCATGAGGGGTCCGATCGGTATTCCATAAGTGTCAACAACAAGTTCTCCGGATGAATTTAGTCGAAGAATACGTCTCTCGTATTCAGGAGGTATTCGAAAAGCCTCTAGAGAATCAAAAAAAATTCAGAAATTTTCTAAAGAGTCAGTTCTTTCCGCTTGTGAAGTTATGTTGTCCTGCACCTCGCTCTGTTGAGAAGAGCCCTCCAGTGGATTAGTAGGAAAAGGTTGGTAACCTTCCAAATCTTCCGGGGGTAGTCCTTGCATCCTACGTGAACGACGTGGAGGGTCAATGTTGGTCGAACCAAATATATTACGGAAAAAATCTATGGCCAACTAAGGAAACAAACACCACTCGCTAATAAAATCTAGGAATCAAACCAAGCAAACAAACCTTGTTATTTCAAAGTCACTAGTTGGTGATGAAATCCAACGTCGCGAAGTCAAGACAAGAAGGAGATAGGATAGAGCAGGTGGAAAAGTTACGTTGACGACCTGCTTAATGGACTTACACCCTGGTGCAAGCTCCCACACATAATCGTGGGTATACCCTCCGAGGAGCCCGAGTGAGTTTGGCCAACGTCGATTTTAGGTACTGTGAAGGATTTTTCCTCCATATTCACCTTGTGTAAGACCCTAAAAAGATAGGCTACTAAGGTTACCAAGAACAACAATGATTCCTGGGGAAACATTCGACAGTGTAATCCATGCGCAAAGGCAGGGTATCTAGCCCAAAATCAACTCGAAAGGATTCCACTCATAATTGGGTATACCTTCAAGTGACCCCTGTAATATGCACAATATCTACACCAAGACCAACAAAGCAGGGTGAGTAACTCTGCCAGTCTTAATGCGACCTCAAGTTTGACCCTTGTATGAGAAGGGCTTCCCAGAACAAAATGTTGCCAATGGATGTGAACACTCCCTATCACAAGATGCTATTGTGTGTTTTATGATTTGGAGAGTGTGCCTCACAACCTATTCCAAAGCGCTAGCCAAGATAATGTTGGTGTGAAAGATCCCTAGAAAATAAAAGTTACTAATTAAATTTTAGATTACGCAGTGTTTTAGAGGTTGTTGTTTACTCAAGAGGGATATGGAAATGAAACCAATGTTGTATGAGACATTGACCCAATAATATGCAAATAGAGATGAAGGATGCAATCTTTCGTTTAATGAACTCTATCTATAGTAGGGAGAAGGTATTTTTCCGAAATGATGTAAGCTACAAAATGTAATTTCTTTTTCTTGAATGAACACAATTTCAAACAACCATAAACAATGAAATTTCTCAATTTTTTCTCTTTTTAAAAAAAAAAATTGAATGCAAATTTTTTTCTTATGAATGATTGCTCAAAAAGAATAAATGGCTTTAATTCTTCCTTTCCAAAACCAAAACAGGGATATAATGAAGAAAGGACAAGTAATTAAAGAAAATAGATACACTTAACAAATACCCAAATCAAATTTTCAATGAAGATAAAAACGAAGATGACAAGAAAGATATTTCACTAAATGCAAATGAAAATGACTTTCCAATAAACAAGCAATCCGGAAAATGTAATCAATCCAAAACTTTAAATCCAATCAAAATAATTTTAATCAATCAAGAACTCAGATTCAAAATCATAGATTATATCCTTGTTGATAAAAATCAAGAATAAAAAACTTGTAAAATGACAAAGAAGGGTGTTTGATCTCTGAAAACCAATCAACAACAAGTCTCGAACTCAGAAATCAGTCAGATACTAGCATCAAAAGTTCCTCCCATGTGATCAAAGCAAAACTGGGTATCAAAAGACAAGAAGACCCAATCCAAAAAATTTACAGGCAGTGTCGCGGCCCAGTAGTAGGGTACAGTGCAGAAATCAAGGATTTCCACAGGCTAGCTATGGGGTAGGGTGCAGAAAGTCTGTAATGGTCTAAGCAGGCAGGTGCGGCAATCAAAGGTTTCCGCAGTCTGTATATGGGGTACAATGCAGAAATGCCTGTAAACAAAAGAAATTTGGAAAAAGGACAAAGAGTCTAAGTGAACTTTCAGATCCAGAGAGTTTGGATGATCCTCCACAAACTCAGAGACTGAAATAAAGTGAAAAAAGGTAGGCTAAAAGCAAATGGCCAACAAAAAACCACAAACAAGTCATATCCCCAGTGGAGTCGCCAATTTTTTTATTGGATAAATCAGTGAATGCAGACATAAACTAATCTCCCTAGATCCACTTGGATCTAGAACAAAACAAGACGGGACATGGCACTTTCCCTAAGTTATAATCATTGAATTTACTATCAAAGAAGAGATGGGTGACATACCTTTGAATATCGCTTCCTTATATTTGTGTTGTCCCTACTTCGCTCCAGTGCTCTTGTGAAATCAAATTTGCAATGACGCAAACCAACCAAAGTGAAAGCAACAATAGTATATTCAATGAAAAATTAAACATGTGATCAAGGAGTCATGTAATAAAATGAGAGTGATTTTATGGGAAAGAAACATGCCATGGTATTATATTAAGTAAAACTGGAAGATACAGCCAAACTGCCTTGATGTCGCAAGTTCATTTTTAGTGGCCCTTTTCTCTAACACACACACTTGCTCCGAATTTGCATGAAAATGATCCACAAAATCTTGATGGACAAATGGAGACCTCAAGCATCAATTGAAACAGGATTCCTCACACAATCTTCAGCCTATTCCTTCATTAATTCCTTGCTTAATCTTGCTATTCTTTTCTTAACCTTTTCCATGAGAAACCCATCATTATATAGGAGGAGGAGAAGTGGTTAAAGAGATTAGGATGATCCCACCAAATGAGAGAAGTTAGTAGGATCCCAACCATACAGACGCCGCCTCACATTCTAGAAGATCCCCTTCTATAATCTTTGTGAAATTATTCCTTTCTTTAGCTTTCAAACACTTCCACACCCTGCATATTGTTACACATTATTTTTGTCATCCCTATGACCGTTAATGATGTAAACCTATCTATAGTCTTTAGAGGGGTCAGTAGCATGAGTTCCTGAAGGAAGAAGAGAGAAGAACTTTTCCTGAGAAAAGAAGTTGCATTTTCCTTTGTAAAAACCCTATAAAAAATGAAGTTTGCAGGTTGCTATATAGGCAGGGTGCGAGAATTCCTGATTCTTGCAGGTTGCACCATAGCTGGGTTGCAAGATGTTCGCAGGTTGCTCTATAGGCAGGGTGCGAGAATGCTTACACGTGGAAAAAACGAGTGTTTTCTCGAATCTTCTAGAAGGAGAAACTTCCATGGTGAGGTGGCATCCGAATGGTTTGGATCTTACTCGCTTTCATGATTTAGTGGGATCATCCTAACCTCCTCACCTTATCCTCTTCAACTTATAAAAGGAGAGGAGCTCTCATGGAGAAAGTTAGCTTTGGAGCTTTTGGGGATTGGCTAAGTTGGATTTGGCTTGGAATTATTAGCTTGGTTAGAGTGGTTTTGAGTTTTGCCTTTGTCAAAATAGATTGTGAATACTATCATATCTATGCTCTCAGAATTCTTGGAGTGAAAGTGTGTGGGGAACGAAGGACGGTTGGAAGGGACCTTATGACATCAAGGCCATGGTTGTAATCTCTCTTTCACATTTAATATGATACAGTAATACGATTCTTTCCTATAAATCTTGTTGTGTTTTATTGTATGATTCCTTGATCACATACATAGGTTTATATTGA
>ML794636.1:774903-790490 GCA_009831015.1 Picea engelmannii
ATTCTTTCCTATAAATCTTGTTGTGTTTTATTGTATGATTCCTTGATCACATACATAGGTTTATATTGAGTTTATGCTATTACTATCACTTTGGTTGGTTGTGTTCTTTTGCAGGATCATCATTGTATGAGCATTGGAACGGATTTAGGATGGCGATGGTGAGAGGAAGTGGTGTTTAAATGGTATGTCACCTATCCCTCTTTAGTTAGTAAATTGAATATCTAAAACTTAAGGAAAGCGTCATGTTCTTGTGTGTTTTGTTCTAGATCTAGGGAGATCAGTTAGTGTCTGCACCTACCGATTTGTCCGATAACAAAATTGGCAACCATACTAGGGAATGGATTGTTTCCTAGTTAGTCTAGTTTCCCTTCCTTTGATTGCTTGTTTTTTGGTTTCTGAGTCAGTGGGACATCCATCCAGACTCTCTGGATCTAGAAGTTCACTTAGATTCCCTATCCTTTTTCAAAATTTTCTTTGATTACAGACATTCTCGCACTGTACCTCTCTGTGGCCTGCGAGAATCATTGATGTTCGCACCCTACTGTTAGGTCCAGTGTGAACTTCTCACACCCTGCCAATGTCTAGCCTGCGAGAATACCTAATTATCGCATTGTACTCTACTGCTAGGCTACAAACTTGTTTTTAAACTTTTTTGGATTGGGTCTTGTCATCTTTTGATGACCCAGTTTTGTTTTGATCAACTGGATTGAGATTTTGGAGCCTATATTGATATGTTTACAGTCTACTTGACATTCTTAGAGTTTCTTTTATCCATCTTTGCTTTGTTTGGTTTTGAAGGATTAGTCTCTTTCTTTGAGTGTCTTTCAATTACAAAGCGTGTGTTTTCTTTAGAATTGTTTAGGGAAAGATCAGATTTCTTCTGAATAGTTCACTTTAAAAGAAAACTTTTAGTTTGGGTTTCTTTGTTTTAACAAAGTTCATTATTACTTTTAGTGAAATTTTTGAAACAAAAAGATTTAATTTCTTGCTTTATATTAGATTGGGGGCATCCTTGCACTTGAAGTAGCGAAATTGCATGATTCTTGGCAGTTTTTGGTCTTAAATTCCAAAAAAATTTGGCCGGGCGGGGGCATGAATCGTGCATTGGTGTACAGTACCTTTGTCTCATTTCTTGAAGATATTGATATTGATGAGTTTTAAAATTTTGGGACATTGTGCATATGGGAATGATAAATGTTTTCTCTTGCTCGTAGCATAACTTTCATCGAAATGAAAATATTTCATCTTCATCTCTTTGCATAAATTTTGAGTCGGTCAAAACACCATATTGTCCACGCCATTTTCCTCTTGAGTAACAACAGCCATAAAATAAAGCGCTTATAAAAAATGATTAGACATTTTTTATACTTTTTGGTAGAAAACCTACATTAGATTAGTTATAGGGCTTTGGAATAGGTGTGAAAGATAACTTTCCAAAGTTGCAAACAAACATAGAATCTTGAGTTAGGGAGTGGTTAAATCCACTTATTACATTTTGTCCTAAAAATCCCTTCTAACACAAGGTTCAATCACGAGGTTGCATTGACACTGGCAAAGTTACTCACCCTGCTTTGTTGGTCTTGGTGTAGAGGTTGCGCGTATTATGGGGGTCGCTTGAGAGGTATACCCACAATGATGAGTGGAAGCCTTTCAAGTTGATTTTGAGCTAGATACCCTACCCTTGCGCATGGATCAGATTGTCGATTGTTTCCCCAGGCATCACTGTAGTGATTGGTAACCTTAGTGGCCTATCTCTTTAGGGTCTTTACACAAGGTGATTGTGGAGGGGCAAGTCTTCATGGTACCTAGAATCGACATTGGCCAAACTCACTCGGGCTCCTTGGAGGGTATACCCATGATTATGTGTGGGAGCTTGCACCAGGGTGTAAGTTCGTTAAGCAAGTCATCAACATAACTTTTCCACCTGCTCTATCTCAGCCCCTTCTTACATTGTTCCCGCGACATTGGATTTCATCACCAACTAGTGAGCTCATTGAGAGAAGGTTTTGTTTGTTTGCTTGCTTACTAGATTTTTAGCGTGTGTTGTTTTTTTTCCCTAGCAGACTCTAGGTTGGATCTTTATTTTTATGGCGTTAGTTCCCGGAATGACCAATGAAGGAACCCCCGCTCCAGGGGAACCTTTTTCTTTTCCTTTTTATGAAAACATTGGTCCTCCTCATATTGCTACTTTGAGCCTTCCAGGTCTCACTATTGGATTACCGATATGGTTGTTTTCCACTCAGGTAATCCGGAATGCAGTTAGTGCTTCATTCACAAGAACTTCCCCCCAAGAGCATCAACCTCATATTGATCCTTCACCTTCTTCACCAGTAAGGTCTTCTGCACCTTCTTCGCTTGCAAGGTCACCTTCTGTTTCATATTCTTCATCGAGTGAAAGTTCTAAATCTAGTAACCCGATGAATAAGAAGAAGAAGAAAAGAAAGATTAAGAAGAAGAAAGATAAACAAGGGTCAAAGCCTCCAACCACTGTCAAACATGTTGGAAAACAACCAGTTACTATTGATCATGTTGGGAGTGTTGATGATGTCAAGATCACCCAAACAAATTGTAAGCCCAAGTACCCTTGCAGGCTTTGTAAGGGTATCCATCTTCTTAAGGATTGCCCTGGTCTATCCAAGGTTATAGAAGCTTGGTCTACACACCCTCACCAACCCATGTCGTCGGCCTCTGAACAACATGTTGATGACCTCCCGTCAACTAGTCATGATACCGTTGGGAAGAAGAAAAGTAGAGTCAAGTTCCCTTGTATGTTATGCAAAGGGAGTCATCTAACTCACCTTTTCCCTCATATGGAAGAAGCCTCGAAATTCCTGGAAGACATACCTGTTTCACAGCCTCAACTTCCAGCCTCTTATCGCAAGCTTACTCTTGACCCTCCTATAGTTGATGGAATGATCAATCTGGTTCCCCCTTCGGTCAGTCCGGTTCATCAAGTGGTCAATATGGTTAGGTCCTTAATTGAACCAGTTGACAAAGTGGTTGATCCGATACCATCCTCGATCAATCCCACTCTCCCCTTAAAAAGTGAAACTAAAGCGATCGATCCGATCCCATCCTCGTTCGATCCCACTCTCCCATTAGAGAGTGTCACCCAAGTGGTCGATCCGTTTCCACCTGTCGACCCCATTCTCCCCTTGGAGAATGAAACCCAAGTGGTCGATCTAATATCTCCATCGGTCGATCCTATTCTCCCGCTAGAGAGTAAACCTAATTCTGCCCATGTTTTTCTTGTTGATACAGAATCTCCCATGCCGAGGGGTATTCCTCCTTCTCCCGTAGAACCCCCTCCAAGTAATGAGGCCATCCGTTTTGATTGGGGTGTGCTAACTGGACCTTGTCTTCCCTCTCACATTCCTTTCTAGATTATAGTACAGGTTTGTGTTCGAGACGTTTCTCAGACACTGATAGATGAAGGTGCGTCCATTAGTATTTTGTCCTCTACTGCTTGGCAAGCTTTGGGTTATCCTCCACTTGCACCGGTTACGTAGAATCTATTAGATTTTAATAGAAGAACTAGTCAACCTTTAGGGACCCTTCCTCAGTTTCTTGTAACTTTGGGAGGGAAAACTTTCTTTATTGACGTCATGGTAGTCCAAGACCCCTTGGATTTTTCTTTACTCCTTGGGCGAGATTATGTCTATGCCATGAAAGATATCGTGTCTACTCTTTTTTGTGTGATATCTTTCCCTCACAATGGAAAGGTTGTGACTGTTGATCAACTTTCATTCATTAACCCTGCCTGGATTGCCTCCCTAAATGGTTCTTATATGAAGACGGTATCGCCCCTGCCACAGGTCAATTATGTCGCATTGTCGCCCATGGTTTCGACTTCTGATGACTTAGATCCAGTAGTTGACATGGTGATCTCTTCGATAGGGTTGTTAGAGCCTGATATCTTTACTCCTGTCATGACCCTCGACATGGTGTCCTTCCAGAGTGTGTTTCTTCCTTCCAGTGAAGACCTCTTAGAAGCCATGACCGAGTTTTGTCCCTTGACATGGTCTCCTTCCGGAGCATTGTCCTCTTGGAATCCATGATCAAGAAGACTCCGAGGATAGTTTTCACGTCTCTGAGGCAACCTCGTTAAAAAATGAAACAAAGGTCTTTGAGCATAGTTTTCTAATTTCAAGCTTGTTAACAAATGAAATAGAGGTTCCGAGGATAGTTTTCACGTCTATGAGGCAACCTCGTTAAAAAATGAAACAGAGGTATTTGAGCATAGTTTTCTAATTTCAAGCTCGTTAACAAATGAAACAAAGGTTCCAAGGATATTTTTTGCATCTCTAAGGCAACCTCGTTAAAAAATGAAACAGAGGTATTTGAGCATCGTTTTCTAATTTCAAGCTCGTTAAAAAATGAAATAGTTTTCCCCCTCTCTGTTTGAGTCAAGTCCTTCGTCTAGTATTTGAAGCTTCATTTCCTTCGCCTTTGTCGTTGGATGAAATGAAGCTTGGGGGGAAATGCTTCTAGCCTCTGGACTTCATGCTGAAGTAGAGCCGCTAGTTTCTTAAGCTGGGGGATAAGTACCAACCATCCCTGTGTTATGTGTTGGGAAGTCCAAGCATAGTTTTCTATGGTTCAAGCTTGTGTAAAAATGAAACCACTTACCTCAAGCATAGTTTCCTCTGGTTCAAGCTTGTGTAAAAATGAAACCAGGTCCAAGCATAATTTTGTTTAGTTTTTAAGCTTGTGTAAAAATTAAAATCTATCCCAAGCATAGTTTTGTTTTGTTTTAAAACTTGCGTAAAAATAAAAACAATCCCAAGCTTAGTCTTTGTTCTTTCTCATGCTCGTAAATACATGAGAATAAGTTACCGAGCTTAGTCTTTGTTCTTTCTCGTGCTCGTAAATACGTGAGAATGTAACCGAGTATACTTTTATCACTTTTTTAGACTCGTAAAGGTTATATGAAAAAGGAACCCACTAGAGTTCCCTTTAAGCTCTTTTCAGACTCTCTAAACATGAAAAGATTGCTAAGTGACCTTGTTCTTTTCACACTCGTTAAAGTATTTGAAGAAAATGTCTGTTGAGCGATAGTTTATATCTTTTTCAGTCTCATCAGACTACTTTACTAAAAAGGAACTGAGAGAGTTCTCTTTAAGTGTTTTTTAGACTCTATAAACATGAAAAGCCCCTAAGTTTTCTTTCTTTGGACTCACAAAAAAAACATTGAAAGGCCTATATGGGACCGAACCACTCCTTCCTAGGGTTCGTTAAACATACTCTGAGGGAATCGTCCGAAGGATGAGCTTACATTACAAGCATATGTTATCCTCCTCAAGCTTGCGTAAAAATAAAGAGGTACTCACCAGAAATGGTGGGGGGGAAATTGGGAAAGAAATGTATCTAAACCTGTATTCTGTGGAATAGTTTCTTTTGAACATGACACCCTTTCACTCGCCTTGTGTCTAGGTTGGAAAATCCACTTGTCTCGTGATCATATTCCTATAATATTACAAATTGGTCTGTGATCCTTGTTGTTGAGTCAGTATTTCCAAGACAGTTGTCGTGTCGTCAATATGTTCAAAATGAAAGTTCAACTCGAAAAGCCTTCTATTGCATCGGCCATTTCTGCATTCTTTAAGCCTTCTATTGTGTCGGCCATCCCTGAGTCAGTCTTGAATCACTTGTTACTCTGATCTACATCAAATCTTGTTACTGGTTTTGTGTCATTGATGGGGGATACATTAAGGCCCTTCTATGATGAGTCTTTTCCTGTCGACTTCAACTCATTATCCAGGAATCAGACTTAGAAACTTGTTGGTACCTTGGAACTTTCATGCCTCAATGGCAGGTTTTCTTGCTTTCGATAGTGGGTTTTCATTATCGACCCTTGATCGAGAGATTCCATCGAGTGTTCGACCTCAACTCATTGATTCACATTCGTTGGATTGTACCAGAGTACCTTGGGAGACATTGACATTAATGGTGATTTCCCTCTCACTTGTTAATGGTATACACTAATGACCGGTAATCAAGTGGTTTCTACCATGTTTGACTTCAACACATGTATTCGCATGGTTAGATTCGTACTATAGAGTGGTGGAGATGAAGACCCTGAATCTTTTATGATAGATTCAGGTTGCATTGGAGTATATTTTGTTTGTACTGTTGCATAGATCCACATTGTATGTCTGGTGGCTATGTTCAAATTTGAGTCTTTAACACATAGATCCACAGTGTAATTTTGGTGGCTATGTTCAGATTCGAGTCATATCGACATGGATCCACAGTGTATGTTTGGTGGCCATGACCTGTCTTACTTGACAAGGATCTTCGCATGTCAGAATTTATGCTTTGATTCATTTGTATTCAGAGTATGGGAATGCCTACCTCACTGATGATATATTATTGTACTGTATTTCCTTGTTTGTTGGCAGGTTTTCGACTGACTGTTCCTTGTTCCCTACACACACTCGACAAAGTATTTCATCTATCACTCTGTTCTAACTTTATACTTTGGGGGGCTCTCTGTTACACATTATTTTCGTCATCCCTATGATCGTTAATGATGTAAACCTATCTGTATTCTTCAGAGGGGTCAGTAGCATGAGTTCCTAAAGGAAGAAGAGAGAAGAACTTTTCCTAAGAAAAGAAGTTGCATTTTCCTTTGTAAAAACCCTATAAAAAAGGAAGTTCGCAGGTTGTTATATAGGCAGGGTGCGAGAATGCCTGATTCTCGCAGGTTGCACCATAGCTGGGTTGCGAGATGTTTGCAGGTTTCTCTATAGGTAGGGTGCGAGAATGCTTACACGTGGAAAAAAAGAGCGTTTTCTCGAATCTTCTAGAAGGAGAAACTTCCATGGTGAGGTGGCATTCGAATGGTTTGGATCTTACTCGCTTTCATGATTTCGTGGAATCATCCTAACCTCATCACCTTATCCTCTTCAAATTATAAAAGGAGAGGAGCTCTCATGGAGAAAGTTAGCTTTGGAGCTTTTGGGGATTGGCTAAGTTGGATTTGGCTTGGAATTATTAGCTTGGTTAGAGTGGTTTTGAGTTTTGCCTTTGTCAAGATAGATTGTGAATACTATCAAATCTGTGCTCTCAGAATTCTTAGAGTGAAAGTGTGTGGGGAACGAAGGACGGTTGGAAGGGACCTTACGACATCAAGGCCATGGTTGTAATCTCTCGTTCACATTTAATATGATACAGTAATATGATTCTTTCCTATAAAGATTGTTGTGTTTTATTGTATGATTCCTTGATCACATACGTAGGTTTATATTTAGTTTATGATATTACTATCACTTTGGTTGGTTGCGTTCTTTTGCAGGATCATCATTGTATGAGCGTTGGAACGGAGTTAGGATGGCGATGGCGAGAGGAAGTGGCATTTAAATGGTATGTCACCTATCCCTCTTTAGTTAGTAAATTCAATATCTAAAACTTAAGGAAAGCGTCATGTTCTGCTGTGTTTTGTTCTAGATCTAGGTGGATCTAGGGAGATCAGTTAGTGTCCACACCTACCGATTTGTATGATAACACATATATAGCAGCCTACGGAAACCCCGCGAGCCAGGTTCAATGCAGCCTGCAGAAATCAGGCATTTCCACACTGTGTACTACATGCATCCTGCGACGTCCTTCTAAAAACCAGTTTTGTAGAGGAAGAAATCAGTCACTTTTCTCATGAGAAAGATCCTTTTGAGAGCCTGAACACATGCTTGTAGAAACATCACCAGGGTGACCAAAATAATGTGTAACAGAATGCCCCCCAAAGTATGAGGCTGGAACTCGTGACAGATGAAATAATTTGTAAAATGCATGCGTGTGTCGAGAACAAGGAGCGCACCAATCGGGAACCTGCAAAAACTCAAGCATTTGCGCAATATTATACCATTTCTGAGGTAGGCATTCCCATGCTCAAACTACAAGTGATTTAATCATAAATGTCAGTCGCCAATTTAGGCTAAAATAAAGTGAAAAAAGGTAGGCTAAAAGAAAATGGCCAACAAAATAACACAAATAAGTCGTATCCCTAGTGGAGTCACCAATTTTGTTATTAGATAAATCAGTGAATGCGAACATAAACTAATCTCCCTAGATCCACCTGGATCTAGAACAAAACAAGATGGGACATGGCGCTTTCCCTAAGTTATAATCATCGAATTTACTATCAAAGAAGATATGGGTGACATACCTTTGAATATCTCTTCTTTATATCTTTGTTGTCCCTGCTTCGCTCCAGTGCTCTTGTGAAATTAGATCTGCAATGACACAAACCAACCAAAGTGAAAGCAACAATAGTATATTCAATGAAAACTTAAACATGTGATCAAGGAGTCATGTAATAAAATGAGAATGATTTTATGGGAAAGAAACATGCCACGGTATTATATTAAGTAAAAGTGGAACATACAACCAAACTGCCTTGATGTCACAAGTTCCCTTTTAGTGGCCCTTTGCTCCAACACACACACTTGCTCCAAATCTGCATGAAGATGATCCACAAAAGCTTGATGGACAAATGGAGACCTCGAGCATCAATTGAAACATGATTCCTCACACAATCTTCATCTTATTCCTTCATTAATTCCTTGCTTAATATTGATATTCTTTTCTTAACATTTTCCATGAGAAACCCATCATTATATAGGAGGAGGAGAAGTGGTTAAAGAGATTAGGATGATCCCACCAAATCAGAGAAGTCAGTAGGATCCCAACCATACGAACGCCACCTCACATTCTAGAAGATCCCCTTCTAGAATCTTCATGAACTTCTTCCTTTCTTTTGCTTTCAAACGTCATCGCACCCTACATATATAGCAGCCTGCGGAAACCTAGCAAGCCAGGTTCAATGCAGCCTGTGGAAATCAGACATTTTCGCATTGTGTACTACATGCAGCCTGCGACGTCCTTCTAAAAACTAGTTTTGTAGAGGAAGAAATCAGTCACTTTTCTCATGAGAAATATCCTTTTGAGAGCCTGAACACATGCTTGTAGAAACATCACCAGGGTGACCAAAATAATGTGTAACAATGGAAGCAACAATCTATTTTCAAAACATCCTTAATCAACAAAATTATAATCAAACAACTGCGCACACCAACATACTAACCACACAGTACAACTGTGCGCACAACCACCTGGGCATATTGCGCCACTTCTCTTAATACTGTGCATGAAATCCAACTCCTTAACCGTGCACACATGTGTTCCATCCTTTGAAGCACACAGGTTATGATCCTACCCACCTGACCACTCAATCCTCTTCTTGATGACTCATAACCAAAATCACAAGGTTAAACTTAACAAGAAAAGTTACCATCAACTGACATATGCATAGCTACAATTAAATGCTAAAACCACCTTACTTATATGCATAAGCAACATTAAACCAAATAACAAAAATACTTATATCCAACACATACAAGAATTTAATCCATGTCAAACATAGACAAAAATGCACACAGTAACCAAGACAAGTACATAAGGAACACTTATCTTAAATGAAAATCACCAATTGTGGCCTTGACTCAGATGTTCCTCCCAACCATAGATGGTATTGCTCATAATCTTTCAGTGATAGGTCACCCTCGAGTTGGGGCTCAACTCCACTAGGGTAAAATGGGTCCTAGCGACAAGCTATGGTCTAAAACTAAACATAATTTCCCAGTTCTAAGTGTCCACTGCTGTAACTATCCCACAGTCCCTCTTTCCCCACACACCTATCACACCCAAGGAAGTGTACCCCTTCTCTACTCAATATTCCTTTGGCTGCCCCACTTCCCTTCCCAGCATTACCAGCAACAGTCCGAACAGGAAGTCTCTGAGCCCTGCAACTAATGCTCAGTGCACCAAGGAAAAACTCTAAGAAAAACTCTCGCCTGGAGAGTATAGCCATGGGTCTAACAACCAATCCACTATAGCCAACCTCTTACTCAGAGAGACTTCTCATTGTTTGTCAACCCGAATATTTGATAGTAAGACTCTGGATGTAGCCCCATAACTCCTTAAAATCTTATTTGTGCAGATAAGGTAGTAATCAGATTTTCCATATAGTATGACCCCCTTCTTCTCACGAGATCCTGTTACATGAAATCTTTCTCCAATCCTCCATGCAATAATGCCCAAAATACACGAAGGCAAGAAATATATATTGCATTCCTTCCACTTGACACTTGTCACCTCCAAAAGTAGCTTTAAGCTACTTGGTGACCCGTTCCCTACCCTCGGTAACTTAGGATAAAATAATATATCCACCACTTTATACTTTTCAGAAATATTATTAAATTATTTCCCAAAACATACAACTCACCCACTTTTTCCTTTTCCAGTGGAGTAGACCTCCATCTCATTTCATTTGAGTCAATCAGCGGGCAGTGATGCTAAATTATATTAATAAACATGAATTTTTTTACATGGATAGGTGCACTGGCCTATCTGCATCCAGGCTCACAAGCCTCATAATTGCATAGGATCTCCGGCCTCAAAACATAGACATCCATTCTCGCGCACTAACCCAAGTGCGCACAACATAGTGCAATGTATGCACTTCCCCAGGTGCATGCAACACATAAAATGTGCACATTATGTATTTCTTAACACTTCTTCTTGCACTACTCTAATGCGTGCAACACCAAAACCAAGTGTCCATGGCTCACTAGCCTAAGTGTACATTACATTTATACTTCGTACCAATCAAGTCACCAACCTATGTACAATTAAAAAAGGTTCTGGATCAGGGACACTACAATCCCCTCCCCCTTATTCATGCCTTGTTCTCAGTCCATCATATACTCATGTACATACAAAATTTCAAACATCATAAAAAAATGAGGATACTTTGCTCGTAGCATCCTCGTGCTTCCAGGTTTCATTCTTAGGACCATACCAGGTCCATTGTACCTTTACCAGCTCCATGGCTCGATTCCAGAGCTGTTTGATTTTCCTATCCAATATGTAAACCGGTCGTACTTGAAATCATCTTTCTGGATCCACCTTAATCACATTCTAATCAATGACATGATTAGCATCAAGTACATACTTCTTAAGCAACGACACATGGAAACAATTATGAATACATAAGGACAAAGGCAATGCAAGCATATAAAAAACAAGACCGATCATTTCAAGGATTTCAAATGGCCCACAATATCACGTTGCTAACTTAGAACACTTTCCCAACTTTAGGGAACTGCGCCTGGCCTTCACTTTCAAAAACATGTGATCATCCACTCCAAATTATCTGTGGGTTCTGCCTTTATCTGCACATGTTTTCTGCCTATCCTGGGTAGCCTTTAAATTCTACCTTATCTTTACCATCTTCTCCTCCATTTCCTAAAGCAAATCTGGCCCAACTACTGTGAGGTCTGTTAGGTTATCCCAACTCACAAGTGTGTTGCACTTTCTACCATAAAGTGTTTCAAATGGGATCATCTTTAAAGATGCATGATACCCATTGTTGTAAGAAAATTCTACCAAATTAAGGTAGTATTCCCACTTGGATGGATTATCCATCACATACATCCTCAACATGTCTTCAATCACCTAGTTTACCCTCTCAGTTTGACCATCTGTCTCAGGGTGATATGTTGTGTTGAAATTCATATTTGTTCTAAATCCCTAAAATAACCATTTCCAAATGTTCGAAGTGAACTTGGAATCTCTATTAGACAAAATTGTCTTAGGTACACCATGCAACTTAGCAACTTTGCACATGTAAATCTCAGCAATGTCTATTGCTTTGTGCGTTGACTTCACTGGAATAAAATGGGCATAACTTCATTGGAATAAAATGGGCATCTTTAGTGAGCTTGTCCACCACCACCATAATAGAATCGTGGTGCTTAACAGTCTTAGGCAACTTAGTTATAAATTCCATGGTCACCACTTCCCACTTCCACTTAGGAATGGAAAAAGGTTGTAGCAAACCAACTGGATGTCTGTGCTCAGACTTGACCTTTTGACATTCGAGACATCTCGCAATAAAATCTGCAACTTCCTTTTTCATACCAAGCCAAAAGTATTGCTTCTTGACCACGAGAATCTTCTTCTGGTAACCTGGATGTCCAACATAAGGAACCTTATGCATCTATGATAGTATTATTCAACTCTTGATCATTTTGCACAAAGATTTTGTGTTTATACTTGAGGATCCCATCCTCTCTTAGTTCATATCCTTCAAACTTTGGTTGCAACATACCTTGTTGTAAATTCACACTTATATCCATATAGCAGATATATGATTTGGAAAATTCCAAAATTATGTCACACAAATATGTCGGGTACATGCTAATGGTTGTAGCATGCATCTCGTGCATTCTCCTATTGAGTGCGTCAACCATCTTGTTCTCTTTTCTCTGATATGCTTTATGTCGAAGTCATACTCACTAAGGAACTCTAACCACTTGTTTTTTCTGACATTCAAACTTAGTTGTTCAAACAAATACTTCAAACCACAATGGTATGTTCTCAACTCAAATCTCTTACCCATGAGATAATTTCGCCACATCTTCAAAGCATGCATTATGACTACCAATTCCAAGTCATGTGTAACATAGAGCCTTTCATGATCTTTCAACTTCCTTGACTCGTAGCATACCACATGTCCATTATGACTCAGGACTCCACCAAGTTCTTCCTTGCATGCATCCGTGCACACAATGAAGTCTACATATGGATCAACAATCCTCAAAATTGGTGCACTTTTTAACAAAATCTTCAAGTTTTGAAAACTCCTTGTGTAGTCTAGAGTCCATTCAAATCATGCATTTTTCTTCTGCAAAGATGTAATTGGATGCGCAATCTATGAGAATCCTTCAATAAACCTTCTGTAGTACCCTTCTAGTCTCATAAAGGATCTCACTTTTGCGACATTTCTTGGTGTTGTCCATTCCTCAATAGATTTTATCTTCACTAGGTCCACAATTATTCCTTCTTCGGAAATAATATGACCCAAATAGTGAATTTGGCGTTGATAAAATGAACACTTTCTCAACTTTGCATAAAGTTGATGCTCCATCAAAACCTACAACACCATCCTCAAGTGTTTCTTGTGCTCTTCCTCGTACTTTGAGTAAATAAGAATGTCATATAAAAATACAATGACAAACTTATCTAAATACTCTCTAAAAACACCATTCATTAAACACATGAAGACAGTTGGGGCATTTGACAACCCAAATGGCATCACTATGAACTCATAGTGACCATACCTTGTTCTGAAGGAAGTTTTGTTGATGTCTTCCTCTCTTATTCTTACTTGGTGATACCCATATATGAGATCTATCTTGGAAAATATCCGTGTGCCTCTCAGCTGATCAAACATGTCATCTATCCTTGGAAAAGGATACTTGTTTTTCACTATTACCTTGTTTAACTTCCTGAAGTCAATACAAAGTCTTAGCGTACCATCCTTCTTCTTCACGAATAAAACTAGCGCACCCCAAGGCGACACATTTGGGTGTATATACCCCTTACTCACAATCTCTTCAGGTTGCATCTGCAACTCCTTCAGTTCTAACGTATTCATCCTATAAGGAGTCTTGGATGCAGGTGCTTCTTCCGAAATTAGATTAATAGAGAAGTCAATATCTCTTTTTGGAGGCAATCCCAGGATCTCTTTAAAGATATTCTCAAACTCTTCAATACTGCACTTGACACTTTATCCTTAGGTGCCTCTTCCATGTGCGTTGCAAATATTTGACATCCTTTCTAGTAACTTTTCTTTAATTGAAAATATGAAACGTCTCTGATAGTCACAGCTCTTGGAATTCCTTGAAATAACCTCAAATTTCCTTCTTCATCCAAGAAAGTAAATTTCTTATGATAACAATCCAGAACAACATGGTTCTTTTCTGACCAATCCATACCAATGAGGAAATCATACGAGCCCAAAGGTATAATATTCAAATCAACCTTTGTGTGCATTCCATTCATCTCCATTGGACATGACTTAACCACCTCACTAATATTATTTTTTGCACCTATAGCTAACAACACCAACCAAGATTTTCCAATCTTTCTTCTCGACAAATGGAATATTTCCACCATCTTAGGATCTAGATAACTATGACTAGCTCCTGAGTCTATTAAAATATCAATGGGTTTGTCATTAATCTTTCCTTCCACCTCGGTCATGTGCAACTGGAAGTCAGCCTGCTTGTTATCCAACACAACGTAAATCCTTGGCACATTTCTACCCATGTCCTCAATTTTCGTAGCTTGTTGTAAACTGTGTGCAGTCCTCTCTTTATCACCTTTTTGGGGGCAATCTCTACGCATATGATTTTCACCACAACCCCAACACTGCATAGATTGTTTCAATGAATTTTGTCCCATTGATTATGACATTCTGGACTCCTAGAGAGTCGTATGTCCTTGCGCAATATTTCTGAAAAATGGTGGTTTAACTCCCTTCTTCCTCTGTTTCGCATTTATTTTCATCTTATCTTTCTAATCCTTTTGGAAATTTGGTCTTCCCTTTTGTTTCTCATAAAGACACTTAGCGTGCCTTATGGTCTCTTCCAACATCTTAAGGTCATCATATTGTATCTTATCACTGATAAATGAGGGAAACCCACTAAAATATATTTGAATCTTCACGTGTTCATCCTTGATAAAAGGCACATAATTCAGCAGTTCTAAAAATATTATTTCATACTCATCAATTATCATGCTCCCAAGCTTGAGTTTGAAGAAGTCCTTCATTTTACTGTCATAGTACCGCTTGGTTAAGTATTTCATTTGGAAATAACTATTGAACTCTCTCGAAGTCATTTTCTTCTCATCAATGTGTTGCACTTGTACATATGGATCCCACCACATTGATGTCTTTCCTTTTCATTGATAGATAGCAATTCTCCCTTTTACTTGTGCAGAATAATTATGCAGTTGGAAGTACTTTCTCATACCTAGCAGCCAAGTCTCTGCATCCTCATCCTTTTTTGCTCACCATCAAAGGTAGGATTTTTTATCTTATTCATTTCCCCCTGTATCTCGTCCACCCCAGTCCTTCTCTTATGATTTCTGAAAGGGGATGGAGTCGAACTACCGCACACCTTCCTGAAAGAATGCTTACTGACACTTCTTTCTTCTCTTCTTTTCTCATCATGAGACCTGCGAATTCTTGATCTACTCTACTATGTCTCCTTATCCATATTATTTTATATTATGTTCGGACTTTTCATCAATTTGATATTGAAGTCATCTTGTTGCGTCGTGGCTCTCATAAGCCTTTCATTATCGGCCTTATATCTCTGGACATCTTTCTACAATACTTTTACAGTTTCTACCAAGTTCAGATGCTCCCACTTGGATTATGTACCATCAACACCCAAACCGACATACAGATCCCCAAATTCATCATCAGGACTATAACTTCTCTGCACATCTTCCATGCTTTCGACCATCTACATTGACTCTATCCTACCATTTTGTCTGAATCTTTCCCTCAGATTTTTGGATGATTTTAACATTCTGTTGGCGTTCGGAAGTCACTCCTGGATTGCTAGCAGGAGCAGAGCCCGAAGCCCATCAGATTTAATGTCACGGTTTGTTTTAGAGGGTGATCAAACGGAAGGAAACTCAGAATCGTATCGCATCAGCTCAGAAACCAGACC
>ML794636.1:798789-819199 GCA_009831015.1 Picea engelmannii
ATGGTGAACCACAACAGACATGAGTGACTGTAGAAATCGACTCAATTCCAACATATGCTATATAAATTAATGTGCAAAGGAGGTAAGAAAGAGGCCTACCTCGTCCAAACGTTTGATGATGTCCACTGTTGAGCACTTTGACCTAAAACTTTATACCTGCAACAAGTTCTCAACAAACAAGTACAACAAGCATATAGTGATAATATAACATGTTAGCACATTAGATAGCATAATCCATTAATATTCAAAACAAACATGCCCATGGATCATAACACATATATGTGCAAGATATCAATTGGATGGGAAAGGAGTATTTCTATTAATAAATGATCAACAGAAGTGAAAACATTACAGACTTCTGTATCAGCACGGTTCAGAACCGAGAAACCGATTTCCTTCCAATTAGGTCTCCACCACTTCAATCCTCCACAAAAGGCAAGCTCATATAAGGGAGACAAAGAGGTTCTCCTTCAATAAGGGAAGATCTTGGGAGCTGAACATTATGTCCAGACTTAAAGGACAAAGGGATGCAGACTCAATAATGAAGTAATAATTTCTCCAGAGTAACTTTGCTCTCAAAGTTGAATTCTCTCCTTTTCCATAGCTCAAAATTGGCTTCTTTATATCTTTCAAAATGCAACTGAAAGGCCGAGTCGGAACATTTCCAGCATATGGAAGGCCAAGGATCAGAGATCTTTTGTCGTGACATGGAAACCCGACATTTGTTTTTGATTTTTTGGCACAAATCCCGATGTACGCGGGCTGTAGTGGAGCAACCAACATATACTCATGCTGTATAACTTGCAAGGTGCATACAAGTGGAAAAATATTTATTTTTGTCTTTGGATTCATGAATTAGGGAAAGTAAGTCTGCATAGGGAAATGGAGTAAGGCCCTCTCTTCAAGATTGCACAGGGTGAGGCAAATCTTGTTCTAACAATGAGTTCCAGATTCTAAAGCACACATGTTATGATCCTGTGCACCCAACCACTCAATCCTCTTCTTGATGACTCATAACCAAAATCACAAGGTTAAACTTAACATGAATAGTTACCATCAACTAACCTACTCATGCACAACTACAATTAAAGGCTAAAAAACACCATACTATATGCACAAGCAACATTAAACCAAAGAATAACAAATACTTATATGCAACACATACAATAATTTAATCCATGTCAAACATAGACAAAAATGCACACGGTAACCAAGACAAGAACATAATGAACACTTATCTTACATGAAAATCACCCATTGTTTCCTTGACTGAGACGTTCCTCCCAACCATAGACGTTGTTTCTCATAAGCTTTCATCAACAAGTCACCCCTGAGATCATACTCAACTCAACCAGGGTAAAATGGGTCCTAGTGGCAAGCTATGGTATGAAACTCAACATAATTTTCTAGTCCTAAGTTCCCACTACTGCAATTAGCCCATAGTCCCTCATTCCCCACACATCTGTCACACCCAAGGAAGTGTTCCCCTTCTCTACTCAACAGTCCTTCGACTTCCCCACTTCCTTTCCTAGGGTTACCAGTAATAGGCCGGATAGGAAGTCTTTGAGCCCTGCAACTAATGCTCAGTGCCAGGGAACAACTCTAAAAAAAACTCTCGCCTAGAGAGTATACCCACGGATCTGACAACCATTCCACAACAACCGACCTCTCACTCAGAGAGACTGTTGACGGTCTGTCAACCTAACTCTTCGACAGTAAGACTCTAGATGTAGCCCCACAACTCTTTACAAGATTCTATATGCAAATAAGTTAATACTCAGATTTTCCATATATTTCGACCCCCTTCTGCTCACGAGCTCCTGTTACATGAAATCTTTCCCCAATCCTCCATGCAATAATACCCAAAATACACTAATACCAACAATATATATTACATGTCTTCCACTTGACACTTGTCACCTCCAAAATTAACTTTAAGCCACTTGGTGACCCGTTTCCTACCCTCGCGTACTTAGGATAAAATAATATATCCACCACTTTACACTTTTCAGAAATATTATTAAAGTATTCCCCAAAACGTACGACTTGCCCCCTTTTTCCCTTTTCCAATGGAGTAGGCCCCCCATCTCATTTCGTTTGAGTCAATCAGTGTGCAACAATGCCAAATTATATTAATAAACATAATTATTTTTACATGGATAGGTGCACTGGCCTATCTGCATCGAGGCTCACTAGCCTCATAATTGCACAGGCTCTTCGACCTCAAAATATAGACATTCATTCTTGTGTGCAACATAGTGAAATGTGTGCACTTTCCCAGGTACGCACAACACACAAAATGTGTGCACCCTGTCTTTGTTAACACTTCTCCATGCACTACTTTGATGTGCGCAACACCAAAACTAGGTGTCCATGGCTCACCATCCTAAGTGTACATTACATTTATACTTGGTACCAATCGACTCATTAGCCTATGTACAATTACAAAGGGTTCCAGATTAGGGACACTACATCACCCAACACTTTGAGAACCGTTGAATTGCACTTTGATCCTGCATGTCGCTGTGACAATGCAAATTTCCCTCCTTGAGCCTTACCGGAGGAAAAAACCATGGGGCTAGAACTTAACAAGCTTCCAATCCTAGACGCAGTCCTAAATTTCCTGGATTTTCGGCTCAATCCTCCATTTAAGGCAATCAGCCTCACTCAATTTTTCTAAATGTGAACCATTACAAAGCCCTCCCAGCTTGAAATACTTATTCCCTTCCCCTCTTGAAACTTGAGGTCGTATCCTTAGCGCATCTAGGAGAATCATTCTAAAGTTTGCAACCATTGTAGTACTCCCATGCAATTTCCCATAACTTCTCTTCATTCCGCCCTCTGAGTTCCAACTTTGGCTTTGTACTAGCCACCTTCTCCATTCATGCCCATTTCCTTTCAAATCCCCTCGTACAACCACCATGACGTCGAGTGAAACCATCTGTCCCAAAAAATAACCACCTGCATTGGGCATCCAATCAATTCTTGAGGGTGGCATTGTCGATACAACATTCGACATGCCCACCATGAATACCATGACCCACCTGCAGTTGAGAAAGACGTGTCTCGGTGCACACTCTTCGTCTTTCATTGCTCCAGCTTGCACAAACGTCTAGTCAAACCTCCAGGCGAAAGACCTGCTCGCGACGTTTAACACCCCATCCAAGAGATATTATAAAATATAGTAATATATATTAAAATATTTCATTATATATATATATATATATATATATATATATATAATATGGAGTTGACATAAAATTTTATATGCTCCCCATGCTGAATAATAGAGCACCTCTAGGCCCCCGGGGGTAGCTCAGTTGGCAAGTGCCGTGAAAATGAAGTTCCACGAGGTTTCGAGTTCAATTCCCCCCGACTTACCTTGTGTGCCGCGTAAGGGGCATCGTGAGCACACCTGGACGTTGTTATAGTGGTAGTGGTTGGATAACACGGCCACGTGTAATGCGAGCACGTGCCCAACTAGTTGTTGATTCCTCCAGACACAAAAAAAAATAGAGCACATCTAGGAACAATATATAAATAATAAATTAAAACACAAACCAATTTTTTTATTTAAATGGGCTAAATCTGTTAAAATGATAAGGAGTGGAGAGTTTTAAAGAGTAAAATTGAGAGACCTACACCTTAAAATTTAGATTTGTTAAAATTGAAATATGAATTGAGAATTTCAAAGATTGCTAATTAAAACACAAACCAAATTTTTTATTTAAATGGGCTAAATCTGTTAAAATGATAAGGAGTGGAGAGTTTTAAAGATTGAAAATTAAAAGTAAACTAAAATTTTTATGTTAAATTTTTTTTTTAATATTTTAATAGGTTGGATTTTCTTTCTACTTTTATAATTAGGTTGATAGGTATATATCTATTGGAAATGGTCAGAAATAATGGGTATACCTATTGGAAATGGTAAAAAATAATGGGATAAGATTTCATATGCTGAGAATATTCTTGGTCATCACAATAAATGGAAAGGTGTGATTTTAAGCATTAACTTTCTTGCATGAAAAAACATGTCAATTCTTTATTAAAAAAAAATGATTAACATAATTAACATAATAATGACATAAATGCCACTTTATTTACTACTTCTCAATTATTTTACTTAATATGATTAGTAATTTACTACCCTATCCACTGATTACCACGTTTACCTATTTAACAAGGATTAAAATTTATAAAATAGCTCATTATTATGTTCTAATGTTTAGTAGAGATTAATTCTATGGATAACAAGTGTCATATTACTGCAGGTGTTTTATTTTAGCCACGTCTTTATGGATGTGAAGCGATTGATGGATAGCCTGCATTTCAATTAATGCAGCAGTGGTTAAGCTCGATGCATAACTGATACCAATTAATGCAGCGGTGGTTAAGCTCGATGCATAACTGATGCCTAATTTGAGCAGCCTTTCAAATTTCACTATTCATGTGAAGCGTGTCGAGTGATGGATGTGAAGCGTGGCCTTTCAGATTTTAGTGGGGCTATAGTTAGGGTTATTTAATAATAACAGCCTATATGCTAAACTCTTACGTCTCAATTTTGTTTGTAACGTTTGTACAGTAAGGTTTTGAAATTTAACATTTTAACAGTTTGGATTCCCTATATGTTTACAATTACCTTGATTACCTTTTATTTGCAGGCACAATCTATGGAAATCATCATATACCTATGTCACGAACTGTATCCAATGGTTTGGTTTCACCCACTGGTTTACTTAAGACTGGTTCGGTTTTATAAGGCATCGGACTGGAACCTGAGATCATGTCACAGCCAGAATTTGTTAGTTTTTTCTTAATTGGGTGGAAGAATGGAACCCTGAACATTAAACAGAATGTATAACCAACTCTAACCTAGATTTAGAGGAGTAGGGGGCGGTGATTTAAGTTAGCTAATCATTTAAATTGAATGTTGTTTTCCAATTTTTCGAAGCAAATCATTTACAACTGGCACTGGCTACAATACAAGGGATGATTTAATTTGGGGTGCCTCTGAAATCGAAGATGAGACGGGGCATTGCAACTACTCCATAGAATGATAGTGCGTGAAGGCTTACTTCCATAAAAGAGACTTACACTACAGTTATTAGGCACTTGATAGGATTGGAGATTGTGTAAAAGCTCCCTACAGTTATTAGGCACTTGATAGGATTGAAAATTGTGTAAAAGCTTATGATGGGTGATTTTTCTCAAGGAGAGAGATTGTCCCTTAAGTTTTCACAATTACCAAATAGTGTGATGTGTTATTTGTTACCTTAGCACATTATCAAATTCAAACGTATTGTGGATTGAGTGACTTGAATTATGTGTGAAACCTAATCTGATCTTAAC
The DNA here is from genome assembly GCA_009831015.1 of Picea engelmannii. NCBI lineage: Eukaryota > Viridiplantae > Streptophyta > Pinopsida > Pinales > Pinaceae > Picea > Picea engelmannii. The sequence continues at coordinate 804,139 of ML794636.1, forward strand.
CTGCTAAGATATTGGGAAAAGCGCATTGATTCCATCACAGGTTTGCACTATTTCAACTAGAGCCTTCCTGTCAGCATCAATAACGAAGAATTGGACATCATTGAAATGTTTATCTGACAAACAATGCTCAGCGTATGAAATCTTGGCTATTTCAACTTAATCTTGACTATTCCAACTCTTCGCCTTTCAGTACTATAATTTTCTATTGGTAATGATCACTTTCTACCTAAAGTAAATAGGATAGCCACATAATTGTGGTTGATTAACATAAATAGTATATTTAATTTACATATATTACTACTAGTACAACCACATAACCATGACTATTCCAACTCTTCGCCTTTCAGTACTATAATTTTCTATTGATAATGATCACTTTCTACCTAAAGTAAATAGGATAACCACATAATTGTGGTTGATTAACATATATTTAATTTACATATATTATTAGTAGCACAACCACATAACCACATAATTGTGGTGGATTAATATTAATAAATATATTTAATTTACAAACCATAATATATATATTTTTAATGTGTTTTCTATTTTTATTTATTTTTACTATGCCTTTCAAATTTTTTTTTTACCTGTTTTCTACTTCTATTTTTTTTTACTGTGAGTTGGTGCACGGGGGCGGGGTTGATGTGCTTTAAATTATTTTACCTATTTGATGCTCTCTGCTATTTGTTTTAAGCGTAGATGGGAAGCTCATAGTATTTTTATTTTATTTTTTACTTTGTCCGCTTTTCTTTCTTTTTTAACTATTAGTGTGTGGGTAGGCTGAATGGTGTTGGGCTTTTCAATTAATGGTGTTGGCATTTCAATTAATGTTCTCATTTCAATTAAGGTTGACATGGTAATTTGTGTTGTAACCTTTTGTTCTGTTTTGTAATTTGTTATTGTAGTATTTGTAATGTAAGCATTAAGGGAGGGTGTTAGAGATAATGCTTACAGCTATTGTAACTGTGAGTTTCTAGGTTAACTATGAGATAATACTTACAAGTGTTGTAAGTGTGAGTTTCTAGGTTAACTATTTTTAGATAATCAGATCCACTTTCTTAGGATCTAGATTGCTAGGAGTCGGTAATATCAATGCTATATATGTAACCTCCATTTATCTATTAAACAATATAAACTATTCTTTGTGTGTGAATCTTGTACAATAGCCCCTCTCTCATTTTCTAAGTACTTGTACATATTGTTATTGAACACATAATATCATGATATAAGAGAGAAGGTTGATAAAAAATCGCTATCTACAAAGACAAGTTCCATTCCATCCAATTATTCAAGTACAAACATATTAATTATTTATATATACATATTAATTATCTATATGTTGATGTGTATTTTCTTTCGAATTGATGTGTTCAACTTTGCTACATATAATTCAGCATGTGTTTTAAACTTTCAGTGGCGTCCCTAAATTCAACCTATATTTTTATTCGGCCTCTATCTTTTTAATTCCGCCTCTTTATAATTCTTCAGCAGCTGCCAGGATCTGAAAGAAAATTGTTAGCCGATCTTATACATTGGCTGGTTTTCATTAATAATCTAATGAAGTAAAGCTTTTTTTTGTAGCTGCCAGGATCTGAAAGAAAATTGTTAGCCGATCGTATACATTGGCTGGTTTTCATTAATAATCTAATGAAGTAAAGCTTTTTTGTGAAGCATTGTTGACTCTGTAAATGCATGATATGGTTATAAAAAATTCTCAATATTATATTCTTGAGCTTTGATAGCTATGCAACATCAAATGCTCAAATGCTTTGAAGTCTTTTCCATATAGCGGTTAATTTGTCTTATCATTAATAAGCAATCATTGTTTATTAATGATTAGGGTTCCCCTCCATGTGCGCTCTATAAAATGTATTTAATTTGTTTTACCATTAATAACAAATAATTGTTTGATTGTTTATTGATGATTAGGGTTCTTGTCCATGTGTCCTTTATAAAATGTATTTAATTTGTTTTATCATTAATAATAGATAATTGTTTATTGATGATTAGGGTTCCTGTTCATGTGCACTTTATAAATTTATAAAATGTATTTAATTTGTTTTACCATTAATAATAGATAATTGTTTATTGATAATTAGGGCCCCTGTTCATGGGTACTTTATAAAATGTATTTACAAATACTATATTGTGATTACTGCACATTATATCTAACTTTGTTACTGTTAAATACTGTTCTAGAATAATTGACTTTCTTCATCTAATATATTGAATTGATAAAAAAATATTGATAAAAAATGTATATTTCTCTCGATCTAACTTATCTTAAGCTATAAATATTTGTCCACATGTCTGGAATGTATGAATTCAAGGAAGTCTATGAATTCAAGGAAGTCTATTTATAAAACTGAAGCAGGCTTAATATGCCAAAGATTATTTCTAGGCAGTTGTGTATTGAGGGATGAATGTATTAAATGAACATTAATGGTTTATGTTAGACAAATGAGTCCCAAAAAAATAGTCCACTAAAACTTAAAAACCTCTTAAAAAAAAGTTGTATGGATGTGGTTAAATTATTACCGTTCACTGAGAGGCAAGACCCATGAAACTTAAAATAGTATGGGTAGGAAAAAGAATGAGATGTGATAAGTGTTAATTCCAAAAGCTTTTATGTTAGAGTACATCCATTAAGAAACTTCAGAAATTTTAAGAGACTTATAAAAAGATAATGCTATTGGTAATTTTAAAATACTTAAATAAAAAAATAAGTTTATTGGTGCATCACTACCTTTACCTAAATAGTAAAAGAAGCTTTATCCGTAAAAAAAACTTTACCAAAACAATAAAAGAAACTTTAAGGGTAAAAAAAGTTTTTCTTAAATAGTAAAAAAAAATAAGTATAATTAATATTTCAAATTAAAAAATACATAATAATTAGGGTTTATGTTATATTTAAAAAAATTAAAATTTATAAATAATTAAGATTTATATTATATATTTGAGCTTAGAATTTATGAATAATTAGAGTTTATATTACATCACAAGATATATTTATTTATTAATAAAATGTTTTTTGGTTTCTTTTTCTTCTTCCTATGGCAGAAGATTTCTTTGTTGAATGTGCACCATTATTCAAGATTACAATTACTAGATTTAATAGATTAATAAATTAATAGATTTAATTTTATTAGGGTTCAATAGATAAATTAATAGATTTAATGTGCACCATTATTCAAGGTTACAATTACTAGATTTAATAAATTAATAGATTTAATTTTATTAGGGTTCAATAGATAAATCACGAATCAGTGACAAAGATATTTATTATAGGTACATGCAGGTTTATTGTGAATTCAAGTCATTATTGTGAATTCAAGTCATAAAAAATGGAAAGACATTTCAACGATCAAAGGAGAAATTCGATCCATCCAAATTCGAAAGAGATGGACCTTGGCTCTACACATTTGTCCCATTTGGAGGTGGCCCGCGAATGTGCTCTGCATTGAGCTTGTCCGAATGGAAATACTTAATTTTCTCATAACATTGTGAAGAATTTCAAGTGGGGCGGTCTTTGAGCATATTCTTACCGTGTCAGCCTATTAAATTTCTTCTACACTAATAAGGCTCCAAGGCTCCCACTCCATTACTCCTCTACTCGACAATCAATCATAGACATTTACAAAACGAAGGGTTCTCAAGGTGTTTGGTGTTTTTCAATATACTTCTTTTAAACATAAATAGTTGTTCCTCTTGCTTTTGAACATAATTATTTTTATTAATAATGGTGTTGGATTAGGTTATTAATCACAAACTAATGTGAGGCTTTTCATATATAGGTTTATTGTGTTTTATATAGGGTTGATCCTAGAGTAAAGATGATGATTTATATTTTAATGTGTGTTTTTATTAATAATGGTGTTGGATTAAGCCATTAATCAAAATGTGAAGCCTTTCATATATAGTTTTATTGAGTTTTATATAGGGTTGATCCTAAAGTGAGGATGATGATTTATATTTTATTGTGTTTTATATATGGTTATGTTTGTGTTTACTTGGAAGTTGAAACACATTTTATCTGTGACATTAAATACAGTAATTGAGTTTCATATAGGGTTGATCCTAGAGTGAGGATGATGATTTATATTTTACTGTGTTTTATATATGGTTATGCTTGTGTTTACTTGGAAGTTGAAACATCTGTGACATTAAATACATGAATTGAGTTTTATATAAAGTTGATCCTAGAGTGAGGATTATAATTTATATGAGGAATTGAGTGACATTAAATACATGAACCTAAAGATAATTAAGATATGGATGTGTTAGTATTTAAATGATATGATTGAATTTTAGTAAAATCGCATTGATTAGTACATATTACTAAATATATAATAATAATAATAATAATAATAATAATAATAATGTTCTTAAAACTTTAAATTTAATAATAATAAAATTGTTTTTAAAACTTAAATTTAGTATGATAGAATTTTCATTATTCCTTTTATAATATTTAAATTGCTAATTTTTTTTTGTCAATTTAATAAATATATAAATTCAATAATAATAATTTTAGTTTAAATCTTTTTAAATGAGTTTTGTTTAATGAATTTAGTAAGATGGATTTTTCATGGTATTTTCATAATATTTAAATGAAACTTTTTAAATGTTAATTTAATAAATATATAAATTAAGTAATAATTATGAATTTTCATTATCTTTTCATAATATTTAAATGAAACTTTTAAAATGTTAATTTAATAAATATATAAATTAAATAATAATTAAGAATTTTTATTATCCTTTTATAATATTTAAATATCTAAAAAAAATATTAATTTAATAAAATAAATAATGATATTAATTTTTAATGCAAATTCTTTACTTATAATTTATTAATAAAGATCAAATATATAAAAATCAAATCCTTTACATCTAATTAATCAATAAAAAAATCCAGAGAACAAATATATAAAAATCAAATCCTTTACATCCAATTAATCAATAAAAAATAGAGATCAAATATATAAAAAATAAATTTTATCTTAATTATTTTGCACTTTCTAAAAACTTTAAATATGAAACAATTTGATCTCCCTCTCCCTCTGTTTTAAATATGAAACTCCCTCTGAATATGAAACAATTTGATCTCTTCCTCTCTACCTTCTGATAGATTTCTCCCTCTGTTTTAAATATGAAACAATTTGATTTCGTCCTCTCTACCTTTTGATAGATTTCTCCCTCTGTTTTAAATATGAAACAATTTGATCAAGCCCTCTACCTTTTAAATATAAAACAATTTGATCTCATCCTCTGTACCGTTGATAGATTTCTGTTAAATGAATTTACACTCTCTGTTTTAAATACGAAACAATTATCTTCCTCTGTACACCTTTGATAGATTTGTGTTAAATGAGTTTACATGATAAATATGTGACCACCATAAAGTCAAATATTAAAGAAAATAAAATTAATTACAGTTGATATCATTTTGGGGCAATAATGGACAGGACCGTTTTGGTGCTTTTTTCCAAGGAAAAATGACTCGATATTATATTTAAAATATAAAATCATTTACATATACTAGCTCTGTCAAGCCAATACCTGTTGACGAGGGAAGCACGCACCTCAAGTCAAAAATAAAGAAACACAAACAGTCCAAACAGTGAACGCAGTTAACAGCAAAAAACAACAGAAAATGCTGATAAGCGATACACCTAGAAACAATTAGGCAAAAATTACAAAAAGCGCTGACACACAGCAATCTTCTGATGAATGATGACCGCGATCTGCAATGGTGTAAGACCAGCCAAAAGAAGGTAGATGTAAAAACGTTATCAGGGAAGAAACAATGAGGCACGAACAGTCAATAAAGAAAACCCGAGTTAGGACTCTCGCCCACCACCTTCAAAGAGATTTATGTGGGTGATGTTGCTTTCAGATCCATTCTCACAATGGAAAATCGATAGTCTCCCGATCACACCGTCGAGGGCTCGCTTGGATAAGGCATCCGCTTCATTGTTGAAAGATCTGGAAATATGCCTGTAACTGATGTCCAAGAACCGATTAGAGAGGCCCTGTATTTTGTCCTTCCAGCCTTCTATGTTGACCGAGCGAAGCAAACTCTTTTGGCTGATCCAATCGATAACGACCTGCGAGTCCCCCAGGACTAGTAGGTGATCGATTGACCAAAAGGAGGCAAGAGCAAGGGATGTCCATAATCCCAAAAGCTCTGCTTTTGTATTCGTCCCTGCACCACAATTCATGAACCATTTAGTGATTCTCTTTGAATGAGTTCTGAAGAAGCCCCCTGCCCCACAACAATGACCAGTGCTCTCCGCCGCACCATCGAAACAAGCCAGCGAATATCCAGGAGACAATGTGATCTCACAAACCTTGGGCGTGAAGGTCTTGTTCAATGTCGGTTGCCACTGGAAAGAGTCCCTCACTCTGTGGAAGACCGCCAGAATAGAAGGGATACGGTCTTCAAAAATAACAGAGTTCCTCTCCTTCCAAACCTGCCAGCACATGCAGACCGCCAGTGTCGGAGGAGCCGATTTTTGAGTGATCCAGTCAGTGAGGCAGGCCGAAAAGGTGGGTCCTTTCCAGGCCACGGAAATAGAGAAATAATTGATTAGAAGATTCCAAATCTGTTTTGTAAAAAAACAATGCACCAAGAGATGGTGTATGTCCTCCGAATCCTGTTTGCACAAAGAACATATGCCTGGTCCCTCCCAGCCCCTATGTCTGAGCGCCTCCCAAGTGAGAAGCCTCTCTCTACCCGCCAGCCAGGTGAAAATTTTATGTTTTAACGGGACCTGCCACTTCCAAATAAGGCGAAACCAAGATCGATTAGTCTCATCCCCCAACTGTTTTTGATAGGCAGCATATATATTTTTTACAGTGACAGAGCCTGTGGCATCTCCCCCGGCCCACAACAATAGATCAGGCTCAGTCGTAAGGGTGATCCCTGCTCCTTTAAGTGCCGCTGTGTAATGCATCCATTCAAGGGCAAGCGTCCCTTCAAGTAACAAGGAATCACTATTCAACCAATCATCCAGGAGGGAAAGGGGACGGGTCTGTAGAGAAACTTGTGCCAGGAAGGTGATGTTCTGTTCCTCCAGTCTCGCGCATAGCAGGGGTGAGAGGTATGATCGGTCTCCCATGCCAAGTATCATATCCCTGCCAATGAGAATGTCTTGCCCAGTGCCGGGCTTCCACCGTAACCAATGGAGAATCACCTGTGATGATGCAACCGTCCCTTTCCAAAAAGGGGACGCCCTATGATGCTGGAGAGAAGGCTTTCTGATCCAGTCGTGAAGTGGTAAGGTGCCCAAGTACTTTGATTTGATGATGCGGCTCCAGATGCTATCGTGGGTAAGGGCTCTCCAGAAAGAGCTGGCCAGGAGCGCTGAGTTAAAAATGGGAAGATGTTTTAGACCCCAACCCCCTGCCTTACGAGGCTTTGACAACTCTTGCCAACAGCAAAGATGAAAACGGCGCTTGTCTGCATTATCATTCCATAAGAAGTTGAAGGTGAGCCTCCGAAGGATCTGAAAAATTTTTGACGGTATCCGCTCCAATGATATCCAGTAGACAGCTAGGCCTTCTAAAAATGATTTGATCAGTATAAAGCGACCCCCAATCGACAACCATTTATTGCACCAGAAGCCAATCTTTTTTTCGAAACGAGCCACAAGCCACTGCCAGTCACAAGGTGAAGAGGATCCCAACCTTAGATGAAGTCAAAGGTATGTAAAACCTTCACTAAGACTGATAAAAGGAAGAGGGATGGAGTTCTGAAGATGCAGGAGCTCGGAATCGGAGATACCCCAATAGTGGACTGTAGATTTATTATAATTCAGGGACAAGCCTGAAGCAAGGCAAAAAGTCTGAAGCGTGTCTTTTAAAGCTAGCCATTCCCCAAGATCTGCGCTCAATAGTATCAGAACATCATCACAGAACATAAGATGGACTATACTTAGGCAGTTTGTTATTTTTAAGCCCGAGAGTAGGTGTTCTTCGACCCTCTTGTGTATAAGTCGACTGAGTCCCTCCAAGATCAGGATAAATAGATAGGGTGAAAGAGGGCAGCCCTATCGGAGGCCCTTTGAACTTTTAAAGAAATTAGTTGGCTCTTCGTTTAATAAAACCGCAAAGTTTGGACTGGTAACACAAGAGAGTATCCATTGACTAAAATTATCACCAAAACCCATGCTGTATAAAATTAATCTCAGAAACTCCCAGTCTATATTGTCAAAAGCCTTTTTGATATCTAATTTCAAGACAAGTGCCTTAAGATTCTTATTCTTGATGCTATGTATACATTCGTGAGCAGTTGCTATGGCGTCTTGTATTCTCCGACCTTTTAAGAAACCTAACTGTTCTGCTGAAATGAATTTTTGAAGAAAAGGCTTCAATCTGTTTGATATCACTTTGGAAATAATCTTATAAGCCAGGTTGCACAGTGAGATTGGCCGGAAGTCGCTGAAGGTGAGTGAGTGTTGAAGCTTCGGGATTAAAACAATAAAGGTAGAGTTGAGGCTCCCAATTACCTTGCCTTTTAAGCGAGAATCTTCTATCATCCGGAGAAGGTCCTCTCCCACGAGATCGAAGAAGTGGAGGAAGAATTCGGACGTCCAGCCGTCCGGGCCTGGACTCCTTTCTTTCTTAAAATTATGAAGAATAGCTTTAATCTCAGACAAAGTCACTGGAGCGATGAGGATGGCGGCTTCCTCTTCAGAGACGATTGGGGGGAAGAGGCTGGCGGTGTAGCATTTTTCTGTAAGATTTTGACTGTTCTGTTCATTGTAGATACACTTAAAGTAGTTGACCACTTCTTGTTTTAGCTCCTCTTGTCCACGGATGATCACCTCCCCCTCGCTTTTAATAGACCAAATGCTCTTTTTGTGTCTATTGTAGCTTGCTACATTATGGAAGTATTTAGTATTAGCATCTCCGCAATTTAGCCAAGTGGCACGGCTTTTGAGTCTCCAGGCATTCTCATTTGAGCGTAAAATTGTGTTTCTACTAGACTCCAGTCCCTTTAGAAAGGCGGTTTCCTCAGCAGTTGGCACGGAAGTGGTCGATCCCTTAATAGCTGTTGTAATTGCAGTCTCCAGAGCTAATAGACGGGTCTGTTCTGCTTTTTTTCGTTTATGAAACCACGACCTGGTCGATTCCTTCAAAGCTTTCAGTTTCCAAACGATTCGGCGTTGAGCATTGTCCTCCATGAGAAAGCAGGGGTCGTTCCAAACAGAAGCGACCAATACATTGTAGTCCACCTCCAAGAGCCAATCATGATTAAATTTGAATGGAACAGGGCAGTAGCGAACAGTAGTCTTCAGCTGGAGAAATATGGGAGCGTGGTCAGAGACGTAGGGGTGCTCCACCCACGAAACTGGCAAAACAGAGGCAGACAAAAAGTCTTCAGCCACGAGAAACCTATCGAGCCTCCTAGCTATGGCGTTGGGCCCCGATCGGCCATTACGCCAAATAGGGACCAGCTGGTCTGGTATGACATCCGTCAATTTATTGGAGACAAAAACATTTTTGAAAAAGTCTTCGGAAGCCCCCGGCACATAGCTGCCTCCCCAGTTTTCTGTAGCTGATAAAATGAGATTGAGGTCGCCACCTGCAATAAGAGAAGGAGAGGAGAGGATGCCACTGTCGTTGAGGACTGTCCAGAAATGCTTCCTGTTAGTGCAGGGGCCGTAAATGTTTAAAAATGCTATCTCTCTTGAATCAGCAAGACAAACACCCCTACTGAGAATACCACCAGTCATCAAGTAGGGGCTCAGGTCAAAGATACATGGATCCCATGCCATCAGTAAACCCCCAGAGTTACCAATGGAGCTAACTGCCACTGTGTACCAGGATGGGCGAAAAAGAAAGACAAAATCTCTGGAATGCTGAGCATCGGTAAGGGTTTCTTGCATAAAAATAATGTCCGGCTTAGAACGATCCAGGAGTCTCCTGAAGGAGGCAGCCTTGAGAGTGCCTCCGATCCCTATTATATTCAGGGAGAGAACTAACATTATTTTGTACGAGCCAAGGCCTTCAATGCTCTAAGGGCCTTACCATCCTGTGTCGGTAGATCAGTGGAAGGTTGTGTAGCGCTCTGAAGCTCCTTTTGCTTTCTGAATCTTCTCGTCTGAAGCGGGGAAAGTTCAGAGCCAATGCCTCTCGACCATGTAAAAGATTTTTCAACTTTTTTCAGTCCACGAGATGAAGAACATCCAGTCTCCACAGCAGGGCGAATGAGATCTTTTCCCCTGTATATAGCTAGTGCTGGTTCAGATTCCTGTATTAAGGATTGAGGGGTCAATGTGACCAAATCATCCAGCTGGTTTGGATCCACCACATCCGACTGTCCATAACCAGGGGGGAATATGTGTGGAGACTCTTGTACCAAAACTGAGGGCACAGGTAGAGTCAGATTGGTCTTGGCAGGAAAAGAAGGAGGAGCCTCCGAATTCAGTGGTGGGCTATCAGGTGAAATGGGGAGTGCCTCATCCCGGGCAGGTCGCGATTCAATGTCACTACAGTCCAGCCAAGTGAAATTGAGGATTGATAATTTTTCGGACTCTGTGAAAGTCGAGTAGAGTGTAGGGCAGATCCGGAAAACTTTGCGCAGGGGAAGCTCAGCTAGTCGAGGGGAAGAAGGCAGCTCATCAAGATAGGCGAGAGAGGGATCAGGATCCATGTAAGCAGGGGGGTTGAGGAGAATGTCCAAATCTTCAGATTGGTTTGGAATGGACTTTCCCGGGCAAGAGCGTCGAAGGTGTCCCATTTCACGGCAGTTGTTACATCGGAAAGGGATCCCGAGGTAGTCGAGGGTCTGAAGGTGCTTCCTTCCTCTCCAGGTGATCTCCAAAGTTTCCGGCAATCCTGTGGAGGTGTCCATCTCCACCAAGACTTTTCCCACTTTTCTCAATGGAATAACTGAAAAGTTGGAGTCAAGTGAAATAAACTTACCTAGTGAGTCACCGATCGCTCTGTAGGCTTCTTCGTTCCAAAGGTGCAGTGGGAGGCCCGGAAGCAACACCCATAAGTGTCTGAGCTGGAAGTAGTCCGTTTCTGGGTTAAATGCCAGCCTCCAGCGCTTGAGCATGAGACTGCTGCCATCATATATCCAAAAGGAAGAGAGTAAAACTGTTGCATCTTCAGGCGTCTTGCAGTGAAAACCAAACCAACCGCCTTTTAGATAAAGAATTTCTGGAATATAACCTAAGAGAGGCCTCCAGTTTGTGCTTATCCAGTGCTCCAGTGACTGAGTACATAGGATCTTGTAGGAGACTCGGCCTACTAGTGAGCAAGTGGACATCTTACAAAGGTTCTCGAAACCAACTCCGTCCCCCAACACGAGACGAGAAATCTTTTTCTTTGGCTTCCAAACTTTTCGACCAGGGGGAGCTCCCTTTGCAGTAGAGGATCTGTGCAAAGCTTGTGACCCGGGGTGAACAGGGAGAGAGGAGAGAGGTGTAGTAGGGTCCCCAAGAGAAGGTAGAGCGCTGGTCTGTGTATTGAAACTAGTTATGTGAGGGGGTGCAACAGTAGGTGAAAAGTTTTTTGAAAGGGTCTGCTTGGCGGGAAGAGACTTACTCCAGGAGGCAAGCGCGTCTACTTTGTCAAACAAACCTTCCTGTTCCCAGATGATCTCATCTGAAGGTTTCATTAGTTGTTTGGTCAGAGACTCCATAATGATCTATGTGGTCCACCTCCTTTTCGCTTGTATGCGTGACAGAGCACTCTGATCCTGTGCCTGACAAGGAGAGCTGGTAGAATAGTTTAAAAGTCCGTGAAAACAGTGTAAAAAACAGAGTCACAGACCTGTACGCAGAAGGTATATCTGAGGTGGTCCTAACTGTCTGCCTGTAGCGACAAGGAAAAGATTTGTGTAGGAGGCTAAAGACAAAAAAAACTCTTTTCAAGGAGGAGACAACTTTGTGAGAGTCGAGGGGACTGGAAAAAGAGTGTCTATCAGGCTAAAGAGTAAAACCCCAACCGTTTTGGTGCTTGCACCCAAATATTTCAAAACAACCCATGAAATAAAATGTAGAGCATTCTGTACATCCCATATTTCATGAAATAAAATGTAGAGCATTCTGTACATCGCATATTTCATTTTGCTTATGATCACATACCTCTGAAGGTTAATGACACAACTCTGTATGCAGCCTGTAGCCACTTGACCATAATTGTAATTATGAAGTGCTCTTATATTTTAAAACAACTTATTTTCAATGAAGCCTTTTCCCAGTCGTTGGCGCAGCAGCTGGACTACTCCAACACCCCATTGCAGTTTGGTACAACGAGACACATCAAGCATTTCCAACGAGCTCAAATGCCCAATATTGGGTAGCATATGTAAATTTTAACACCTGCTCAAGTAAAGATGGCGTAGGCCCGTTAAGTTCCCAACCGAGTCTGGGAGCGTCTGCAGAGTAGAGCACCCCGTCAGGTAAAGACTTTGGAGACCCGTCAGGTTCCCAACCGAATCTGGCAGCGTCTGCAGAGTGAAGCACCAGGCCTTGGAGACCCGTCAATTTCCCAACCGAGTCTGGGAGCGTCTGCAGAGCAGAGCACCCGGCCAAGTGAAGACCTCGGAGGCCCGTCAGGTTACCATCCGAGTCTGGGAACACCAAGTGAAAACCTTGGAGGCCCGTCAGGTTACCAACAGAGTCTGGGAGTRTCTGCAGTTTGGAGCACYAGGACAAGTTAAGACCTTGGAGGCCCGTCAGGTTCCCAACCKAGTCTGGGAGCGTCGTCTGCAGAGTGGAGCACCCGSTCAAGTCAAGACTTCGGAGGCCTGTCAAGTTCCCAACCGAGTCTGGGAGCGTCTGCAGAATGGAGCACCTGGTTAAGTGAAGACTCCAAAGGCCCRTCAGGTTCCCAACCGAGTCTGGGAGCCTCTGCAGATTTGAGCACCTCGTCAAGTGAAGATTTTGGAGACCCGTCAGGTTCCCAACCGAGTCTGGGAGCGTTTGCAGATTGGAGCACCTGGCCAAGCAAAGATATTGGAGACCCGTCAGGTTCCCAATCATCTCTGGGAGCGTCCGCATAGTGGAGCACGCAGCCAAATGATGAACTTGGAGGCCAGTCAGGTTCCCAATTGATTCTGGGAGTGTCTGCAGACTGGAGCACCAGGCCAAGTGAATAACTTGGAGGCCCGTCAGCTTTCCAACAGATTCTGGGAGCCTCTGCAGAGTGGAGCAGAAGGGCATGTAAAGACCTTGAAGGCCCGTCAGGTTCCCAACCGAGTCTGGGAGCATCTGCAGAGTGGAGCACCCGGTCAAGCTAAGACCTTGGAGGCATGTCATGTTCCCAACCGAGTCTGGGAGCGTCTTCAGAGTGGAGCACCCGCTCAATTCAAGACTTTGGAGGTGTGTTAAGTTCCCAATTGAATGTGGCACCAACGTCAGTTTTCCACAATACTTTAAAACTACGTGTTTTAAGGAATGCAGATCACAGAATTCATTCGGCAAAGTTTCAAGATAACTATTGTAGAGGGAAAATTCTTCGAGGTGCTTCAGCTTCCCAATGGACTCTGGAACCTTTGAAAGGGGAGCATCAATATGCAATTCCCTTAACTGCAGAGGTGCCTGCAATGTTCACATAAATTATTAAAGTGGGTTTGAGCCTCTACAACTTTTTTGCATTGTGGTATACGAAGGAAACGCTTAAGTGCAACCATTTTAACAATTTGAGAAAAAAACTAACCATATCTGTTAAAAGAAAAAACATGACTACCTGAGATTCATCTTGCCAGAGTGTTTTCAATTGTCCACTCTCTATATGTAACACTCTTAAATTCTTTAATGCAATCGAGGAAGGTAAGGACGAGTTCCGACAGTTATCCCAGTGGAGATATATCAGTGATGGTAACTGTCCAATGCTGAATACTTGTTCAATAAAATGACTTTCAGCCCTGAGCAGCTGCAACCTGCTTAGGTTGCAGTTGGCCGCCAGGTTTTTGAAAGATTGTTCAGGGCTATTTCCGTGAACCATGATAATTCCACGCACCTGAATTGTTCACCCGAAGCTGTGAGAAACAAGATTGGCAATATTGGGAAGTCCTAAGATTTCAAAACTTGACAGACAATTTTGATAACACTACGCTATTTGAAAGTCGGTCAAAAACTTAAAAATACTTATAGATGATTGATCAGACACATTATGAAGAAGATTGCCTCGCCAAAGACGATGCCGACATTCTGAATTCTCCTCCATATCTCTGCCAAGGTCTCTAAGGTGGTCGTGCATTGTGAGACAGTTCTCACTGTCGACCTCCACCAGGCATCTGTCTTCAAGCTTCCAAAGACCCAGAAATCCTTGACAGTTGCAACCATCCCATATTCTTATGGCAGTATCCCTGTATTCTCCTATAAAGAAATAGGCAATGTCTAAGAATATCTATTTCTCCTCTTCATCTAGGGCATCATAGCTGATTTTGAGTCTGCTTCGTATATCCTTGGGAAGTGTTTTAAGAGTTTTTTGCAATTGGGCATTCCAATACTCTAAATAATCATTTCCATGAAGAAGCGCCCCTAACACTTTAAGAGTTAATGGCAATACTTTGCAGACCTTCAAAAAATTTTCAACCACTTCCTCAAATCCTACAATGACAAGATGGGGTTTACCGAAGGCATGCGAGCAAAAAAGCTCTTTCTAGTGCTCTGGATTGAGTTCTTTCAGTGTGTAAATGGATGACTTTCCAATACCTGAGTTTCTAAGCACATCCTTATTGCGAGATGTAACTAATATTAAGCTACCTGAATGAATGATATCTTTAACTGGTGAAAATAATGCTTTCAGTTGATCAATATGATCAACATCATCTAAAACAATGAGAGCCAGTTCAKAACATGTTTTGAGCTTCTCTATGCCTTCATCAATGTTGTTTATTTGTACACTCGATTGTGTCAGTTCCTTAAGAAGGCTACTCACAAGGGAAGGTAAGTTACTGGATCTAACATCAAATAAGAAGCAAATTCGCTTGTAATTTGATTTCTCACGGTTGTAGAATTTTTTAGCGAGGGTAGTTTTTCCGACCCCGCCTAGACCTACAATACCCAGAACTCTAGCCTTGTGGCTTTGC
>ML794636.1:832596-852623 GCA_009831015.1 Picea engelmannii
ACACCCAATATCACTGGGGACCCACAGAAAACCAAGCTTTCAATGCTATAAATAAGGCCATAATAGACGCTCCGTCTCTCATGAGCCCTGATTTCTCTCAAGACTTTACACTCTATACTTTTGCCTCTGATCGTTCCTATGCCACGGTCCTAACTCAGAAGAACTCCGAGAACAACGTAGTACCCATCGCCTTTACGAGCTATTCTTTCAAAGGTGCTAAAATTAACTACCCAGCGGTCGATCGACAAGCCAACGCTGTTTTCAAGGCAGTTAAGCATTTTCGGTCATATCTTTTGAAGTCAAGGATGAAGGTCATTGTCCCCTACCCTGCCGTAAGGAACTTGTTAGTGAAAAAGGAGTTAGGAGAGAAAAGAGCCAACTGGGTCACCTCCTTGCAGGAGTATGACTTAGAAATCACCCCAGCACAGATCGTGAGAGGCCAAGGGTTGTGTAAGTTGGTAGTTGATTCAGAAACTAAACAACAAGAAGATAGTGATACGTCAAACCTAGAACAACGCGATCAGATTTTGATTTGTTGTGCACAAAACCTTGTAAGTCCTTGGTACGATTATATTAGATTTTGTCTTGAACATGGATTAGCACCCCGTCACCTTGACCCAACCAAAATAAGAGCGTTGAGACTAAATTCTGCCTCCTTTCATCTAGTTAACGGTATACTGTTTCGTCAGAATTTCGATGATGTACTGATGCATTGTCTTGAAAAGGACGAAGCAAAGAAAGTCTTGCTTGAGTTGCATGCAGGAGAAGCTGGTGGTCACTTCGGTGGCGACACCACTGCTCATAAGGTTTTAAGAGCCGGTTATTACTGGCTGACGCTTTTTAGAGATTCCCATGCCTTGTGCCGTAAATGTATCATTTGTCAGAAAGCATAAGGGCGATTGCAAAAACCAGCCTTCCCCTTGCAACCCGTTTCAGTGGATTCTCCTTTCCAGCAATGGGGCCTTGATATCATTGGTCCTATTAACCCTCCATCCTCACAACAACACAAGTATATTGTGACAGCCACTGATTACTTTACTCGATGGTCCGAAGCTACTGCGCTAAGAACTGTTTAACACAAGTCAGGTGATCGCTTTTCTAAACTCGAATATCATCACTCGTTTCGGTATCCCTGATTGTCTAGTCTTTGATAACACTTCATACTTTTCTTCGCTTGATATGAGTGAGTTCGCCTTAGAGAAAGGAATAAAGCTGAAGTATTCTGCTAGTTACTACCCCCAGGGCAATGGCTTAGCAGAATCGACAAACAAGAACTTGATCAAAATTATGAAGAGAACCGTGGCTGAAAATCACAAAAACTGGCACAATGCATTGCTTAATGCACTGTGGGCTGATAGGGTAACACCCAAAGCTGCTATAGGTAATTCCCCCTTTTTTCTTGTTTATGGAAGAGAAGCCATTCTGCCACCTCACATTCTTCTTCCTTCACTCCAATTGTCACAAAAAGTTCAAGAAGAAGATTGTCCCCCTTTAGAAAGCCGTATTAATGCTTTGATGAAGTTAGAAGAAGTAAGAACCCAAACTAAGAATAAGTTAGACCAACATCAACAACTGATTAAAAGCTGGTTCGATTCTAATTCTGCTTCTGATAGGAATTTTGAAGTAGGTGATCTCGTCTTAAAGTGGGACAAACCACACGAAGGGAAGGGTGAGCATACCAAGTTTCAAAATTTGTGGCTTGGGCCATTTTTGATTGCTGAAAAGTTGGGTCCTAGTTCCTTTCGTTTACAGAATCTTGAAGGGCAGCTTGACACCTATCCGGTGAATGGCCAAGCCCTGAAAAGATACTTCGCTTTATTACTACCCTTGTATATTATGTAAATATTTCCTTTTGTTTTTATTTTTTCCTTTATTTTCGTTTTTTATTTTGATTTGATTGATCAATTTTTTTTTGTGTTTTTGAAACATATGCATACTTGTGCACTGAGCCATTCAGATTAAAACCATGGGAAAATTTCTTCGCTGAAATAACTTCTAAAAGGTTGTACGATCATCAGTGATATATTTCAAAAAACTGATATTTATGTTGGAAAATATTGTTGTTTGAAAGAAGTTTACTAATTTCAATCTCTGAGCAAAGTTTGTCATGATCATCTATTATCTTTTTATGCTGTCCCTTTTCCGTAAAGGAATGACTCAAAAGGATGTCTCCCTGTCATAGCAAGTTGTTTTGTAAATAAAACATTTCTGGAGCTGAATAAAGGACAGTGTCAAAAAATTCTAATGAGGTCTAAAAAATATGATAAAATATCAAGATTTTTCAGCGTCACCCCGCTCAGCTATCCATAAAAGAAAAACAAAATAAAAAATGTTAATAAGAGCTGTGGGAAGTGTTTGTAAACCCACCGGGATACTGAACAGGTTCGCTGGCAGTGGGTAAATGCAAGCATGGCGCCAAGACAACTTCGTCGGGGTACTGAACAGGCCTGCTGGCAGCAAAGCAATGTCAGGTAAATGAAAATCTGTAAAAAATATAAGAAACCTCTTTAAAAGTCCTTTACTCTGATCCGGAGCTTCTTGACAGGATACATATGTCAGAGTGGGTTAAATGGAAACCCTGTCGAGGCTATGGACGACTGCTGGCAGCAGTGGACATGCCAACAGTATTGAAGATTTTATCATTAATGTCGTGACTTGCTGATCTTAAGACTGTTATTAGTTTTCATCTTTTAAAACATCGTTGGAAAAGATGGTAAATGATGATGTTTGTACTATTTTCTGATTGTTGTTTTTGAGTTGAATTTTTCTTTGCTGTCTTGATCTGAATTCATTTTCTTTTGACAGAGATAACTGCTTCTCCCAGTGTGTCGCCATTGTTGGCAGCCAATTCAATTTTTTCCATTGCCCTAAAAGCTGCCTACACATATGTCTCCTGAACTTCAAATTTCCATCACATCTTGCAAATAGACGATCTTTTCATTTCATGCGACACTTGTAGATTGGTCGATTTAGTTTTCACGACTGAAAGCGTGAAAACTCCTCTATCGTTATTTGAACTGTCATAGTTTTTTTTATCGATATTTTGAGTGGCACTTTACCTTTGGTTTATCATGTGGCTGAAAAGATTTTTCAAACTATGCCTATTCGGACGTTTTTACTTTGACTGCGCAATTTGATTTTATTAAACTGATAAGGCATTGAGCATATGGAGACTTGCCTAGTCATTAATTTACATATGGGTCATGGTTTATTTTTTGTTTTTATGTATGTAATGAGATCCTTATGATAAGTTTATGAGATCTTGGCTTATCGATTTCATGAAATCAATTGTCACCATGTTTTTAAATCCTTTCATCAAAATGTTTGATTATGCAATGGCGCGATTGGTTAAACATTTGGGTTTTGATTGAACGTTGAATGACAATGGTTTGAATAATTACAATGGCACACATTTAACTTTGGGTTTGATTGAACATTCATGGTTTCAAACAATACATTGGCGCATTGACATATCATCCACCGCTTAATTCTTGGGTTGGCCGAATATTATGGTTTGAATGATGTTATGATTGATTGAACAGTGTTGTACTTTGCCATTACTATGCTGCATGGCGGTGATAATCCCACCACCATCGCACGCGCACATTAATTTGTTTCCCCTTTCATCGTTCGTAGCTGTTAGCCCAAACGATTTTTTCTCCTGTGTATTGTTGTGTTCAATCCAAACCCTACCATGCGCCCGCACCATGGCCCCGGTTGTGAGGGCTGAACCCAATGGTATCCAGGCATTGTTGATGTTCGACGATGCTTACAGTGACCTTGAGGAATTTGGCTGGCTCCCGTTCATACCGAATTTTGATGGTTTTAACCCTTGCGTGGCTAGACAATTCGCATTAACCTTTGATGGATGTCGAGCCAAGGTTGGGGATGTGCAATTGGAAATTGAAGAGCAATTTCTCAGTTTAGCTACTGGCCTGCCTGCTACTGGACAGAAATGGTCAAAAAATTGTAAAGTAGAAGATGTCCCATGGACATTGCTCTTCCAGTCTTGAAAGGTGAACTCCTATGACAAAGGTTTACCTGCAAATATGCTCAAGCAACGTTGGCACGACTTGTTGATGATAACCAAGCAGTTTATCACCTGCGAGGGCTGGTATGGTTTCGTTTTCTTGTACCACCTTAGGCTACTTATGGTTTTCATGGGCTATGAGCTTAATATGCCTTATTACTTGCATATGAGTCTGTTTAAAATGTCTAAAAGATACAAACGGAACCAGGCCGATAACAACCTTTTTCACTTTGGGTTAATTAAAATGCTTGTGGTTTGTCATTTGGGGTTACGCCGAGACTGTTGGAATGATTTTCTTATTCGCAATAATTTTGAAGATTCAAACCCACCATAGGTTGACAAACCTGTGGTGAGCGAGGGCAAGTCTACACCTCCGAAACCCTACAGTATTTTGTTGCCTAAACCCTCACCTGACTCACCTATTGACCTACCCAATTCTGTGACCAAAGATGTTGAAACTACTAAACCCGTGGCTAAAAGGCCTAAGGCCAAACCTACTGCGAATTCCAAAGGCAAAAAGAGTGCCCGATTAATCTCTCGCATGGCAAGAAACAAACCGAGACCTCCTGTCAACCCTGTCCCAATCATGGTGAGTGAAGATTCTGACTCGGAGGTGGAACGCTACCTGGCAAGTGAGTATCCCTATTCGGAAGGTCTGTGTACCAAACCCTCATACGACTTTGTCAAAAACCTACCACCTTGTTTGCGAAATGAGCCTAATTACCCCGGCATTAAAATGCCTCATGAAACCCCCGGTGACTCATCAAAACCCCCTCCTGCTCTATCTCAACCAGCTGCTCCACCATGTGATCAGTGTGGCTCATGGTTAGAAAGGTATTACCTTGATGTGCCAATGCTACAGTCCATAATTCATGCTCTGGAGGATCAAGTTGCGAGGCTCACCATTCAAAAGGCTAAATTGCTAGCCACCGATAAGAAACAACGAACAACAGGCTCTATTTTGTTTAAGAATGTGGAGTCTGCTACAGCGGTCGTGAACTCAAAGCTGGCATAGCTCGAGCAACCTCACTGGTATGACTATTATCTGTTTATATGATAAACTCTTAGCTCTGTTTACAACATGGATTTTCTTTGACACATAAGCATGAACTATATGCATATTTTTGTTTTGATTAATCGAATTTCGTTTCCAGGATTAGTTTTGATTGGATTTAGCTTTGATTCGATTGATAGTGGTATGGATTTGATTGTTTTGAGTTGGATTAAATTGGATACTCTGTTGCTTATTGAAGTTGTTAATATCTTTTCTAAATACAGGCTGTTTCTGGTATTTCAATTTAGAACACAGTCAATGTTTCGATTCGAATTGGTTATACTCTATACGATATGGTTGGCAATAATGGTTAACTATTATAATTTTATATTCCATGTCTTTTTTGACCAATTCGAATACCATTCTGTTAATGCATAACCAAATTGCGAATAGATATGAATCATAACTGTTATACCCAACCAATCAATTCGCATTGTTTGACCATGTTATCATTTCGATTCATATTGCAAAAATTTGATTTGGGGAACGAAAGTGATTATGCCCAGGATTATGATTTGTTTCTATATTTGACTCAGTCACGATTTGTTTCGATTGTTGCCCAGTTTATGATTATCACTGCTGTGGATGGTTGTGATCATTATTTTGATCCTGTCTGTTAACTGTGTAATGCTCAGCTATCGAAGTCTATGGCAAAGTTTGGTTGATGTTGTTATGCATGTTTCATTTTGACTATAATCGTAACAACCTTTCCATATTGGCATTTGATTAAAACAATATAAATCTTATGCACATTGTTACAGTCGTAACAAATCGATTATGATTGTATCGATTATGATTGTGTTGGATTACATCGTATCTTATACGATATGATTCACTATTAATTTCATTTTATATGAAACAGTTTGGTTACTATTTGACCCGATTTTATGGCAACTAAAAAAACAGAGCATTCTTACCCTGTTTCGATTGCATCCCTTTCGATTTTGTTTAATTTGAATGATAAATTTACTTGAACCATTAGTGATTTGTTTTTTAATGTTTATTAAAAGAAAATTTAATTGGATTATTTAAAAAAAAAAAGGATTTCATTTGATCTCTATCTGATCTTGTATGTTATTTTAGACTAGCTACAGAATCAGATGATTCTGTAGCTAAGTCTGTAGGATCAAATTTTAATTGTTTTGTTGATGAGATGTCTTTCTAATTGGTTATTTTTGGTCTATTGCAGATCAATTCGAAATGGCAGTGGCTTTGATGAGCACTTAGGGGATATTTCAAAGATTTCACTTGCATTTTGATTTCCTAGTTTAGTTGATTTTGGGATATTTCCCAGATTATGTAAAACATTTTGATATTATCCACAGGGAGGTTTTACCCTGTGGAGAGACTTATATATACTTATGATTTTTGTAATAATCAGATCCTCATTCATGGGAGAACAAGGATATGGAGTTTTAATACAGACTGAAGCATAATTTGGTGTTTTGTCACAGCTTTTGCTTCTCATTATATCAACATTTTGTTTCATGTTGTGTATATCAATTTGTTTATGGTTTATGACTACTTTAGATATCTAGATCATGTGCAAATGATATAATTTTAATCACTGTAATCCATATCTAGTTTCTTCCAATTGTATAAAAGACATAACAATTGTTTAGTTCAGTTTGTGAATGACAGGTTTATCTTCTTCATAAGTTGAATTAGTAAATATAAGTTTTTGCATAACAGGTTTCCCTTATTGCAGAGATTTATAATCATAAGATTGTTATGATTTTTTATGTCTTGTTTGTCCTATTAACAATTCAAAGAGAAACACAACCTATCGTTTACGAAAAACTTTTGGACTAATCGGTGCGAGTTTCCTTCCTCCGACCAGCTTCAGAGTTATCATACACGGGACAAATTAGGAGCGCTTCCAGGTCAGTTAATATTTTCTTTGTTGTTTCCAGAAGTAGTTTAATTTAAATATAAGTTTAATTAGATTTATATTAGATTGTTTAATTTTAGTAAATATATTAGATCGTTTAATTTCAGTAATTTTATTTCTTATTCATAAAATCAAAAATCAAAAAACATCTCTGGCTGTCTTAGGACATAAAGCATTTGAATTTTACAGGTTTTATTTAAATCTGCCAGTTGTGTATATTGTACATTTGTGAATAAGCGGTATTATAATTGATACCTCGACGGTTAATTAGTTGAGTTAGTGTAATAGTAATTAGTAGTTAGTATATAGAATAGATAGAATAGTTTATAATTAGTTTTAGTTTATTTAGTAGTTTGTATTAATTAGATTAGTGTATTAGTTGTTTTCATTTAGTTGTTTTTAGTTAGTTTAGTTTCTTGTATATTAGTTTTAGTTAGTTAGTTTGTTTTATTTGTTTCAGATAGATTAGTTAGTTTAGGTTAGTTTCCTCTTTGGTTTTCTTAGGACCTTAGGGCGGCCAACGGAGCCGTTAAACCCGTCAGGGTGGTTCATTCCAAATGGCTTGGGTTATTTAGACAACCCCGGACCGGTTCCACTCTCTCAGTTGACGGACGGACAATTTCGCTCGTCAACAAACTTTTGCAAAATTCAAAGAATTCAAGGTAGAAGCTGAAAAACAGAGTGACAAATATATCAAAGCACTCAGGTCAGATGGAGGAGGAGAATACAACTCCAGAGAATTTGTAAATTTCTTCAAATCTCAAGGCATCATCATGCAAGCAAAAACAAGGTATACTCCACAACATAATGGAGTAGCTGAAAGGAAAAATCAGACAATAATGAATATGGCAAGAACACTTCTCAAAGAGAAAAGTTTGTCAAATAGGTTTTGGGCTGAAGCAGTAGCATGCTCAGTTTATCTTTTGAATAGATCTCCAACCACAAGTCTAAAGATGAAAGTTCCCCAAGAAGCATGGAGTGGGACAAAGCTAAATGTAGCGCATCTAAGGACATTTGGATGCATAGCATACGCTCACATACCTTCAGAATTAAGGAAGAAATTGGATGATAGAAGTGAGAAATGTATTTTCACTGGATATAGTGAAACATCTAAAGCTTATAGGCTTTACAATCCAATCACCAAGAAATTAATTCTCAGCAGAGATGTAAAATTTCTAGAAAATCGATTCTGGAATGATTCAGAAAATCAGCAATTGGACAATCAAAATCCATTGCTACCAAGTTCTGAAAATACAGAAAATTCAGGACAACAAGTACCTCAAACTACTCTTCCAAGATTGCAGGTACAAAGAAAACCTGAACACTCACAGGATAACTCAACTTCCAGCAGAGAATCATTCTCTGAACCACAAAATCAGAGAACTCAAAGTTTGAGAGAAATCCATCAGTAGTTGGATGACTTTGAACAACACAACCTTTTTGCTTTAATGTCATGTCAACCTACATCCTGTAAGGAAGCAGCTAAGGAGCCACATTGGGTTCAAGCCATGAACCAAGAAATTGACTCCATTGAGAAGAACAAGACATGAGATCTTGTTGATTTGCCCAGTCACAAAAAGAGTATTGGTGTCAAGTGGGTTTACAAAACTAAACTCAATGAAAAAGGGCAGATTGAAAAGCACAAGGCAAGACTTGTTGCCAAAGGATTCTCACAACAACCAGGTACTGATTATGGTGAAACTTTTGCTCCAGTAGAAAGATTAGACACTGTAAGGACTCTATTGGCCATAGTAGCACAACACAAATGGCAAGTATACCAGATGGATGTCAAGTCATCATTCCTAAATGGTTTCTTAGAAGAAGAAGTTTATGTCGATCAACCACCTGGATTTGAAGTCCAAGAGCACCCAACCAAAGTATATCGGTTGAAGAAAGCCTTGTATGGCTTAAAGCAAGCTCCAAGAGCTTGGTACAACATAATTGACACTTATCTGATCAAAAGTGGTTTCAGTAGAAGTCAAAATGAGCCAACTCTTTACACCAAAACAGATCAGCACGGTAAAATTTTGATTGTATGTTTATATGTTGATGACATGATCTATACAGGAAATCTAGAGTTAACAGAATTCAAACATGCCATGCAATCTGAGTTTGAGATGACAGATCTTGGTATCATGAAATATTTTTTAGGGATTGAGGTTCATCAATCAGCCAAAGGCATTTTTGTCTGTTAGCAAAAGTATGCAGCAAACATCCTCAAAAGATTTCGCATGGAAGAATGCAATCCAGCGGAAAGCCCCATACCATTAGGCACAAAATTAAGTAAGAATGATGAAGGTCCTATAGTGGATTCTACTCTATACAAAAGTTTAGTAGGTAGTTTGTTGTATCATACAACAACTAGGCCTGACATCATGTATGCAGCTAGCCTTGTTTCCAGATTCATGGAATCACCCAAAGATTCGCACTGGAAAATGGTGAAACGAATTTTGAGATATGTAGCAGGAACACTACATTTTGGCTTATGGTACACTAAATCTGATAGTAATCATCTTTTTGGTTACACAGACAGTGATTTTGCAGGCAGCCTAGATGACACGAAAAGCAGATCTGGACATGTTTTTCAACTGGGCATGAACCTAATCTCATGGGCATCAAAGAAGCAACCAATTGTTTCAATATATTCTGCAAAGGCAGAGTATGTCGCTGCTACCTCAGCTTCTTGTCAAGTTGTGTAGCTGAGAAGAATATTGAAAGATATGTCACATACAGAAAATGATGCAACTCCTATTTTCTGTGACAATACTTCAGAAATTGCTTTATCTAAAAATCATGTGTTTCACAAGAAGAGCAAACACATTGACACTTGTTTTCATTTCATACGTGAGCTAGTCAATAATGGTGACATTGCACTACAATTCTGTGGTTCTCAAGATCAACTTGCTGATATCTTTACAAAGCCACTAGGAAAGTCAGTTTTTTATTTTCAGAGACAACACCTAGGCATAATCAGTGCTGATGATTGTAACTGTTGAGTTTAAGAGGGAGTGTTAAATATAATGTAACCTCAACAATCTGACTGTACACTACCAGTTGTCTTGGCCAGCTGTACTTTCTATTCTTGTTTTTCTTGAGCCTATTTAGCTCAACTATTTCCCATTCTTCAATACTCCTTCAAACTTACTTCTTCATGTACTCATTCTATACTATTCTTCATATATTCTAATACACTGTTTTCTGTTCTATTCTTTCTCTCTGCATTTCTTGCTTCACAATTTATCAAAAACCACTTATATTTTCCACATGAGAAAGAACAGTCCTCCATTTTTTTATAGTGTTAGAGTCGTATCATGGTTGAGAACCCAATGTTTTCTTCCTCTTGAGCATACCCATAGCTCGAGCATAAACTCGATCTTCGCCCTGCGTCCACCGAAGATCTGCGGGCTCGACTTTGTAGAAGACCGGAATTATTGTCGACCCTGAATCGCACATCTGTACGAGCTCCATGAGACACCAATCTGATTCATCATATCCTGGAGAAAAAATTGCAATATGGACGGAGGCTCTTTGAATAACCCCTTCGATTTGAGTTTCAAGTTCTCTCCTTTTTGCAATTCTGGTTGATCCAGAAAAACTGCTAATCCAAGTGCTTTAAGGCTATGGTAGATATGGCTAGCGAGGCCTTTCTTTACATCAGGACCACAGTGATTGATGAAGACATCATAAAAATAGTTGTTGGTGTTGCCATAGGAGGGGGATGTGGAGGAGGATACGAAGGATGTGGCGTCACGAGCTGGGGTCAAGTTAACATCTGCCATTGGATACAAAATAACAAAGAAGCAAGATCCAAAATGTTTTGCAGAGATTGGGAATGCTCGCTCAACCTCAATATTTTCGTTGAATGATAAACACAATAGAACAACCACCTGCGCCTTTGCTAATATTATCTGTGGATCAAGACTTCAATAGATACCAATCGGTTGAAAACAAAACAGTTGATATCTCGTTGAATTATTTATGCAAAACCATTGGCATCCACCAATTCATTATGCAAAACAGGTGGCATCCACATAAGCGGTAGTATACGTCCATCACTGGCAATAAATTAAAGCATCAGAGTGGATGGCCCATGCCTAGCAATTTCGTACTGTACATGCGTCCTCCGTCGACCATCTCTCCCCACGAAGACGCATCATTGTGCCTGGTATGCATCACATGTTCGTTTGTTAAAAGTGGTAAAAGAAAGAAAGAAAATGATTTTAACATTCACAAATCTAATAGTCTATGGGATAGACCACTTCACATTGATTTCTATCTTTTTTGTTCAACTTGATGATGAGCTTCCCCAATTTCTCCACTGTCCTTGAGTTGAATAAGTTATTCCAAGAGCTAGTTGTCAAGATACTTATATAGCTGTCCCTAATGTCTTTGAAGGATTTACACTCTAAAATGAAATGTTTTTTGTTTCCACTTTTCCGGAGGTCCAGAACACACACACCCTTTCTTCCCATGCTTCTTTTGGTATTTTCCAATGCCCAATTTCACATCGGAGTTGATGGGAATTGGTTCTTAATTGGGCAATAAGAATTTTGGTTCTCCAAGATATATTGGCCCTTTGTACGCTTTTTAATGATGATTGTATGTGAGGTTAAACTATTCAATATAATACTCTTTCTTTCTCCTAAGCCCTTTATCCCAAGTTCGCTTGTTGAACCTATCAATAACAAAAGCCTTTATCTCTTCACTATTCATAGGGCACCTATTCAAGTGGATATCCCATTTATTAAGCCATTTAATATTTTGTTGCATCCATGTCTTCTTCGTTTTGCACAATATGTCATTGAAGACGACCTTAGGTCACTGACTGTCTTCCATTTTCTGAATTTCTTTTAGATATATTTTGAGACGCACCATATCAATTGCTTCAATAGGAGCAACCCCCATTTCACTCAGCGTGACATCATAAGGGACTGAACTTTTAATTTTAAACTTGTTTGTGATCTAGCGTTTTTGAATCTTCTTAATTTGCTTCCATTTTAAGTCAGATGTGCTGCTGGTCTACACTTCACAACCATATAGAACCACCGAGATCACTAAAATCCCAAAGAGAGTTTGCATAGTCTTCCAATCCCATAGCTCTGCTTCTCTGCACCTATTTTGAAAAACATAGAATGCTTTCCAACCTCCCAAAGTTCTTTTCTTTCTGCAACCTTCCCAACTTAGATTTTTTTTGAAGTCAATTCTGAGGTATTTGTAATCTGTCATTTCTTCAAGAGTGTTTCCTTCAAAGTAGAAATTATGTTGCTTATGTTTTCTTTTGCTAGAAAAAATCACCACTTTCGTCTTGCTAGTATTGACTTGCATCTTCACTGTACTACAAAAGTTCTCAAGGGATGTTAAGTGTTCTTGCAACTCAAGAGTGGATTTAGCAATCAGAATAAGGTCATTTGCATACAAAATAAGCCTCATCACAAAATCACCCAAAAGAGCACCACCACCCTCCTGTGAGTTTAACCACTCTTCAAGTTTGTCTATATATAAACCAAAAAGGGTAGGGGACAATGGATACCCTTGTTTGACCCCTATATCTCTCTTGAAACTTTCGGAGATACCAGCTGATGTTCTGATTTTGACTTTAACCTCCTCATATAGCCTATGGATGACTACTCTAAGATGTATAGGAACCTCAAGTTCCTCCATTCTATGCCAAAGCTTATCTCTAGGGACCGTGTCAAAAGATTTTTTGAAATTGACAAAGAAACAAAAGACTTCCTCTTTTTTCTCCCACACTTTTTCAATGATGTGCCTTAGAGTTATACCGTGATCAATCGTTGAGTGTTTAGCTCTGAAACCTGCTTTCCCTTTAGTACGCTTATCCTCTTCCTCTGCTCACTTGTTGATTCTATTTTCTAGCATACTTCCAAATAACTTTGCAAACAAGGGGTTTATCATTATGGTCCTATAGTTGGAGGGATTGTTGAGATCCCCACTCTTGAAATACCGTATTGCTAGGTTCGTTGTCCAATCTATAGGGAATTCCTACTGAATGATGTTGTTAAAAATTTTCATAATGTGAGATGTAAAAGTTTTTGAACCCCACTTTAGATATTCTGCTTGGAGTTCAACTAAATCTTTTGTTTTTCCAACACTGAACTTTTTGATACCCACCTCAATTTCTTTCATAGTGAAAATCTTAGTATTAATAGTTGCTTAGAGAGTTGCACACATGTACGTTTTGTCTACCCAATTCTTTGTGCAAAACAAACCAATTCTTTATGCAAAACAACTAGCATCTACCAATTCATTATGCAAAACCATTGGCAACTCGCATTTTACGCGTCTCCTGTCGACCACATGCTCTACATCTTCCACCACCGACAACTTATAGGGCATGGTAAGCATCACATCTGAGTTTAGTTTCTTTATAAATTGCATTTTACGCGTCTCCCGTGGAACACATGCCTTGCATTTTCGGCCACCGATAACTTATAGGAATTCACAACGTCACGTGGGGATGCGAAGGGTGTGCCATTGGATACAGAATAAGAAAGAAGCAAGATCAAATATGTTATGCAGAGATCGGGAATGAGGGCTCAACCTCAATATTTTTGTATGGATGATTAAGTCCAAAGAACAACCAACATCACTTTCTGAGCTTCTATATATCTCGTTAATTTCTGAGCTTCTTACTTCATTGGAAAAACCAAGTCACGATATATATTGAACGAAGGAGAAGACATTGGTGGAAATTTCATACTGTAGACGCGTCGACCACATACTCTGCATCTCCCACCGACGACACAATGTTCGCGGTACGCATCACATGGTGTGCTTAGGAAACTACGCACATGTGCGTTTGGTAGTGCAGCTTGGAATCTCTTTACCAGTTTTTTATGCAAAACAAGTGGCATCTACCAATTCATTATGCCAAAAAGGGGGCAACTACCTACGTAAGAAGCAAGTGAGAGGGCCCTTTCTTCTTACGTAGGGCCCTAATCACTATCCAAATAAATTTGTCAATTAAAAGCACCATGATAGCCATTTACAAACCTTATATAGCTGAAAACAATAATACACATGTGTATAACTAATCGATTTTTAATTGTTTAATTATTTTACAAACCCTAACCAATCCCAACGGTGGATAGGCGTTTAGTTCGTAGGGAAATCTCTTCATTTCAAAAAATGGTTTCCTTGGTTCATCGAGATGATACATTTCTTTTTCTATTTCAGGCAAGATTATTATATGCATTATGTGGAGCGATGGGCCTAATGATCTAGTTTACATCCCATTTTACAGAATCAATCTTTTATTTAATTAATGGTGCAAAATAGTATAGGTAATTGAGTTTGACATAAATAATTAAATAAATGTGAATACATTTATGACCAACATAAATAAATGTTTAGGATAGGTAATTGAGTATGACATAAATAATTAAATAAATGTGAATACAACTATGACTAACATAAATCAATGTTTAGGATAGTTCAATAGCTTTAAGTCCTTGGGACCAACATAAAGAAATGGTACCACATCACTAAAATCATGATCAATACTTTATTTAAGTGGGTAGTTCATAATTAATGATGCAAAATAGTAGTAGGTAATTGAGTCTACATAAATAATTAAATAAATGTGAATACAACTATGGCAAATATAAATAAATGTTTAGGATAGCTCATAGCTTTAAGTCCTTGGGACAAACATAAAGAAATGGTACCACATCACTAAAATCATGAAAAATACTTTATTTAAGTGGGTAGTTCATAATTAATGATGCAAAATAGTAGTAGCTAATTGAGCCTAACACAAATAATTAAATAAATGTGAATACAACTATGACCGACATAAAGAAATGTTTAGGATAACTCATAGTTTTAAGTCCTTGTGACCAACATAAAGAAATGGTACCACATCACTAAAATCATGATCAATACTTTATTTAAGTGGGTAGTTCATACTCAATGATGCAAAGTAGCAGTAGGCAATTGAGTATGATATAAATAATTAAATAAATGTGAATACAACTATGACCAACATAAATAAATGTTTAGGATAACTCATAGCTTTAAGTACTTGGGACCAACATAAGGAAATAGTACCACATCACTAAAATCATGATCAATACTTTGTTCAAGTGGGTAGTTCATAATTAATGATGCAAAATAGAAGTAGGTAATTGATCATGACATAAATAATTAAATAAATGTGAATACAACTATGACCAACATAAATAAATGTTTAGGATAGCTCATAACTTTAAGTCCTTGGGATGTTGATCATTGACCAGCATAAAGAAATGGTCATAGTCATTAAAAAACATAAATAAATGTAAGGATGGCTCTTTAAGTCCTTGGATTCTAGCAAAGCCATCATTCAGGCACAAAATCTTTCCATTTCACAAGGGACATAGGGACATACCTGTTGCGATATATTGAAATATATTTTCATATTCATTATGCAAAATGCTTTGTCATTGAGCATGATATTAAAAATTGTTAATCTATCTTGAAGTCTTTGGGATGCTAACATAGTGGCATTAAATCCAATATAAAAACAAACAAACAATTGTAATTGTCTTTGAACATCACATGGTTACTGTGAGAAATATATATTTTATATTCGTTATGTAAAATAGTGTCATTAAACACAATATAAAGAAAGAAATGTTAAAATATGTACCTTGGATGGTAGCAAGCCATTTATCATTGAGTATGACATAAAGAAAATGTCAATTATTAGTAAAATATCTTATTAGTCCCTCCCGAAGGCACAGAGGGACTATAGTGATCGATAATTCATTGACTTGATATTAATATGTCTTTTGCCTATAAAGTTTCACATCATCTGTATTGTTCGTACTATAGAAGCAAAAACATTATTTTTTATATAAAAAATAAATAATTATATTTCATTGTCTCATTGGAGAATATATTTGAGGTCTTATTGCAAGCTTCGTTGTTCCCAATGTTGTGAATGTGTAGAGATCCAAAGTTTTGAGCTTAGACGCTCCTTTTTTATTTTTATTACATTTTTACTGAAATGTTTACAAACTGAAAGTTCTGAGCATGGACGTTGTTTTTTTTATTATTGTATTTGTCATATTATTATTAGTCCTTTGTATTTGCATTGAAATGTTTGCATACGGAAGGTTTAGATCATTGACACTTTTTTTGAGGTGCTTGAATAAGCCTGTTAAGAACCAAATATCAATATAGCATAGAAAAACCTCAAAAAAAGTACTCAATGCCTTGAAAAAGAGATAATTTCAGATAATAAACCTCTTCGAGGGGGCAACCTCATTTTACCCCACTTAAATGTTGAAGTACAAGATGATTCAAATTGAAAATGTCTCCTTGGTATATATAGGAGACTAGGAGGTATAATTACAACTAATGGCCTAAAGCCGACATAAATAAAATAACATTACTAATATAATATGCCCCAATTAAGGGGTAATGAGCCAATATTAGGGCTTAACATGCCCCTCCCCTTGAGACAAGTGTTTTCCGCAATGCTTGAGTAACTTTGGATGCTTCTGTATAAAAGACTCATCTTCCCAAGTGGAATATTCAGCTGGTAGTTTCCTCCATTTAATGAGATACTCTGAAATGGATCTATTCCTCAGCTGGCGAATTCTTGTGTCAGTGATGGCTTCAGGCTCTGTTGGCAGCCAATTCAATTTTTTCCATTGCCCTATAAGTTGCCTACACCTATGTCTTCTGAACTTCAAATTATCATCGCATTTTGCAAATAAACGATATTTTCATTTCTTGCGACACTTATTGGTCTCCATTCAGTTTTCACGACTGTAAGTGTGAAAACCCCTCCATCGTTCTTTGAACTATCATGATCTTTTATTGATATTTTGAGTGGCACTTACCTTTGGATTATCATTAAGTGGCTAAAAGGTTTTTGAAACTGTGCCTATTTTCCTATTCTTACTTCGATTGCGCAACTTGATTTTTATTTAATTGGTAAGGCATTGAGCATGAAAGTTTATGTTTATAGGGGTCATGGTTTATTCTTGGTTTTTATATATATAATGTGATCCTTATTGTTCTAGCTCTTGGCTTGTCGATTTTATGAAATCGATTGTCACATGTTTTAAAACCTTTGATTAAACATTTATGCAATGGCGTGTTGTTTAAACTTTTGGGTTTGATTTTACATTGAATATTCATGGTTTGAAATATTACAATGGCGCATTGGTATATCATTTATCGTTTGATTTTTGGGTCAGCTTAATAATATGATTTGAACTGTGTTATGATTGTTTCAACAGAGGGTTAATATGTCGGTTGTACTTTTCCATTAATATTTTGCATGGCGGTAAGTGATTCTAGCACCCTCGCATGCGCACATTAATGCTTCCCCTTTGATCATTCATAGTGGTTAGACCGAATGAATCTGCTCCTGTGTACTGGTGTTTTCGACCCAAACCCTTACCATGTGCCCGCACCATAGCTCCAGTCGTGAGGGCTGAACCGGATGGTAGCCAAGCTCTGTTGATGTTCGACAGTGCCCGTAGTGACCTTGAGGAAAATGGGTGGCTCCCATTCATTCAGAAATTTGATGGTTTTAACCTCTGCGTTGCTAGGCAATTCACATTGACCTTTGATGGCTGTTGAGCCAAGGTCGGCGATGTTCAATTGCAAATTGACGAGCAGTTTGTAAGTCTTGCTACGGGTTTGCCTACCACTGGACAACGATGGTCCAAGAATTGCAAGGTAGAAGAAGTCCCTTGGACTTTTCTCTTTCAGTCGCGTAAGGTTGTCTCCTGTGACAAAGGTTTACCTGTGACCATGCTTAAAGAGAACTGGCATGACTTATTGATGATCATTAAACAGTTCATCACCTGCGAAGGTCGGTATGGTTTTGTTTTCTTGCATCACCTTCGTTTTCTTATGGTTTTTATGGGTTTTGAGCTTAATATGCCATATTATCTGCATAGAAGCCTGTTCAAAATGTCTAAAAAATACAAAAGGAACCAGGCTGACAGTAGCCTTTTTCACTATGGGCTGGTTAAAATGATTGTTGTTTGTCATCTGGGGTTACACCGAGATTGTTGGAGCGATTTTCTTGCTCGCAATGGTTTTGAGGATTCGAATCCTCCACAGGTTGACAAACCTGTGGTGACCGAGAACAAAGCTATACCCCCGGTACCCTACAATATCTTTTTACCTAAACCCTTACCGGACTCACCTATCGACCTACCCCACTCTGTGACCAAGGATGTCGAATCTGTTAAGCCTGTGGGCAAGAAGCCTAAAGCCAAACCTACTACAAATTCCAAA
This sequence comes from Picea engelmannii, assembly GCA_009831015.1. Classification (NCBI taxonomy): domain Eukaryota; kingdom Viridiplantae; phylum Streptophyta; class Pinopsida; order Pinales; family Pinaceae; genus Picea; species Picea engelmannii. The sequence goes on from ML794636.1 coordinate 850,834, forward strand.
GGAAAAAAGAATGCATGTTTGATCTCTCGAATGGCGAGGAATAAGCCGAAACCCCCTGTTAGTCCTGACCCTATCGTATTAAGCGAGGACTTTGATTTAGAGGTTGAACGTTTTTTGGTAAGTGAATATCTCTATTCAGAAGGGTTGTGTGCCAAACCCTCGTATGAATTCGTGTTAAACTTACCACCTTGTTTGCAAAATGCCCCTAACTACCCAAGCATTAAGCTGCCTTGTGAAAACCCTGGTCATTCATCTAAACCCTCTCCTATTCTGTCGAAGCCAACAATGCCACCCTGTGATAAATGCGGCTTATTGTTAGAGAGGTATTATCTTGATGTGCTGATGCTACAGTCAAAGATTAAATCTTTGGAGGACCAGGTTACACTGCTTACCCGTCAAAAGACTGAGCTTCAGACCACTGACAAGAGACAAAGAACGACAGGCTCCATTTTGTTTTAAAATGTGGAATCAGCCACAGCAGTGGTGAATTCTAAGCTGGCATAATTGGATAGCCTTGTCACACAAGTATGTGTAATATCAATCATTTTTGTGAATAGTATGAGTTTATATAACAATTCAATTTTTGTTTGAATAGCTATGTTCAGCATTGATTGGTTTCATTACATTGTATACTTAGCCTTGCTTTGACTGAATGGAATTTCGTTTCCCAGTATAGTTTCGATTAGATTTTAATCGATCCGATTTGATTTGATATGGATTTGAGTTGTTTAATTTAGCCTAAATTGGATACTCTACTGTCAATTGAAGTCATTTGTATCTATTCTAGACACAAGCTCTTTCTCATATTTTGATTTTTGAACACAATCAAGTTTCGATTTGAATCGGTTACAATGTATATGATATGATTGGCAACAATGGTAAACTGTTACGATTTTATATCCATATGATTTTCGATCAACAGGGATACAATTCGGGTTATGTTCGATATGATTCTGTTTCGTGGATAGATACGATTCATAATAGTAATACCCAGTCGGTTAATTTGCATTGGTTTAGTCCACCATGTTATCAGTTCGATTGCAATTAATATGTTGTTTGAATTCGATTCGAGGAATGAAATTGATTGTATCCAGTCTCACGATTTGTTTCTATATTAGACTCAGTCGTGATTGGTTTTGATTATTCACCCAGTTTATATTATGAATTCTGTTGATTCAATCACACTCCTGTCTGTTGACTGTGCAAAGATCAATCACGAAATTCGTCGAGTCAATGCTGTTGAGTATGATTTCATTTGAACACAATCGAAACAGTCTACCTATTTTTACATTTGATTGAGTGATATGAATCTATTTTTATGGCTATAACGAGTCAATGATGGTTGTGTTGAATTGAATTGTATCACCTATGATATGATCTGCTATCGATTTTAATTGGATATGGGATAGTCTTGTTACTATTTTGACCCGATTTTATGGCAAAATAAAACAGAGTATTCTTACCCCTGTTTTCGTTTGAATCACTTTAGATATGTTTAATATTGAATGATAAAATCATTTGAATCATTAGTTATTCGTTTTTAATGTTTAATTGAAGGCAAATTGATTTGATTATTTTAAAAGATTTGATTTGATTTCTATTTGATCATGTATGCTATTTTAGACTAGCTACAGAATCAGATGATTCTGTAGCTAAGTCTGTAGAATCAAATTTTTATTGTTTTGTTAATGAAATATCTTTCTAACTTGATATTTTTGGTCTATTGCAGATGAATTCAAAATTGCAGTGGATATGATGAGCAGTTAGGGGATATTTCAAAGATTTCACTT
>ML794636.1:852673-866542 GCA_009831015.1 Picea engelmannii
GGGATATTTCAAAGATTTCACTTGCATTTTAGTTTCTTAGTTTAGTTGATTTTGGGATATCTCCGAGATTATGTAAAACAGTTTGATGTTATCCACAGGGAGGTTTTACCCTGTGGAGAGACTTATAAATACCTATCATTTTTATAATAATGTTCATCCTCATTCATGGGAGAACAAGGATATGGAGTTTTAATACAGACTGAAGCAAAATTTGGTGTTTTGTTACAGCTTTAGCTTCTCATCATATCAATATTTTGTTTCATGTTGTGTATATCAAATTGTAAATGGTTAATGACTACTTTAGCTATCTTAATCATGTGCAAATGATATAATGTAATCATTGTTATCCATGTCTGTTTTATCCTAAGTATTTAAAGAACATAGCAATTGCTTAATTCAGTTTGTGAACGACAGATTTCTCTTCTTCATAAGTTGAATTAGTAAATATAAGTTTTTGCATAACAGGTTTCCCTTATTGCAGAGATTTATAAATCATATAATTGTTATGATTTTTTATGTCTCGTTTGTCCTATAAACAACTCAAAGAGCAGCGCAGCCTATCGTTTACAAGAAGCTTATGGACTAAACGGTGCGAGTTTACTTCCTCCGACCAGCTTCGAAGTCATCATACACAGGACAAATTAGGAGCGTTTCCAGGTCAATTAGTCACTTCTTTGTTTACTGTTCTTATTAGTAATTTAGTTTAGATATAAGTTTAATTAGATTTATATTAGATTGTTTAATTTCAGTAAATATATTAGATCGTTTAATTTCAGTAAGTTTTATTTCTTATTCATAAAAATATAAAAATAAAAAAAACATATCTCGCTGTCTTAGGACAGAAAGCACATGAGTTTTGCAGGTTTTAATTAAATCTGTAGATTGTTTATATTGTATATTTGTGAATAAGTTGTAATTTAATTAGTAGTTAGACAACTAATTATTAGAATTAGTGTAATTGTAATTAGTATATAGAACAGTTCGAGTAGTTTATATTTAGTTTTAAGTTTAATTTATTTAGTGGTTTGTTTTAATTAGATTAGTGTATTAGTTTGTTTTATTTATTTATTGTTAGTTAGTTTAGTTTCTTGTATTTAGTTTAGTTAGTTTGTTTTATTTAGTCTTAGTTTGTTTTATTAGTTTTAGTTAGTTTTATTTGTTTTAGATAGATTAGTTAGTTTAGATTAGTTTTCTCTTTGGTTTTCCTAGACCTTAGAGCGGCCAACGGAGCCGTTAAACTCGTCAGGGTGGTTCATTCCAAACGGCTTGGGTTATTAGACAACCCCAGACCGGTTCCACTCTCTCAGTTGATGGACGGTCAATTTCACCCGTCAACAAATGGCACTAGAAGGAGGGCCTGAACTTAATTAATGGCACGAGGTAGTCGCAAGACTCCTCCCCCCCCTAATCGCTCACCTATAGTGACTAGAAGCCATTCACAAGATAATATTCCCCCTCAAACAACAACTACTTCAACCAAAGATCTGCAGATCAGAGTTGAGCCAGCAACCCCTAATCCTACAGGTGGTGATACGCAAGAGATTATCCGTCAATCTCTTATTAAAACACATAGTGCCTTAGCTCGTCTTAGGAAACCAAACCGTCCGTGGGGTCAACCTTTAGACTTCTCTGATATCAGAGAAAAATTAGGTGATATTAACCTCGCTGTGAATCCTACAGATCCAAACACAAATCCTACTGCAGGAGGATCTGGGATACCTCCTTCACCACCTCCCTCATCTCCTTCCTCTTCTGGAGGAGATTCCTCTTCTGACAAAGGTAATTCACCTTCTTAGCCTTCCACACCCACTACCCTAATGGAAAATCAGAATAACCCTGCTAGACCATGGTTGGACGAGGATGTTGTAGCTGTACCTGGAGCCCAACACCCTTTACCTAAACACCCGGAGAAGTGGATTCCCAAATTTGATCCCGATTCAAAACAGATAGCCGAAGATCATATCAAAAAATTTGTGTTAGCCATCAGACTCCGTAATGTTGAACATGAAGATGTTGTCTGTAGGTTGTTCCCTTATACTTTTGAGGGTAATGCATCCACTTGGTACTTTTCCCAACAACCCCAGACCATAGTGTCTTGGGAAAAGTTTGAGTCATGCTTTTTGGAAAAATTCGGAGATGGTAAACCTCCGGAAGTCTTAGTCATGGATCTTTCAAGCTTAAAAATGAACCCAAAAGAAAAAGTTAAAGATTTTAATCAAAGATTCTTAACGCTTAAAAACATAATCCCTATAGATTCTATGCTTGCCGAGAGTCTTGTAATAGCCTACTACACTAAAGCTCTACATCAAAGTATAGCTATTTGGGTCAAATGTTCTAAAAAGGCCACATTGTTAGAAGCCTTTGAAGAGGCTGCTCAGATTGAAAAAGACATACTTAGCCTTAAGGACTCTTCTAGCAATGAAACTGAGATTGTTTCTTCTTCCAAAAAGAAGATTGAAATTCTCCCCAGACCTACACAAAGCAAAACACAACCTAAAAACTCTGATTTGGAAAATTTAACTAAAGTTGTACAAAAATTGTCTAATCAAGTTATAGATTTAAAAAGGTCAACTGAAGAAGCTTCCTCGAGTATAGGACCCTACAAACCTCCTTTTCGAAATCCTTTTCCCACCAACCGGCCTAATCCAAACCCTGAAGGCTTGAACCTAGAAATTTTGCAATGTGCTCTTCAGACAATACTAGAAGCCCAAGATAATTTGAAGCCTCCTGAAATCCCTCAGGAGGAAGTCGAGCAGGAAACAGTTCAAGAAGAAGAGTCTTCTCCAAACATCTTTGGACACTTATCGGATAACATCTTTCAAGCTAACTTCGAGACTGTTCACCCTTACAACACTAGGAGTAAGACAACAAACAAACCTCCTACCGAGAACACTACAACTCCACCTCCCAAGCCATCTAAATCAACAGAAATTAGACCGAGTAATGTCAGCCCTAAATTAGATTATGATGTTGTTGAAGATCTTAAAAAATTAAGGGCTAACATTTCTATTTATGAGTTGTTGAAGTTTCCATTTTTGTTACAAAAAATGTTGTAAAATATTTCGGAAAATGGCAAGAATGGTAATTCAAATGGTAACAAGGTTGTACAAAGCAAAGTGCCGCAGAAGACTTCCACCAAAAATAATCCTGATCCTCAAGATAAAGGAAGCCTTCCTGTAACTCCTGTAAATAATGTAAATAATAACGTAAATAATGTAGATAAAGTAGCATTAGAGAATGCGAGTAAGAAACCACAAGTTACTACTCTAAGTACTCGCAAGAATGTACCTCCTTTTCTTTTAACTTTCGAAATCTTCAACAGAAATGTGCATAACTGTATGGTTGACTCAGGAGCATCATCAAATGTGATGCCTTGGTCTGTCTGCCAAAAGATAAACGCTGAAGTGGAACCATCTTCTTTGAAAATCATACAACTTGATCGAACAGATGTAAAAGTTATAGGCCAACTAAAAAATGTATTGATTAGATTGTCGTCTAACTCAAAGGTTCATCAGGTTATTGATATAATTGTGGTGGATATTACAGAAGTGTATAGTCTGTTTTTGAGCAGGGATTGGTCAGAGCAGCTACACCATTACTTCGCGATGGACTGGTCTCACTTATGGCTTCCAGAAAACGGTAAGCCCAACAAGATCAGGGTGAATCGTGATCGTTACCTTAAGTTCACGGTCACAGATTTGAATGACCTAAATGAACCATACACACCTCCTACTGATTCACTTGAAGTCCAAGGGATGGACACCTTCTTTAGAAATTTCATGGCTGAAGTTTCACCTATCAACAATCCAGAATAGCAGTCCGAGATCGTAGCATATGTGCAACCAACAGCTTCTATGCAACAGTTCCGTGAGCCCGATGGAAATCAAATTTGGTCCCTATATTTCGACGGTTCCAAGTCTAAATAAGGAGCTGGCGCAGGCTGCATCATTATCGATCCGACAGGCAACAAGACATTATTGGCTTGTAGACTAGAATTTGAGTGTACGAATAATATCGCAAAATATGAGGCTTTACTGCAAGGTCTCAGAAAAGCCTTGGACATGAACATTCAAAATCTGGTTGTATTCGGCGACTCTGAAATACTGGTCAGACAGGTAAGAGACTCTATACATTGTCTTTCCCCGCATCTCAAAAGTTACCAGTCTGAGGTATGGAGTTTAATGAACAAATTCTTTGCTTTTAATATAAATTCCATTCCTAGACTAAATAATGCTGAAGCAGATATGCTAGCTAATGTTGCCTCTAAAATTCTTCCTGCAGATGGCCTATCCCCAAATGCATTCTCTGTGGAGCTATTGTTTCGACCATCTGTTCCTGACAATATCACAAACTGGAGAGTATTTGACAATGATCAACAGATCATTAACTTTCTGCACATGGAAGAAACCTTTCAAGGCGCAGTGATAGATGAACAAACGCACGACGACAATTTGCATGACTTTACGGTAATACCTAATCCGAAATCGCCTGAAGCTCTATCGGACATGGTAAATTTCATGCCTAAATCTGTTGTTAGATTAGAAAATTTTTATGATTTTGAAGATAAATTTAAAAAGACGGTCAATTGCAAAACCAATAGTTCCTCATTATCTTATGAAAAAGTCAATTTAGGGACTAGTGAAAATCCTCAGTGTATCAACTAGGCTTGGGATGTTCTAGACATGAAAAAGATGCTTTTGTTAAATTATTTAAAGAATTCAAGGATGTCTTTGCATGGACCTACGACGATCTTAAAACGTTTGATCCTAATATTATACAACATGTCATCCCGATTAAACCCCAAACCTTACCCTTCCAACAGAAACTGAGGAAAATGCATCCTAAACTAGAACCGACCGTACAAAAAGAATTGAATAAACTCCTAAGTGATAAAATAATTTTTCCTGTTAGACACACTCAATGGGTATCCAACCTCGTTCCAGTTCGGAAGAAAAATGGGGAAATTCGACTTTGTGTCGATTTTCGAAACCTCAACAAAGCGTCTGACAAAGATAATTATCCTGTCCCGCCCATGGAACAGATTCTTCAACAAGTATCTGGTTCCAAGAGGCTATCCTTACTGGATGGTTTCTATGGATACAACCAAGTCTTGATGTCTCCACCAGACCAACTAAAAACTACCTTTCGTACCCCGTGGGGCACTTATTCTTATCGCAAAATGCCTTTTGGATTGATTAATGCTGGTGCTACCTTTCAGAGAGCAATGGACATTTCTTTTCAAGGATTAATCAATCACTCCGTAGTAGTTTACTTAGACGATGTGACCGTTTACTCTAAAAACAAAGACGATCATCTAGCTCACTTACGAGCCGTTCTGCTACGATGTCGTAAATATGACATCTCTTTGAACCCCAAGAAGTCCATCTTTGCAGTAGAACATGGTAAATTACTAGGATTCATTGTGTCTAGTGATGGTATGATTATTGACCCCGAGAGGACTCAAGTCATCACTAAACTTCCCCCACCTACATCCAAGAAATCCATGCAGTCTTTCCTAGGCCAGATTAATTTCGTGAGAAGATTTGTCCCCAGTTTCTTCGAAATGGTCAGACCTCTCCAGAACCTGATTAAGAAAGACACCCAATATCACTGGGGACCCCCAGAAAACCAAACCTTTAATGACATAAAGAAGGCCATAATAGACGCTCCGTCTCTCATGAGCCATGATTTCTCTCAAGACTTTACACTCTATACTTTTGCCTCTGATCGTTCTTATGTCGTAGTCCTAACTCAGAAGAATTCCGAGAACAACGAAGTACCCATCTCCTTTATGAGCTCTGATTTCAAAGGTGCTGAACTTAACTACCCAGTGGTTGATCGACAAGCCTACGTTGTTTTCAAAAAAGTTAAGCATTTTTGGTCCTATATTTTGAAGTCAACGACAAAGGTCATTGTCCCCTACCCTGTCGTAAGGAACTTGTTAGTGCAAAAGGAGTTAGGAGAGAAGAGAGCCAACTGGGTCACCTCCTTGCAGGAGTATGAGTTAGAGATCACCCCAGCACATATTGTGAGAGGCCAAGGATTGTGTAAGTTGGTTGTTGATTCAGAAATAGGACAACGAGAATATAGTGATACGTCAAACCTAGAACAATGCGATCAAAGTTTGATCTGTTGCACACAAAACCTCGTATGTCCTTGGTATGGCGATATTAGATTTTGTCTTGAACATGGATCAACACCCCTTCACCTTGACCTCGCCAAAAGAAGAGCGTTGAGACTAAAGTCCGCCTCCTTTCATCTAGTTAATGGTATACTGTTTCGTCAAAATTTTGACGGCGTACTGATGCTCTGCCTTGAAAAAGACGAAGCAAAAAAAGTCTTGCTTGAGTTGCATGCAGGAGAAGCTGGTGGTCACTTCGGTAGTGATACCACTGCTCATAAGGTTTTAAGAGCCGGTTACTATTGGCCCACGCTTTTCAGGGATGCCCATGCCTTGTGTCGTAAATGTATCATCTGTCAGAAAGCATCAGGGCAGTTGCAAAAACCAGCCTTTCCCTTGCAACCCGTCTCAGTCGATTCTCCTTTCCAGCAATGGGGCCTTGATATCATAGGTCCTATTAACCCTCCATCCTCACAATAGCACAAGTATATTGTGACAGCCACAGACTACTTTACTCGATGGTTTGAAACCGCCGCGCTAAGAACTATTAACACAAGTCAGGTGATTGCTTTTTTGAACTCGAATATCATCACTCGTTTCGGTATCCCTGATTGCCTAGTCTTCGATAACGCTTCATATTTTTCTTCCCTAGAAATGAGTGAGTTCTCTTTGGAGAAAGGAATAAAGCTGAAGTATTCTGCTAGTTACTACCCCCAGGGCAACGACTTAGAAGAATCAACAAACAAGAACTTGATCAAAATTATCAAGAGAACCGTGGCTGAAAATCACAAGAACTAGCACAATGCACTGCTGAATGCACTGTGGGTTGATAGGGTAACACCCAAAGCTGCTATAGGTAACTCCCCCTTTTTTCTTGTTTATGGTAGAGAAGCCATTCTGCCACCTCACATTCTTCTTCCTTCACTTCAATTGTCACAAAAAGTCCAAGAAGAAGATTGTCCTCCTTTAGAAAGCCGTATTAACGCTTTGATGAAGTTGGAAGAAGTAAGAACTCAAGCTAAGTGTAAGTTTGATCAACATCAACAATTGATTAAAAGCTGGTTCGATTCTAATTCTACTTCTGATAGGAATTTTGAAGTAGGCGATCTCGTATTAAAGTGGGACAAACCACACGAAGGAAAGGGTGAGCACACCAAGTTTCAAAACTTATGGCTTGGGCCATTTTTGATTGTTGAAAAGTTGGGTCCTAGTTCCTTTCGATTGCAGAATCTTGAAGGGCAGCTTGACACCTATCCGGTGAATGGCCAAGCCCTAAAAAGATACTTTGCTTGATAATTACCCCTGTATATTATGTAAATATTTCATTTTTGTTTGCATTTTCGTTTGTTTTCTGTTTTGGTTTTGATTTGAATTGATCAGTTTTTTTGTTGTTTTTTCAAAAATAAGCATATCTGTGCACTGAGCCATTCAGACAAAGACCATAGAAATATTTCTTCGCTAAAATAACTTTTGAAAGATTGTGCGAACATCAGTGATATATTTTGAAAATGATATTTATGTTGGAAATTTTTTTTGTTTGAAAGAAGTTTACTGATTTCAATCTCTGAGCAAAGTTTGTCATGATCATCTATTATATTTTTACGTTGTCCCTTTTCTGTAAAGGAATGACTCAAAATATATCTCCCTGTCATAGGAAGTTGTTTTTATAAATAAAACATCTCTGGAGTTGAATAAAGGACAGTGTTAAAAAATTCTGATGAGGTCTAAAAAAAATAAAAAAATATATGTTAAAATATCAAGATTATCAGCGTCACCCCGCTCAGCTATATATTTGCAAAAGAAAACAAAATAAAAATATTAATAAGAGCTGTGGGAAGTCTTTGTAAACCCACCAGGATACTGAACAGGTCCGCTAGCAGCGGGTAAATGCAAGCATGGCGCCAAGACAACTTTGTCGGGGTACTGAACAAGCCTGCTAGCAGCGAAGCAATGTCGGGTACATGAAAATCTATGAAAAATATAAGAAACCTATTTAATGTCCTTTATTCTGATCTAGAACTTCTTGACAGGATACAGATGTCAGAGTGGGTTAATTGGCAACCCTGTCGAGGCTATGGACGCCTACTGGAAGCAGTGGCCATGCCAACAGTATTGAAGATTTTATCATTAATATCATGACTTGCCGATATTAAGACTATTATTAGTTTTCATCTTTTAAAACATCGCTGGAAAATATGGTAAATGACGATGTTTGTACAATTTTCTGGTTGTTGTTTTTGAGTTGAAATTTTCTTTCTTGTTCTAATCTGAATTTTATTTCTTTTGACAGAGATAACTGCTTCTACCCGTGAGTCGCCATTGTTGGCAGCCAATTCAATTTTTTCCATTGCCCTATAAGCTGCCTACACCTATGTCTTCTGAACTTCAAATTATCATCGCATTTTGCAAATAAACGATATTTCCATTTCTTGCGACACTTATTGGTCTCCATTCAGTTTTCACGATTGTAAGCGTGAAAACCCCTCCATCGTTCTTTGAACTGTCATGATCTTTTATTGATATTTTGAGTGGCACTTACCTTTGGATTATCATTAAGTGGCTAAAAGGTTTTTGAAACTGTGCCTATTTGCCTATTCTTACTTCGATTGCACAACTTGATTTTTATTTAATTGGTAAGGCATTGAGCATGAAAGTTTATGTTTATAGGGGTCATGGTTTATTCTTGGTTTTTATATATATAATGTGATCCTTATTGTTATAGCTCTTGGCTTGCCGATTTTATGAAATCGATTGTCACATGTTTTAAAACCTTTGATTAAACATTTATGCAATGGCACATTGTTTAAACTTTTGGGTTTGATTTTACATTGAATATTCATGGTTTGAAATATTACAATGGCGCATTGGTATATCATTTATCGTTTGATTTTTGGGTCGGCTTAATAATGTGATTTGAACTATGTTATGATTGTTTCAACAGAGGATTAATACACTGGTTGTACTTTGCCATTAATATTTTGCATGGAGGTAAGTGATTCCACCACCCTCGCATGCGCACATTAATGCTTCCCCTTTGATCATTCATAGTGGTTAGACCGAATGACTCTGCTCTTGTGTGCTGGTGTTTTCGACCCAAACCCTTACCATGTGCCCACACCATGGCTCTAGTCATGAGGGCTGAACTGAATGGTAGCCAAGCTCTGTTGATGTTCGACAGTGCCCGCAGAGACCTTGAGGAAAATGGGTGGCTCCCGTTCATTCAGAAATTTGATGGTTTTAACCTCTGTGTTGCTAGGCAATTCGCATTGACCTTTGATGGCTGTCGAGCCAAGATCGACGATGTTCAATTGTAAATTGACGAGTAGTTTGTAAGTCTTGCTACAGGTTTTCCTACCACTGGACAATGATGGTCCAATAATTGCAAGGTAGAAGAAGTCCCTTGGACTTTGCTCTTTCAGTCGTATAAGGTTGGCTCCTGTGACAAAGGTTTACATGTGACCATGCTTAAAGAGAAATGGCATGACTTATTGATGATCATTAAATAGTTCATCACCTGCGAAGGTCGGTATGGTTTTGTTTTCTTGCATCACCTTCTTTTGCTTATGGTTTTTATGGGTTTTGAGCTCAATATGCCATATTATTTGCATAGAAGCCTGTTCAAAATGTCTAAAAAATACAAAAGGAACCAGGCTGACAGCAACCTTTTTCACTATGGGCTGGTTAAAATGATTGTTGTTTGTCATCTGGGGTTACACTGAGACTGTTGGAGCGATTTTCTTGCTCGCAATGGTTTTGAGGATTCGAATCCTCCACAGGTTGACAAACTTGTGGTGACCGAGAACAAAGCTATACCCCCGGTACCCTACAATATCCTTTTACCTAAACCCTTACCGGACTCACCTATCGACCTACCCCACTCTGTGACCAAGGATGACGAATCTGTTAAGCCTGTGGGCAAGAAGCCTAAAGCCAAACCTACTGCAAATGCCAAAGGCAAAAAGAATGCGCGTCTGATCTCTCGAATGGCGAGGAATAATCTGAAACCCCCTGTTAGTCCTGACCCTATCATATTAAGCGAGGACTCTGATTCAGAGGCTGAACGTTTTTTGGCAAGTGAATATCCTTATTTGGAAGGGTTGTGTGCCAAACCCTCGTACGACTTCATGTCAAACTTACCACCTTGTTTGCAAAACGACCCTAACTACCCAGGCATTAAGTTGCCTTGTGAAAACCCCAGTCATTCATCTAAACCCTCTCCTGCTCTGTCGAAGCCTACAATGCCACCCTGTGATCAATGCAGCTTATGGTTAGAGAGGTATTATCTTGATGTTCCGATGCTACAGTCAAAGATTAAATCTTTGGAGGACCAGGTTACACTGCTTACCCATCAAAAGACTGAGCTTCAGACCACTGATAAGAGACAAAGAATGACAGGCTCCATTTTGTTTAAAAATGTGGAATCGGCCACAGCAGTGGTGAATTCTAAGCTGGCATAATTGAATAGCCTCGTCACACAGGTATGTGTAATATCAATAATTTTTGTGAATAGTATGAGTTTATATAACAATTCAATTTTGGTTTGAATAGCTCTGTTTAGCATTGATTGGTTTCGTTACATTGTATACTTAGCCTTGCTTTGACTGAATGGAATTTCGTTTCCTAGTTTAGTTTCGATTAGATTTTAATCGATCCGATTTGATTTGGTATGGATTTGAGTTGTTTAACTTAGCCTAAATTGGATACTCCACTGTCAATTGAAGTCATTTGTATCTATTCTAGACACAAGTTGTTTCTCATATTTTGATTTTTGAACACAATCAAGTTTCGATTTGAATCGGTTACAATGTATATTATATGATTGGCAACAATGGTAAACTGTTACGATTTTATATCCATATGATTTTCGATCAACAGGGATACAATTCGGGTTATGTTCGATATGATTCTGTTTCGTGGATAGATACGATTCATAACAGTAATACCCAGTCAGTTAATTCGCATTGGTTTATTCCACCATGTTATCAGTTCGATTGCAATTAATATGCTGTTTGAATTCGATTCGAGGAACGAAATTGATTGTATCCAGTCTCACAATTTGTTTCTATATTAGACTCAGTCGTGATTGGTTTTGATTATTCACCCAGTTTATATTATGAATTATGTTGATTCAATCACACTCCTGTCTGTTGACTGTGCAAAGATCGATCACGAAATTCGTCGGGTCAATGTTGTTGAGTATGATTTCATTTGAACACAATCGAAATAGTCTACCTATTTTTACATTTGATTGAGTGATATGAATCTATTGTTATTGCTATAACGAGTCAATGATGGTTGTGTTGAATTGAATTGTATCACCTATGATATGATCTGCTATCGATTTTAATTGGATATGGGATAGTCTTGTTACTATTTTGACCCGATTTTATGGCAAAATAAAACAAAGTATTCTTACCCCTGTTTTTCGTTTGAATCACTTTAGATATGTTTAATATTGAATGATAAAATCATTTGAATCATTAGTGATTCGTTTTTAATGTTTAATTGAAAGCAAATTGATTTAATTATTTTAAAAGATTTGATTTGATTTCTATTTGATCCTGTATGCTATTTTAGACTAGCTACAGAATCAGATGATTATGTAGCTAAGTCTGTAGAATCAAATTTTTATTGTTTTGTTAATGAAATATCTTTCTAACTTGATATTTTTGGTCTATTGCAGATGAATTCAAAATTGCAGTGGATATGATGAGCAGTTAGGGGATATTTCAAAGATTTCACTTGCATTTTAGTTTCTTAGTTTAGTTGATTTTGGGATATCTCCGAGATTATGTAAAACAGTTTGATGTTATCCACAGGGAGGTTTTACCCTGTGGAGAGACTTATAAATACCTATCATTTTTGTAATAATGTTCATCCTCATTCGTGGGAGAACAAGGATATGGAGTTTTAATACAGACTGAAGCAGAATTTGGTGTTTTGTTACAGCTTTAGCTTCTCATCATATCAATATTTTGTTTCATGTTGTGTATATCAAATTGTAAATGGTTAATGACTACTTTAGCTATCTTAATCATGTGCAAATGATATAATGTAATCATTTTTATCCATGTCTGTTTTCTCCTAAGTATTTAAAGAACATAGCAATTGCTTAATTCAGTTTGTGAACGACAGATTTCTCTTCTTCATAAGTTGAATTAGTAAATATAAGTTTTTGCATAACAACTTTCCCTTATTGCAGAGATTTATAAATCATATAATTGTTATGATTTTTTATGTCTTGTTTGTCCTGTAAACAACTCAAAGAGCAGCGCAGCCTGTCGTTTACGAGAAGCTTATGGACTAAACGGTGCGAGTTTACTTCCTCCGACCAGCTTCGAAGTCATCATACACAGGACAAATTAGGAGCGTTTCCAGGTCAGTTAGTCTCTTCTTTGTTTACTGTTCTTATTAGTAATTTAGTTTAGATATAAGTTTAATTAGATTTATATTAGATTGTTTAATTTCATTAAATATATTAGATCATTTAATTTCAATAAGTTTTATTTCTTATTCATAAAAATATAAAAATCAAAAAACATATCTCGCTGTCTTAGGATAGAAAGCACATGAGTTTTGCAGGTTTTAATTAAATCTGTATATTGTTTATATTATATATTTGTGAATAAGTTGTAATTTAATTAGTAGTTAGACAACTAATTATTAGAGTTAGTGTAATTGTAATTAGTATATAGAATAGTTAGAGTAGTTTATATTTAGTTTTAAGTTTAATTTATTTAGTGGTTTGTTTTAATTAGATTAGTGTATAAGTTTGTTTTATTTATTTATTGCTAGTTAGTTTAGTTTATTGTATTTAGTTTAGTTAGTTTGTTTTATTTAGTCTTAGTTTGTTTTATTAGTTTTAGTTAGTTTTAGTTAGTTTTATTTGTTTTAGATAGATTAGTTAGTTTAGATTAGTTTTCTCTTTGGTTTTCCTAGACCTTAGAGTGGCCAACGGAGCCGTTAAACTCGTCAGGGTGGTTCATTCCAAATGGCTTGGGTTATTAGACAACCCCGGACCGGTTCCACTCTCTCAGTTGATGGACGGTCAATTTCACCCATCAACAGGCTCCAATATGATTTTTCCTTCCTCGTCAAGTTCTGGCAATATAGTTTGAACTAGGATCTTGTCGCTTATAACTTTCTTTAAGCATAAAATATGGAAAATTGGGTGTACTTGTGAAGATGCAGGCAACTCCAATTTGTATGCCATAGTACCAATCATTTGCAACACCTTGTAAGGGCCATAGTACTTTGGTGATATATTATTGTCCTTCTTGGCTTGCTTCAGGGACATCTGTTTGTATGGTTGTAGTCTTAAAAACACCCAATCCCCTACTTCAAAACTTCTTTCACTACAATGTTAATCTGCTTGTTGTTTCATGCGATTCTGTGCCATGGTCAGGTTGTCCTTTAAGATTTGGAGAACTTGTCGTTGATTCTCGATGTGATCTTCCACTTCTTGAACCTTAGATTTTTCTTTTAGAGAAGAAGTGATGGAAGGAGGGTGGTATCCATAAAGTGCCATAAATGGTGTCATTTTTGTTGCAGTATGAAAGGAAGTGTTATACCACCATTCTGCCAAGGGTAACCATTTGAACCATGGTGTTTGTTTATCAGAGACAAAGCAATGAAGGTAGCCTTCCATACATTTGTTCACTATCTCGGTTTGTCCATCAGATTGAGGATGATAGGATGAGCTATGAGCCAATTGAGTACCCAAACAAGAAAATAATTCTATCCAAAAA
>ML794636.1:869471-896424 GCA_009831015.1 Picea engelmannii
ACTTCCTCATATCAATATTAGGAACATGGTTGGTCTTCAAACCAAAGTTGGAGTTTCTCCATTCTTGATTCACCTTCCTTGTGTCCTCATCATGAATTTCATGGGATGCATTTTCACTTTTAGGTGTCTTCTCTGTTACGAAAATTTTCAATACTTCCATGAGCTCCCCTTTTAAGCCATCTATCTTAGTATCCAACTTAGCTTCCATCGAATCCATCTTAGTATCCAACTTAGCTTCCATTGAATCCATCTTCTTTTGTAGTTCATTTATGTCCCTACGCATTTCTTCACCTTCATCAAGAGTCCAAGTAGGATTTTCTGGAGGCTTATTTGGTGTAGAAGTTCCCTTTTGTGGTGGCATGTTTGCCAAGTATCACTTTTGAACCTTGATTTTGAGATGGTTCTGCTAGACAATATTTATTCTGTTGTATCTCCCAAGTTTCGTCCCTTTTGGGTATAAAAATTTCTTTTATGTAGTTGTCTGATATTTCTTCTCTTCAATGCCATAGGTCTGATCAAAATTGGATGTGCCAAGTAGAATTTACGGTAACTTCTCCACAAATTGCCAATTTTTGTCCTTTCCAGGAGATCTCACTTGTATAGCGTGCTCCGCACAAAATAATTGATATAAAATTATGAAACTCGCATAAAAGATACTACAGACTGTCCATGATCCAATGAAACCAGTACCACTCAATTTGGATACTCTAGTAATAATTTATGGTTGTTTTACCTGGAACACCTTCTTGAGACTAGTCAATAGGACTAGTCAGATACCCTATCTTACACAGGGTGTATCTACAAATATAAGATGAAACAGAAGCTGAAATTTTTACCACAGATACTTTACTAATTTATGTAAATATCCTCTGGAGTTCAGTGTCTGAAACGTTACAGAGAATTTTTTATAGCAAAAATTATGCAATGACTCAGTTCAGGATGATTCCAAAACCCTATCTTGTACAGGTTGTATCTCTGAAAGTATAAGGCCTTAGGAGCTAAATTTTGAACCCAACGTACCTTGATCTGTCTAATAAATATCCTCCAAGCAGTTCCTTATGAAATATTGTAGAAAAAAATTTATAGCGAAAATGCCAAGGTGTCTCACATGTAGTAGCGAAACCCCGAGACCTTGATCTCTAATACCATATGTTAAGAACCAAATATCAATATAGCATAGAAAAACCTCAGAAAAAGTACTCAACACCTTGAAAAAGAGATAATTTCAGATAATAAGCCTCTTTGAGGGGGAAACCTCCCTTTACCCCACTTAAATGTTCAAGTACAAGATGATTCAAAATGAAAATGTCTCCTTGGTATATATAGGAGACTAGGAGGTATAATTAAAACTAATGGTCTAAATCCGACATAAATAAAATAACATTACTAATATAATATGCCCCAATTAAGGGGTAATGAGCCAATATTAGGGCTTAACAAGGCCTGACAAATTAAATGTTTACATTGCGCGAGGTCTTGAAACAGGCCTGGTAGCTTAAATGTTTGCATACCATGAGGCCCTTAGATAGCCTGGTAGCTCTAAATGTTTACCTAAATAGGATTCTCGGAGTACATTTTTCCTCGAAATTTTCCATACAATATTGTAGTGAATTTGGACAATATTGTTGTCCACCGCTAGTTGTATAGGCATTGTATGTTTCATACTCCTTCTAGGCTTGGAATGCAATTTCATCATCGTTGAAGCTACATACATTGTTTACTGGTTCAGTGGGTGCTTCTTCTTCGTTGGTTCATCAGTTGTTGCTTGTTGTTTGGTTCAAATTTGCAAGGTTGGGGTCCTGCATTTGCAGTTGGATTTGTTTTTTTTTTTTTTTACTTTGCGGGGTCTAGGTGTTGCACCCACAATTCGACCTGCAATTCTGTCGTTCATCGTTTCAGAGTAAGTTTCGATGCCATAATTTAATTTCTATTCCTTCTTTGTTGTTCAGTGTTTGCAGTTTGCAAGTAAGAATCTTTTCTTATTTCTACTAGCATGCTCGTCATATGTTGTTGGTTCCTTCTATGCTTCGGTTGCAGTTTGGTAATCGTTGGAGATACATATGTTGTTTACTGATTCGGTGGTTTTTGCTTGTTTGCTAGTTTGTCGATTGCTAGTTGTTTTTGTTTGGCTCAAGTTTATGAGTTTGGGGCCCTGGGGTTACAGTTGGGCCTATTGGTTCTTTATCGCTAGTTTGGTGCTTGTCGTTTTCTTTTGTTTACTTCATCTTTGCAGGTTTCGGGTCCTGCACTGGCAGTTGGAGCTGTTTTTTTTTTTTTAGTGCTTTGCGGTGTTCAGGTCCTGCACCCGCGAGTGGACCTGCGGTTGTTTTGTTTTTCGTGTTTGGCAAAGTCAAGATCTAGCACCTGTTCCGTGATCGCCTGTTCTGCTATAAAATTTTGTTGATACTTTAGTGTTGACATGATACAAAATATTGAAATAAGAAATAGTTGGACAACTACATGTGCAATTGCAATATCCATTGTCTTTTTGTTAAGATAAAACATGTGAAAAACACACTTATTAACCATATATGGTGAAATTTTCCCATATCACAATACAATTTCTTTATCCTCTACACAGACTTGTGTGACCACGATACAATTTTTCTTGTACTTGAGATATGATATGTACACCAAAGATACTGCAAAATTATATTTCTGTGTCTGGAAGCATATCTGGATACTTTGCCACAGAAAACCAAAAGAATTTAGCTATGGCCATGCAATTTCTTAATATTTTGTGGCTTGTAATATATTTTGGGTAGGGGAAAACTTTATATATTTACAACCATGGATGGAGAAAAGCAAAGGTTCATGTTTCTAACTATATTTTATTCCATTCGTTGATTCTCATTTACTGTATGTACATATTACTTGTTCTCCGCTGCATACCATCTTCCATTCATGTTCATTGTATTTTGTGCGTTCCCACATTCAAACAAACAGAATAGATGGAGAAAATGAAGGAGTCTTAACTGTAGTGCTGGAAGATGAGATGAAAAGGTACATGCTTGTATTTTTATTTCATATTCCATTGTTTTATATTTCATTTATTGTCTTTATATGTGTTCACCTAGTTTATTGTATGTAGATATTGCATACCTTCCTAGATAATTACTTATCTTCATTACATGTCTTACTGCATACTAAATTCCTTCATGTCCATTGTATTTTTCCCGCATTGCTACATTTAAACAAACAGAGTGGCTGTAGAGGACGATGGACTCTTTGAAACAAATGTAGAGGAGTTATAGAGGTGCATATCTGTACTCTTATTTCATATTCCAGTGTTTAGTATTTCATTTATTGTCTGTGTATTTGTTCTACTTGTTCTACGACTTTGCACCTTTTTTACTGTATGTATATACTACATATCTTTCTGTTTATTCTCATGTGAATCATATTCTCTTTACTGCTACATTGAAATAAATATAACTGTATTTCTTTCTTTTACATGTCTTTCTGCATACTAACTTGCCTTCATGTCCATTGTATGTTCGACGTTGCTACCTTGAAAGAAACAGATTGGTTGGACATGAAGATGAATTCTTATATACGACAGTAGAGGGGTTTGTGGTACAACCTTCGAAAAGTTATACCAACTTTGTTAGTAAATTAAACATAAAAAAGGGTGGGGGCATATAATATTGGACTGGAAAACAATGATTTGGCAACAATGGGCCTTTGTGCCCTCCCCATTTCTAATTTTTCCATTTTCTATTATCCCTTTTGCTTTCTAATTTCTCTGCTTTGTCGTATTTCCAAAAAATCCTTGGTGCATGGGTTGGAGGACTCACTTGTTCACATTTATGGTCATGCTTCTACCTTATTCCATGAAACACACCCTCTACAAAAACTAAGATTTTCTTTTTTCTTTTTGTCTTTTCTTTGAGGAACAGAATCCCTGAATTTCTATGGGGCCTGGCGCAGACCCTCCCTTCCCTTATCCTCCCCCATGTGATCGTTGGCTATGACCATGGAACTTACCAAAAAGGTGCTTTCGACTTTCTCGATTTGGGGAATCATGATGCAAGAGTTCCCCTATTCTCTGTCTTTCAAAATGCCGAAACCCGAAAGGGTCTAACAGATCCTTAGCTCCTCTCTTGGGTCGCTTGTCATACGACCAATCCCATGACCTGGTGCTAATCCTCTAAATGCTTTCAGGGTTTCACGATTCAGAGAATTGTGACGCAAGCATTCCTCCTTTCCCTTTCGAATCCTCAGAACTTGAAATCTTGGTGTCATCCAGATCTGTGGTCCAGATCATCGACTTGATCAATGGCCATGATTAAATCCCGACATTCTACCTTTTAGGATTTAAGTGGGGTCTTCATTCCTATTTCTATGATGTTCAGAACCCTGGTGGCTTTAGATCTTCACCACGTGTCCCTACAATGGGCGGTCAAGATTCTTTCAGGACTCCTCCTTCCTACCACAAGACCATGTTCGGTGATGTAGGGCTCATTCACAGAGCACATCAGGGTTTTGCGTACCAGGATTTCACAACATGCGAAGACGAGGGTTCATACCCTTTGGTTACCCGGGTGTCGAAACTCCGAAACCCATTCACACTACACCGATTCAGGATATCACATACTAAGATTTCGCATACCAGGATTTTGCAACATGCGAAGACAAGGGTTCATACCCTTTGGTTTCCTGGGTGCCGAAACACCGAAACCCATTCACACTTCACCAATTCGGGATATTGCAAACTAGGATTTCTCATATCGGGATTTCGCAACATGCGAAGACAAGGGTTCATACCCTTTGGTTTCCCGGGTGCCGAAACCCCGAAACCTATTCACACTTCACCGATTCGAGATATCGCATACCGGGATTTTGCATATTGGGATTTCACAACATGCGAAGACAAGGGTTCATACCCTTTGGTTTCCCGTGCTCCAAAACTCTGAAACCCATTCAAACTTCACCGATTCGAGATTTCGCGTACCGGTATTTCGCGACTCGTGGAAATCCACAGTAGAGAGTTTCCTTTCCATTCAAAACTCCGATCCTCGAATTCTCGATATGGGAATTTATGTATGGGATTAATGGCTATGAGCCTCCCCTGATTCGACGGTCCATAGAGCTCCGACAGATCCTTAGATCTACAGTCCTGGATCCCATCGCTACTTGTAAAGGCTGTAGGGATTGAGGTGTTAACGCATGCGATCCTCCTCTAGATCCATCGGTCTAGACAGATCTGGGGCATTCCCGAAAGGATTCTGACCGTTCGTCGACGAAACGATGAGGTAATCTCTTTCGATAATTGAACTCTCTATCCTTTCTGAGCTTGAATCACGAAATTCAACCTCTCGAAGCTTCAAACTCCCACAAATCTGAGACCATAGAGAGCTACTCTTTCTTGCATAAGGTTTCCAATCTAAGACATCAGGGAATCATTCCACACAGAAATCATTATGGGCACATAAACATGAGCATGTATTCATGGTATGTAATTCAAAATACAAGGCATAAAATACTTATCAGAAACACTAGGTGTGATGCGACTGCTGAGAGGGGTGCTCGTTTCCACCCAACCATAGGCTCAGTGAATCCAAACAGATTTACCACTAGCCACCCCCGAGCTAGACCACAATGCTTGAGATTTAGTCTCCTACTTCCAGCTCAATGAAAGTCAAGGACGAAGGTTACTCTCCTTCTCTTCGGTTCAGAACTCTCTGTATTTCCAGAGCTCCTCTGGTTTTCTTCCACAATTCTTGTCGCACGCGTTCTCCTCTCTCCCCCCTTTACCACACTTCCTCTCTTGCCTTTTCTCTGCAATATTGTGTGTGGCACGAATTTTCCCGTCCGTGGTCAGGTCTGGGAGCTATTACAAATGGGCGGTTCACCCCCCATCCCCTCATTAACTCTTGAGTAGCCTCCCCACATGCCAATATGATGGGAAATCCATTCTAGGCTCAGAGAGTTGCTTTGGTCTTTGAGCAAGTAAAAACCAGTACGGTACTGGATTGGTGGAAATTAACGCAACCATTCCAGGTCCCTTCCACCACCTCTCATTAGCCATCATGGTCTCTTTTGGCACATCCCCTCTCCCAGCAGTCATGCAACACATAATCATAACACAATTTACATTCATTGACCTTTTATACAAAGGTCCGTCAAATCAAACATTCACATCTTTGAGTTTTCCATAGTTCTTGGCCAATATAGTTATTTTTATAGATTGGGGGAAACAAGGTGTTATATTCCATACTTAGCCACTTTGTCGATTGCAGGTGCCGGGCTGGCGCGTTCAAGATTGCGCCTATGGCTTCATAGGTTTCACGATATACAGATTGCTCATCATACCCCGCCATCACACCCTATTTATTGTTACACATTTATTCAGTCAAAAAATCAGAGAAATACAATTTGACCCTTGGGTCCTCATGTTTCTTGAGTATCCCTTCACACCCTATTTCATATTCCATCTCCTTCGACCCTGCATGTGAAATTAAGAACAATTATAGACAATATACAATGCATACACTTGTTTAGTCCTTCTGATGTTCATATACACATGCTTGCATCAGAAAAATTTGGACTAGTGACATGGCCATCAACAGTCAATCATCCCAAACATTAGCAGACCAACAAGGCCAAAGGTAAATATGCATACATTGTGTTCCCCATATGTTTACCAAACAAATATCCTCAGTTGTTTATTCATCTATGGCACGGTGAATATGTTGATGTCATCTGCAACACATACTTTGCAGTTCACGAGAAGTATCAACAAGTGTAAGCGAGATGCCGAACATAACGCATGTTCTGCAGACTAAGAGGTCTGGTTGAAAAACTCTGGTTCTATAGTTCATCCAAGTTGTTCGTCTACTTGTACATTTATGTCAGGAAAAAAAGAAAAAAAAGAAAAGAATGCACACTACCATTCACATTACTTTTCTTGTTCAAAAAATGTCACCAAGTATAAACTTGTAATACCCAAAATACTATCAATAGAGGGCTTGAACAACCGTCGAACTGGACAAGTGTTCATCGGGGACATAATGGTCATCTATAGCGCCTACTTGGACAAGGAAAACAAAACTAGATCCATTATGCGTGCTGACATGACAGACAAGGAGGCCCTGATGACAGTCACACTAACTATTCCCACACAACTTGTCCAGAAACATGCATAAAAGATATTGCCAGGTAATGGGATATCCATTACAAATTTTAATATATTTCCCAAAACAGTATATGACTATGGTGATTGTGATCGGATTATATCACTCAATGAAATAAGTATTGTGGAAAAGATTCTTGCTATTTGTTCAGAATATCGTTTTGTCTTGGAAGAAACTATCAACCAACTTGCACAGAGCAACGACATTTACCCAATCGGAACCATTGGCGCAACTATCACACTCGAGAGAAAACTTGGCTCGCAACACATTCTCCATATAAAATATGGAGAGTCAGACAACGAAAAACCAATGGTACCGTTCTCCATATCCAGTTTTGTCCTTTACTTTTGCATGTCCATGTATCTCGGTTAAGTTACACAAATATTGCATTGTTCCATGTTGTAGCTGCAATTGTTCGATACCTATTCAAATTTGTTTTCGTCAATGGAACAACAATTGCATAAAGGGGAATTTCCAGTTATTCTCTTAAAAAATATAACAAAGAAAAGAGATGTTAAAGAAATGACATTTCACACAACCCTAGCAACATTTGTAACAGAATTGTGAGAAGACATAGTACATGATCTCAAGAAACTAACTAGATCCACAACTGTTGTGCATATACATCTATAGATTCATCCTCACTTTGCTCATACAAATAGCCTTCACCAAATTTCTGCGTTTTTTTTTTTTTTTTTGGGTGCATTTGTATATTATATTCTTCAATATATTAACTGCTATGATCACATTTCCAAGTTGAGGGTGTTTTGGTTGCAGCGAATGCGTACTCGACCCCTTTTGAGCTTGTATGTGCGAAATGCAACTCTCCTGCTTCTACTTCTTCTTTCATAAGTGATGATACAATTGATTTTCTGTGATGCAATGAAAAATGCCCATACATATATAGGCATTGCCTCAATGCTTTCATCCAAACTGTGGGAAACACAACCATGCATTTTACAATTAGACAACCTCTGTTACAAGATGTGCTTCCTAGGTTAGCAGAATTTTCATATGAAGCATACCTACAGAAAAAGGAAAAAAATGTCTACATGCTGCGCGACTTTCAGATACATGACAAATTTACCTTAAATGAGGATAATGCAATATTTCATATCAGATGAAAAAAAAAAAAAATCATATCAATCTTTTGCAGGAAATGAAAATATCTCATGTGTGTCTATAATTTTTCTTCAACACCTAGATGAATGTTCGTCAGACTCGAGTTCTTCAGAGTTTACATATATAGCTGTAAAATTCTCTTTCCATATATTTTGTCTCTTCTTATGCACTTGAAACAACAAGGAAAATCTAATTACAAATGCAATCGATGTTGTTATTTTGATGTTTTTTTGCATCTCCCAGTAAGAATTTTGCATATTTGTTGCAGCGTGCAAATTAAAAAAAAAAGTGGTTGGCTTTGGATTTGATGGAGAAGTCTGTACATTTTTAGGTGCCCAAATTGGACAATTGTTTTCCAACTATATATCCATGGAAAGATTTCTGCATTTTTTTTGGGCACCCGAATAAAAAAAAAACGGTCTCCAACTATAAATTTATGGTATGGTATCTGCATTTTTTCGATTCCCTAATTGAAAAAAAAAGGACTCAGCATAGATTGAAACATGAGCTTGAGATTTTCAGATCTCGCTATAGATATTGGGGAGTTCGGGCATTGGAATTCATATACGTAGGTGCAGTTGTTGGTGATGTACACGCACATAAGATTGTTCAGTCCAGAAATGGGAAGCATGAGAGAAAACCCCATAAAAAGTATCCAACTGTAAATAACTCAGGCCCATCTTTTGAATAATCAAAATAGCTTTCTCCTCTGGGTAAAACCATCAGGCATTTCCAATAATATTGGAAATTTGACATTGTTAAAACTGGTAGTAATAGACCATGTCACTATCAGAAGAAAATGTCCATAGTGATATTACTTAATGGGAAAATAGTAATTGAAAAATTTCTTGCTCCCCATTTTGAGGTCTAGTTATAGCTAGCGTACAGTGGCGAAGCTCCACTTGTTTTGTGATGTCTTGTGTTTGACAGACTTTTGTTCATATCCCATGGCCCCAGTTATTTTCTCGTGGGAACATATACCAGATGTTAGAGAAAACCAATGCCACGATGTGTTTTTTTTATATATCAACTTGTTTGATGCAAAGGTCGATGTGTACTTCTCTATGGAACCTTGTCGGATCTTGCTTGACACCTTCTATGTTCATGCATTGCCTTCTGCCTCAACTTTCAATACATTTGGTGTTTACTTGGTTCTTGGTTGTATGCTTCGTTCTGGAAAATTAATAATACATTCAGGATCTTGACAATTTTTCTATGATCTTGAATACTATAGAAGACATGCTTTTCCATTTAATATAAGCTCTATGACACAAATGTAGTATGTGGCTGGTTTTAGCACTTTTCCTTGATCGATGAACTTAGCAAAATTAATCTCCTGCAATAATTTGAAATAAAAGAATATATACTATGCGATGTCCAATTGAACTATCATATCAACGGGAAGACATTAAAATTAAAATTTGTCATTGTTATACTTGCGGTGAAGCTTATAGTACAATAATTTTACTTAGACATCTGAAAATTGATTTTCTTGTAGCTTTTCAATGCTTCTCTTATACAAACAGATCCTGGAAACTATAAGCATGACTCGTTGTATCTATTTCTTGATTGAAGAACCTGTTCACATGTTCAATTCACTTCATAGTTACTGTTAAGACCATCAATGGGGATTTCTTACACCAATTCCCTACTTCCAAAAATTGCCATCCCCTTTCTTTTTTCCCTCTGCTTTCCCTTTCTGGTTACTTACTTGTTTTTCAGAAAATGTCTAGGTGCGGGAGTTGGCAGATTCACGTCTTTGGATCTCTATAACACCCTATTTTCCCCAGTTTGTAAAAATAACTATACTAGCCAAGAACCATGGAAAACTCAGAAATGTGAATGTATGATGTGAATGGACCTTATGAAAAAGGTCGATGTAAATAATATTATGAATGTATATATTTCAGGATTGCTGAGAGGGGAAATGATGAAAAAGAGACCACGATGGCTGAAGAAAGGTGGTGGAAGGCATCTAGAAAGTGGCATGAACTTCCACCGAAAACCAATACCGTATTTGGTCTTCACTGGCCCAGAGAACCAAGAGCGGCTCACTGGCTCGAATTTAATGTCTCACAGGCTGGTAGGTAGATGGCTCCTCAGAAATTAATGAGGGATGGGGGAGGTGAACCACCCATCTGTAGGAGTCTCAGGCCTGACCAGTGCATAGAAAGTTGCACCACACGCAACCTCGCAAGAGGAAAAGGCATGAGGGAGAAGCGCGAAGGGGGGTAGATGCGAGGGAAGGAAGAAGAACTATGGAAAATACAGAGTGAGTGATAGCAGAGAAGAGGGAGAGTAACCCTCGTTCTCGGTCACTGGCAAACCGAGACGCAGTTCCGCAGCATCATGGTCTCAGCTTGGGGGTGGCTAGTGGTAAATCCATTGGGAGTCACTGAGCCTACGGTTGGGTGGAAATGAGCACCCCTCTCAGCAGTTGTAATCACCTCCAGTGTTATTTCAGATAAGTGTTTTACATCTTGCATCTTGAAACGTATATTTTGACAATTATGCTTATAAGCTGTGAAATTGTGAATGATTTCAGTATAAAACTGTCTGTGTGGTGTTTTGGCTCAGAAAGGGTGGTTGTATGCTTATAATGGAAAGACTACGTATGGCTTATGTCTTTATGAATCACTATTTATATACTGATCTAAATTCAGACTTCAAGTCTGTCCTCGAGAAATCGATACCCTTATCTGCCTCAGGTAGAACCCTAAGTAAAAACTCCCCGTAAAGACACCCTCCTTGGAAAGCTCACCAAGAACCTAGGAAAGGACTTGGAGGTGCAAGTCTTAGTAACCCATTACGAGGAGGAATGGTCCTCTTGAAGTCCCGAAATAGCAAGAGGGAATCTAAGGCATTCGTCTAGGAGTGGACGTTTGTCACACGATCATCCACTTCGGAGATTCGGGCACCGAGATATCGAGAGGTAAGGGATAGTGTCATCGAGGAATCGCAAGTCATGAAATACCGAGATTTAATCAGGGCCATTGGTCTAGGAGACGATCACAGCCATTGATCATGATCAAGGTGGAAAAAGGGGTTTCCCAACAAGCGTCATATCGGAGTTTCAGGAATCAGAACTTTGGGGGTTCTGAGGATGAGAGCCCAAAGACATTTCGAGAATGGGAGTACCAAAAATGAGAAATGATTGAGGACCATCCATCATAGGAGGACGTGTGGCAACAATCGAAGTGTTCGGGGAAAATCCCGACAAGGAAGAGTCATCGGAATATCAGGGTTCGACATTTCGTGAATCCTGATGACAGGAGATACGTGCATTTCGGGAACGGAAGTTCTGAAATCGTGAAAAGGGAGGATAGTTCCATTGTGGGGCTAGGTGACGTCATATCGGGAAATCAGGAATCAGGGATTTGGGAGTCCCGTTGACAAGAGGTCAGGCTCTCGTTGTGATAAGTCCCGACGGGAATAAGACGACGTTCATATGAGAGGAGGTCATATTGGCCAAGGCATATCCCAGAGGGCTAGTTGTCGATCGAGGCCTGTTCGACACTTCAGCATTTTGGCACTCGGAATACCGAAGGGCATGCTCCCCTGTGCCCCTAAGTCCCGAAACCCAGACTTGCAAACTCCCGCCTGTTAGCATGAGGGTTAGGTCTCGATCAACGGGAAAGATCCTTTCGGGGGATCCAGAGTCTAGGATGACCATTATATGTGAGGAATAGAGGCTGGCATTAAGCTGGGGCACAAATGCACATTGGGATTCAACATTTGCCGAGTTTCCCATTCCATTGGCCATTCGCTAGCCCTGTCGGGGTTCGGCGGTTGCAGAGTCGAACGATTCGACATTCCTGTACCACTGAGTCACGTAATGTGAAGAGGTGCCATAGTTATTTGACCTGTGATCAGGACCCATGATCACATGGGTGCAAATAGGGAAAGAACTAGCTTACGCTAGGCCTCCGCAGATGTTTCGGAGGTTCCGAATCTTGAAAAATCAACGAAAAAAGTTTGATTTCGGTAGTGGGTGCGCTACAAATTGGTATCAGAGCATGGTTACAACACTTGGCCTGCTTGGGCTCATGAACGAGTTGTGCAGAAGCTTCGTTTGGAACACTCCAAAAAGGAGTAACCCTCTAACTTACACCCTCTTAATTCAAAAAAAAAGAAGATCAAAGCTTGAAAACAAGAACCCGACTGTGTATGCATGTGAAAGAGTTATGAATTTATGTGCAGATTATAAAAAATGTATCTAACTATTGACTAACAACCAACGTTTGTCTTTTGCACCCAAGCGAATGATCAGCCATGGGAATTTACAGACGTAGAAAATGGTGACTCACCAAGAGGTGGGAGAGGGCTCCCACAATAGAGATGAAGAGTCTAACAAAAGAAGGGCAGTAGGGACCCCTCTAGATCTAGCCGAGACTGTGAGGAGTCTCATGGTCGAATTACAAAGCTGGAAGGATGACAATGAAAGGATGATGAAAGAACAAGAAAAACAAACAGAAATTAACGCAATTTTACTACAGAGCTTATCCGATCTACAAAGACAAATGCAGCATGAACCTGAAACTCAGAAACATGGTCATATCAGTGGCCACACTGAGAGGAGCACCTCGAAAAAGGTCCACCCCAGAGGTAAAGGACAACCGTCGGATGATTCCTCTAAGAGGGAAGCTGGCGATTCAGAGGGCTCTTCTAGCAGCAAAACCAGTTCCTATTCCCGAAGAAAACAAAAGAAGCGAAAACTCTCCAAGGGTCATAAATTCAAAGAATTCAGAAAAGACAAACCACCCTCCTTCAATGGTGAGATAAAGAAGGGAGAGGAAGTAGAGGCCTAGCTACTTGGATTGAAGAAGTACTTCAGAGTCCATGACTTCTCAGAAAATATGAAGGCCCGAGTGGCCACTTTCAATCTGAACAGAAAGGCTTCCATTTTGTGGGAAGATCTTAAGAATGCGAAAGGGGTTCGCGAAGAGGACCTGTCCTGGAAACAATTTGAGAAATACTTCCAGAAGAAGTATTTGTCGGAAAAATATTTCGACGAGAAGACTAAAGAGTTTTATGAACTCAAACTGGGACAACTTACTATAGAGGAATATGTCAACAAATTCCTCGAATTGTTGAGGTATGTGCCTTATATAAAAGTAGAAAAGACAAAGGTGTAATGCTTCATCAATGGATTACCCAAGGACTACCGGAACAAAATTGAATTTGATGAGCCAAAGACCCTAGAAGGCACTATTCGAAAGGCAACATATTGTCATGAATAGTATGGACATCGGGCAGAGCCTCATGGAGACTGGAAACAGAAGAGTGGTTCGAGATTTTAGAAAATGGGGACTAAGTCCCCTGGATTTAAGAACTGTAAGAAGAACCCAAGGATGAGCTTTCCGACCCGGAGTGCACACCAATAGAATTTCCCCTCCTTGGGCGAGAGTAAAACTTCTGGATCTGTACTAGTAAAGACTAATAAGCCAAAGAGAGAACCTTTGAAATGATGGGGTTGCGGAGAAGAGCATCTCTTGAGAGACTGTCCACATCAACAACAGAATAGTCGAAAAATTTACAACCTTCAGGAAGCCACCACAGTCAATGATGTGGCCAGAAGTGTGCCTCAAATTTATGCAGCCTTGGATAATAACCAAGCTGACCACCAATCTTCAGTAGAGGAAATAGAAGGTATGATTTCCAACCATCTATTGTCTATTTTGATTGATCCTGGTTCAAATTTGAGTTATATAGCCCCTAAAGTTGTTGATAAGTGTAAACTATAGCCACAAAAACATACCAAGCCATGGATGGTACAGTTAGCCACTGGCACCAAAAGAAGGGTAGCAGAGGTCATACCAGCCTGCCAGTTAATTTTGGGTGAATTCCCCACCCAAGCAACCCTTAGCATATTACCCCTGGGATGATATGATCTGTTGATTGGTATGGACTGGATAGCCACCCATAAAGCCAGACTGGATTGTTACCATAAAACCTTAGAATGTGTGAGCAAAGAAGGAAAAAGGATGACCCTTCAAGGGATCCGAAAACCTGTCTCGGTGAGACAAATATCAGCTTTGCAAATGAGAAAGTATTGTTGAAAGGAGTGTCCCCTATATGCAATATAGGTGTTGGAAACCATAGAAGGTGACAAACCCAGCCTTGAAGACCATCCTACCCTGAGAGAATACAGATATGTGTTTCCGGAAGAGGTATCGGGTCTACCTCCAAGAAGAGACATAGACTTCTCGATAGAACTCGCACTGGGAGTGGTGTCGGTGTCTAGGACACCCTACCAGATGAGCACACCTGAGTTAGTTGAACTCAAATTGCAATTAAAAGAAATGATGGATAAGGTCTATATTCGACCCAACGTGTCTCCATGGGGAGCACCAGTCTTGTTCATGAAAAAGAAGGACAGAACCCTTAGACTGTGTATAGATTATAGGCAACTTAATAAGGTAACCATAAAGAACAAGTACCCCTTGCTCAGGATCGATGATCTCTTCAATCAATTTGGAGGCGCATCTATTTTCTCAAAGATCGACTTGAGGTCGGGATACCATCAAGTCTGAATCAAGGGTGAAGACATCCATAAAACTACTTTCTGGACACGGTATGGTCACTATGAGTTTGTGGTAGTGCCATTTGGGTTAACCAATTCCCCTGCCACTTTTATGTGCTTAATGAACAATGTACTCAGTAAATTTCTAGATAAATTTGTGCTAGTTTTTATTGATGACATATTAATTTACTCTTAGAATAGAGAAGAGCATGAAGAGCATCTTAGACTTGTGCTGCAAGTACTCAGAGAGCATCAACTCTATGCTAAATTAAGCAAATGTGACTTTTTCCAGAAACAAATACATTACTTTGGTCATGTTCTATCCGAAGAAGGGGTAGTAGTAGACCCTGACAAAATCACGTCTATCATGGAGTGGCCTACCCCAAAGGATGTTTTGGATATCAGGTCCTTTATGGGATTAGCAGGATACTATAGGAGATTTATAAAAGGATTCTCCAAGATTGGTTGTCCAATCACTGCCCTCCAGAAAAAGGGGACAAAATTCATGTGGACACAGAAGTGTGAAGAAGGATTTCAAACCCTGAAACATCTATTGATCCATGCACCTGTGCTGAAAATCGTCGACTTGGAAGCTGACTTCCTTGTGTGCAAATATGCCTATAAGGAAGGGCTCGGAGGGGTCCTTATGCATAAAGGAAGTGTGATCTTCTATGAATCTCGAAAATTGAATGAGCATGAAGTCAACTATGTGACCCATGATCTAGAACTGGTTGCCATAGTGCATGCCTTGAAAATGTGGAGGCATTACCTCCTGGGAAGAAAATTTGTACTTATGACAGATCATTGTGGATTACGATACATGTTCGATCAACCAAAGCTCAATGTTAGGCAAGCTAGGTGGATGGCCCTCCTTAGCGAGTTTGATTTCAAAATCAAACACATTAAAGGAAAGGAAAATAGGGTTTCCGATGCCCTTAGCAGAAGCATGAAAGAAATTCACCTGGTAGTGGTGAGCACTTGTGAGACGGATGTCAAGGAAAGAGTCAGAAATGCACAAGAGACAGATCCCTTCGTTCAAACTGTGATCATGTACCTACAAAAAAAACCCACCAGAGTAAAATATGAAGGCTACCAGATGACCGAAGGAGGTCTGCTCACTTACATAAATAGGTTGTATATTCCAAATTGTGACGACTTGAAGAGGTTCATTATGGATGAACTACATAAAAGACCCTATACTAGTCATCTAGGATACCAAAAGATGATCACGGCTACCAGAAAACAATTCTATTGGCTGGGGTTGAAGAAAGACATAGCCGAATACTTGGCCAAATGCATAGAATGCCAACAGGTTAAAGAAGAACATCGACACCCAACAGGACTGTTGCAACCTTTACCAATCCTAGAATGGAAATGGGAAACCATCTCCATGGATTTCATCACTAGATTACCAACATCGACCAAACAGAACGATGCCATTATGGTAGTGGTGGATAAATTGAGAAAGTATGCTTATTTCATTCTCGTCAAATCGACTTGCAAAGCAATCGACATCGCCCAGGTATTTATGAAGGAGATATTCAGACTGCATGGTATGCTGAAAGAGATAGTGTCTGATAGAGACACGAAATTTACTTCCAATTTTTAAAAATCACTGATGGCTGGTTTAGAGACCAAGTTGTTTTTTAGCACCGCCTATCACCCTTGAACCGATGGACAGACAGAAAGAATGAATCAAATATTAGAGGACATGTTAAGAATGCATGTAACGCATCAACCCAGGAAATGGGAAGACTACCTGCCACTGGTAGAATTCGCCTACAACAACGGCTACCAAGAATCCTTAAAGATGAGTCCCTTCGAAGTCCTCTATGGTAGACCATGTAACACTCCAGTCAGTTGGAGTAATCCTGTAAACAAGATTTCTTTTAGACCTGACATGTTGAAAGAAATGGAACAACAAGTGACTCAGATAAAACAAAATCCGAAGGTCGCTCAAAACCGACAGAAAAGCTATGCGAACCAAAAGAGAACTCCACGAGAGTTCAAAACGGGAGACCATGTATATCTCAGAATTAGGCCAAGAAAGAGTTCCTTGAAAATGGGAGCTTGTGCCAAGTTAGCACCGCGGTATTGTGGACCCTTTGAGGTTCTAGATAGAGTGGGACCTATAGCCTACAAGCTAGCACTTCCTCCCATAGTAAAAGCACATAATGTTTTCCATGTCTCATTATTGAATAAATATGTACATGATGCTAACCATATAATTGATTGGTCTATGATTCAGGTGGAACCGAAGGGAGAATTTCTACCAAAGCCTCAATGCATACTGGACAGAAAGGAAACCCTGCTCTGGAACCGAACCATTGCACAGGTCAAGGTGCAGTGGAGACATTTTGGCCCAGATGAGGCTACATGGGAAATGGAGGATGCCATGAAATATGCATATCCGATTTTGTTTACATCTATACATGCATGTCATGTTGGTAGATAGAACATCGAGGATGATGTTCCTTTAAGGGGGAGGGAATTGTAACACCCTATTTCCCCCAGTCTGTAAAAATAACTATACTGGCCAAGAACCATGGCAAACTCAGAAACGTGAATGTATGATGTGAATGGACCTTATGAAAAAGGTCGATGTAAATAATATTATGAATGTATATATTTCAGGACTGCTGAGAGGGGAAATGATGAAAAAGAGACCACGATGGCTGAAGAAAGGTGGTGGAAGGCACCTGGAAAGGTGGCGTGAACTTCCACCGAAAACCAATACCGTATTTGATCTTCACTGGCCCGGAGAACCAAGAACGGCTCACTGGCCCGAATTTAATGTCTCACAGGCTGGTAGGTAGATGGCTCCTCAGAAATTAATGAGGGATGGGGGAGGTGAACCGTCCATCTGTAGGAGTCTCAGACCTAACCAGTGTGTGGAAAGTCGCGCCACACACAACCTCACAAGAGGAAAAGGCCTGAGGGAGAAGTGCGAAGGGGGGCAGACGTGAGGGAAGGAAGAAGAACTCTGGAAAATACAGAGTGAGTGATAGCAGAGAAGAGGGAGAGTAACCCTTGTTCTTGGTCACTGGCAAAACAAGACACATTTTCGCAGCATCGTGGTCTCATATCGGGGGTGGATAGTGGTAAATCCATTGGGAGTCGCTGAGCCTATGGTTGGGTGGAAACGAGCACCCCTCTCAGCAGTTGCAATCACCTCTAGTGTTAATTCTGATAAGTGTTTTACATATTGCATCTTGAAACATATATTCTGACAAGTATGCTTATAAGCTGTGAAATTGTGAATGATTTTAGTATAAAACAGTCTGTGTGGTGTTTTGGCTCAGAAAGGGTGGTTGTATGCTTATAATGGAAAGACTACGTATGGATTATGTCTTTATGAATCACTATTTATATACTGATCTAAATTCAAACTTCAAGTCTGTCCTTGAGAAATCGATACCCTTATCTGCCTCAGGTAGCACCCTGAGTAAAAACTCCCTGTAGAGACACCCTCCTTGGAAAGCTCACCAAGAAGCTAGGAAAGGACTTGGAGGCGCAATTCTTAGTAACTTGGTATGAGGAGGAATGATCCTCTTGAAGTCCCGAAATAGCGAGAGGGGATCTGAGCCGTTCATCTGGGAGTGGACGTGTGTCGCGTGATCATCCGCTTCAGAGATCCAGGCACCAGGATATCAAGAGGTAAGGGATAGTGTCATCGGGGAATTGCAAGTCACGAAATCCCGAGATTTAATTAGGGTCGTTAGTCTAGCGGATGATCATAGCCATTGATCGTGATCAAGGCGGAAAAAGGGGTTTCCCAGCAGGTGTCATATTGGAGTTTCGAAAATCGAAACTTCGAGGGTTCTGAGGATGAGAGCCCAAAGAAATTTCAGGAACGGGAGTACCAAAAATGAGAAATTATTGAGGACTATCCATCATAGGAGGACGCGTGGCAACAATCGAAGTGTTTAGGGAAAATCCCGACAAGGAAGAGTCATCGGCATATCAGGGTTCGACATTTCATGAATCCTAAAGACAGAAGATACGTGAATTCCGGGAACGGAAGTTTCGAAATTGCGAAAAGGGAAGATAGTTCCGTTGTGGGGCTAGGTGACATCATATCGGGAAATCGAGAATCGAGGATTTGGGAGTCTCGTTGACAAGAGGTTGGGCTCTCGTCGTGATAAGTCCCGACGGGAATAAGATGAAGGTCATATGAGAGGAGGTCATATTGGCCAAGGCATAGCCCAGAGGGATAATTTCCAATCGAGGCTTGTTCGACACTTTGACATTTCGGCACTCGGAATACCAAAGGGCATGCTCCCCTGTGCCCACAAGTCCCGAAACCTAGACTTGCAAACTCCTTCCTATTAGCATGAGGGTTAGGTCTCGATCAATGAGTGAGATCATTTTAGAGGATCCAGAGTCTGGGACGACCATTAGATGTGAGGAATAGAGGCCAGAGTTAAGTTGGGGCACAAATGCGCATTGGGATTCGGCGTTTTCCGAGTTTCCCGTTCCATTGGCCATTCGCTAGCCCTGTTGGGGTTTGGCGGTTGTAGAGTTGAACAATTCAACATTACTGTAGTGCTGAGTCATGTAATGCGAAGAGGAGCCATAGTTATTTGACCTGTGATCATGACCCATGATCACATGGGTGAAGACAGGGAAAGAACTAGCTTACGCTAGGCCTCTACAGATGTTTCGGAGGTTCCGATTCTTGACAAATCAACGAAAAAAGTTTGATTTCGGTAGTGGGTTCGCTACAATATCCTCTATTACTTTTATATCACCAGCCCAACCGACCGCTTCCCCATTTCATATTGAACAAACTTTTTGGATCGCAGGTTCCCGGATAGGCGGGTTCAATATTGTGTTTCCATTGTTCCGCCACCTGCAAACAACACCCAGACTTTCGCGATCTACAAATTAGAAAACAAATTCCTTTTTATCTCGTTTTTAGCACTTTTCCTTGATTGATGAACTTAGTAAAATTAATCTCCTGGAATAATTTGAAATAAAAGAATGTATACTATGCGAAGTCCAATGGAACTATCATATCAACGAGAGGAAATTAAAATTAAAATAATTTGTTGTTATACTTGCGGTGAAGCTGACAGTACAATAAATTTACTTAAACATCCCAAAATTTATTTTCTTGTATCTTTTCGACACTTATCTTATACAAAAGATTCCTGGAAACTATAGGCATGGCTCGTTGTATCTATTACTTGATTGAAGAACCTGTTCACATGTTTAATGCACTTCATAGTTATTATTAAGACCATCAATGGGGCTTTCTTACACCAATTCCCGCTTCCGAAAATTGCCATCCCCTTTCTTTTTTCCCTCTGCTTTCCCTTTTTGGTTACTTACTCGTTTTTCGCAAAATGTCTAGGTGCAGGAGTTGGCGGATTCACGTCTTCAGATTTCCACTTAATTTTATATCACTAGCCCAACCAACTTCTTTCCCGTTCAATATTGAACAATCTTTTTGGATCGTTGGTTTCTGGTTAGGCGGGTTCAACATTGCGTTTCCATTGTTCCACCACTGCAAACAACACATGAACTTCCACGATCTACAAATTAGCAAACAAATTCCCCTTTATCTCATTTTTAGCACTTTTCCTTGATCGATGAATTTAGCAAAATTAATCTCTTGGAATAATTTGAAATAAAAGAATATATACTATGAAAAGTCCAATGGAACTATCATATCAACGAGAGGAGATTAAAATTCAAATTTGTCGTTGTTATACTTGCGGTGAAGCGAACAGTACAATAACTTTACTTAGCATCCCAAAATTGATTTTCTTGTAGCTTTTTAACACTTCTCTTATACAAAAAGATGCTGGAAACTATAAGCATGGATCACTGTATCTATTCCTTGATTGAAGAACCTGTTCACATGTTTAATGCACTTCATAGTTACTGTTAATACCATCAATGGGGATTTCTTACACCAATTCCCGCTTCTGAAAATTTCCATCCCCTTTCTTTTTTCCCTCTGCTTTCCCTTTCTGGTTACTTACTCATTTTTTGGAAAATGTCTAGGTGAGGGAGTTGGCGGATTCACGTCTTCAAATTTCCACTGTTACTTTTATATCACCAACCTGATCGACTGCTTCCCCATTTCATATTGAACAATTGTTTTGGATCTCAGGTTCCCGGATTGGCAGGTTCCAAAATAGGTGGGTTCAACATTGCATTTCCATTGTTCCTCTGCCTGCAAACAACACCCAAACTTCCGCGATCTACAAATTAGGGAAAAAAATTCTCTTTATCTTGTTTTCTTTCACTTTCTATTTACTTGGTCCTTTTTCCGAATGTCTCCTGCTTTTATATACAACACCCGAAGTTCTGCAATATACAAATTGACCCTCGAAATCCGTCATTGTCTCCTGTTCCATGTTACGCATTTTGCATTCAATAGTTGGGGTGGATACAATTTGACCATCAAGCCCTCACATCTCCTGAGTAGATCTTATGGCCTTGTTTTCAAGCCCATCAATATTTCCTATTTCGAGTATGTCTAATGCTTTTATATCATGAGTCCGACCAACCTCTTTTCCATTGCATACTTGGCCACTATTACCATTGCCGGTTCCTGGCCAGCCTTGCTCCACATTGTGCTTCCACTGTTCTTCTATGTACAAAAAACACCCAAATTTCTACGATATACAAATTGATGGCCGAAATCTTTCATCGTGACATACAATTTGACCATCGGCCCCTCATGTCTCTTGAGTATATCTTGCGACCCTATTTTTGAAACCCGCCCGATCGCTTTCCATACTTGGCCATTTCTTGGAATCTGTTTCATGGGTTGGCGGGTGGATGAAATGTACAATGCTTAGTCACTCTTCGCCATCCCTGCAACCTTTGTACTTATTTCTATATATGAAATTATTAAGATTTAATGCTAGTCGTTCATCGTGCAGGAACCATTAAGATTGTCATTGATGTCCGAAAACTAGAGAAGATTTGTCATTAATACGAATTAAACCAAGATTTGCATAGAAGTGTGTTATCCTTTCCAAGTATTCATTTCAAACATGTTGCAATCTATTTCGTGCATTGGTTGGTTGGCGCCTTTAAGAAATATCTAATTCTTAATCCCTCTTCAGCGTCACTGCCACCTTCGCACTTTTTTTATAAATATGCAATTAGTAAGCTTTAATGGTAACAACTCATTACGCACGAACCCTCAATATTGTCATTGATCATCGAAAGGCTAGAGGAGATATTCCATTGATACACATTAAACCAAGATTTGTGGAGGGTTATATTATCCCTCCCTAATTTTCATTTCAAACATCATCTGGAGAAAATGGATATTCTCATTAACTTATGGCATAAATTCCATAACAGTTCTGTCCAAATACAGTAAAAACCTTCGGGCATGATGGCCAGAGGTTCCAGTATTCCAGGGCATATTTTTACTACTCATATCCCTCCCAAGAGAAAAAAAGGAGATGGTCCCTTGGTTCACTGAGAGATATATTTCATGCCAAATAATTCCAAGGAAACCCTGCCCGCTAAGGCAACCTACCAGCCTACATTGATGGATGGCGTAGAGGTTTATGTGATGGATTTTGAGCCAGAAGAAGATGATCTGATGGGCGATGATACATCAATGGTTGATGGCAATTCACAGACTGTTCCCACTCCTTCGCCCAAATTTAAATCAACCATAATGGGTGACACTTCCTGGCTCGACGATGGTTGTCCTAACAACACCAAAAGAAGGGGTTTCAGAAAAGAAACCGACTTTGAATGCAATAGCCACTTTGCAGCTCGAAAGTAGGAATTCTTTCACTGTAAGGAAATGATCTGTTGATGCTCCCAGAGATATATTTCAAGCCAAACAATTATTCAATTGCGTGACCACTGTCATGTTCTATGGATATATAATTAACATCTTAGGCAATGAGGACCAGAACTCCCACTGGTGCAAGGCATATTCCTACTAGTCATCTCCTTCCACCCAAAATGGACTAATTTGGGCCTTTGGAATTGCTCATGCAACCTGTGTTCCTGGAGTTTTTTACTATGAGGAGGTGGATTCTTGGTGTGTCCTAACTTTCAGTTTCGGGCTATTCCGTTTTCCCTGCAACATTTTTTGTCTTCTTCCTCACGGGAAGCTTGTGATAACTATCAATTTTACCACAGGACTGTTGTTCATCTGCTTCAAGCCAATGATTTATTCCACTGCGGACCCACTCTCCTGTTTCTTTGTTGGCTCAGGTATTCCACAAAATATTGATATCGGGGCAGCGAACATTAATCCACCGAGGAGAAGAATGCAAGTATTTCATAAAAAAAAAGCATGGTAATCAGTTTTGTGTGCATGTTGAAGAGCATCTCGATGGATCCTACATGTTGCAGATCATGTGCCTATCTTTATGAAAAATATGTTCAATGTTTTGGCCCAAAGAACTCGGTCAAATTTCTAGGGATAGATATACAGTGCTTAATATTCTTTTTTTTTTAATGGATTTACTATTAAATTTTTTTCCTTGGAGTCTTGGTTACTGCTTTTGTTTTAGATTTAACACCTTCTCATTGGCATGGTTCGATAGTCTCGTAGTTCTTCGATATTGTATTTTATTAAGTAATTTGTTCTAAAATGGAGCATCTAACAATTATATGACAATGCACTGTGTCGATCCATCAGGATTTTATGGAAACAAAAATGAAATTCAGACCATTTCAAATCAACGTTCAATTCTATTTGTAATGCAGATAGAACATAGAAAGACCAAATCACAATGTTGCAACAAGATCATCATTATTATTTCTAGACATGCAATTATTAAGCTTTAATGCGAACAACCCATCATGCAATAAGTTTAATACTTAAGTTAATATGTTAAAGTCATGGAAGAATGTATCAAAAACACAATTACTCCCACAAGTTGCAATACAATCTAATCTTCAACAAAGCATTTGCTGACAATTACTAGAAAATGATGGTTCTACAACAATGGGGCTTGTTTGAAACCAATTCCCTCTTACAAAAATTTCCCTTCGCCTTTCTATTTTCCCACTCTTTTATCCCCTGTAGTTTCTCTTTCTAGTTACTTAGTCATTTTTTTTGAAAATGTCTTGCTGCACGAGTTGGCGGATTCACGCGTTTTGACCGAGCGCTTCCCCTTTGTCTAAATTGCACTTTCCATTATTTTGTGACCTGCAAACAACACTCCGACTTCTGCGATATGCAGATTTACTTCTGGACTCCCACATCATCCCCTCTTCTGTGTTACACATTTTGCACTGAAATGTTACAATATATACAATTTGACATTCAAGGCCTTAGGTCTCCTCGAGAACCCTTGTCACCCTATTTTGAAGCCCTTCCGACTGCTTTCCACACTTGACCATTTATTGACATCACTTTCGCGGATCATCGAGTTCGCGGGTTCAAGAAATTTCCAATTTCTAGTTGTTGTTTCCTGTGCCCGCTACCTTCAGATTTCTTTCCAAGTATATGCAATATGTATACAACTTGTATAGAAACATACATAAAATATATTTCCGGGAAATGGAATATCTATTGCAGATTTGAATATATTGGACCTTCTTTTCCCTCTTCTATACTTAACCAAATTCCAGTTTCTTTTTCCCCTCTACCCTCTCTTTCTCATTACTTAGTTGTTTTTCCAAAAATGTCTCAATGCGCTCATTGGCCGACTCATGGGTTCACATATGCGCTCGTGATTTTATATCGTGACTTCGACTGACCACTAGCCATTCAATGCCTAGCCAATTTTTAGATCGTGGATTCCCGAGCAGACG
The DNA here is from genome assembly GCA_009831015.1 of Picea engelmannii. NCBI lineage: Eukaryota > Viridiplantae > Streptophyta > Pinopsida > Pinales > Pinaceae > Picea > Picea engelmannii. The sequence goes on from ML794636.1 coordinate 894,009, forward strand.
AGCTCTATCTTGCACTTCCATTGTTCCATGACCTACAAACAACACCCGAACCTCCGCAATATACAAATTTACTGCCGCACTCCCACATCATACCCTCTTTCATGATACACAGTTTTCACACAAAAGTTCTGAGACCTGCAATTTGACCTTCGAGTCTTCACGTCTCCTAGGGAACTATTGTCACTCCATTTTGAAGCCCTTGCATCCACTTTCCATATTTCACCATTTCTTGGAATCTTTTTCGCACCTCCAATTCCATACTTACCCGATTTTTTTGCTTATGGATTCCCAGACAGGCGGAGTGCACTTCCAGTGTTCCTTGACCTGCAAACAACCCCTCATCTTTCACGATATACAACTTGAATTCTAGACTCCTACATCATCCCCTCTTCCGTGTTACACAATATGCACTCAAAAGTTCCGATCAATACACTTTGACCGTTGGGGCCTCACGTCTCCTTGAGAACCATTGTCAGCCTATTTTGAATCCTGTCTGATCACTTACCATGACCATTTCTTGCAATCTCTTTCACGGATCGTCGGGTTGGCGGGTTCAGACAATTTCCAATTCCTAGTCATTGTTTTCTGTTCCTGCCACTTTCGCACTTCTTTCCAAGTATATGAAATAAGTATATAAATTCTTCATAAACATGCAGAAAAGATCTTTCCAGGAAATGGGATATCTATTACAGATGTGAATATATTAACCCTTCTTTTCTGTCTTCTACACCTAACCAAATTCTCATTTCTCTTTTCCCTGTACTTTATCTTTCTCATCATTTAATCTTTTTTTCCAAAAATCTCTAGCTGCACAGGTTGGAGGACTCGCGAGTTCACATTTGTACTCGTAATTTTATATCGCGACTCCAACTGACCGCTTTCCCATTCCATACCCAACTACTTCTTTGACTGTGGATTCTCGAGTAGGCGGGCTCTAGATTGCACTTCTATTGTTCAGGGACCTGCAAACAGTACCCTGACATCTGTGATATACAAATTTACAACCAGACTCATCATATCGTCTTCTGTATTACACTCTACCTATCCTCCCCTCTTTTGTTGTACACATTTTGCACTGAAAACTTCCGAGACATACAATTTGACTGTCGGGTCCTCACGTCTCCTATGGAACCATTGTCACCCTATTTTGAAGCCCTTCCGTCCACTTTCCATACTTTGCCATTTCTTCGAATTTCTTTCGTGGATTGTCAGGTTGGTGGGTTCAAGAAATATCCAATTCATAATCATTGTTTCCTATGCCCGTGTGATCTAGGTGGATATCAGTGGCTACCCACCTTTTCCAATTGGCTCAAAATAGTTTTCTGGCAATTTTGGCAATTTACTATTTTTAATAGTTTTAACTTCCGGGCCCATTTTGAGGGCCTAAATGAAGGTTTTTCGGGATCAAGATTCTCAATGATAGCTGAAGGCATGATTGAGCCCCAAAAATGAATCTCCTCGATGATACCTTTCCAACGGGCTAACATATGCCTAAAATGGAGATCGTATGCAAAAGTTACGACCCCAGGAAGTTAATGTACTAACTTACCCAAATGGGGCCCATATAACTTTTGACGCTTCATCTCCTAGGGTTAGGTTTTTGGATGTCTAGGGTTTTTGGCATTCCTGTTTATTGTAAAAATTCCTTCAGAGCCTCATTGTAATCATCTTCTTGTGAATGAGTGCAACCGTCACATCTCTTCTCAGAGATAAGCCGCCACCATTCCAACAAGCTTGTTTCCGCTGCATTTTATAGTTTCAGCTTATTTCCTTATTGAATAGAAAACCAATTTTACTATATCTCTGTTATTTTATGTTAAGTACCTATTAATAATATGTATTCATTTCGTTCCACTCATAAAATCTGGATCACCATGCCCTTTGCAATTAGCAATTAGCAAGTATATATAATATCTTATTTCTAAGTATGCAATTAGAAAGTGTTAATGCTAAACCAGGATTTGAGAAGATCTCCCATTTATATGCATAAATTCAAATTTCTGGATGGTTATATTATCCCTTTCGATTGTTAATTTCAAACGTCATGGAATGTCATTTGCGCGTTGTCGGGTTGGTCCGTTCACAAAATATTCAATCCTCAATTCCAAAAATGATTCTGACCGACCATTTCCCTATTCCATACTTAGCCAATTTCCCAAAATTCCACAAATATACAAGCCGACCGCTGAACTGCCCCATCATGCTCTCTTCTGTTTTACACGTTTTGTAGTAAAAAATTCCGATACATAAAATTTGACCGTCAGACACTCACTTTTCCTGAGTATCCCCCATAACCCTATTTTGAATCCTGTCTGACTTCTTTTTCAGACCTTCTCATTCCTTCCTTGATCTTCCCTATCTCCGTCACCTTCGCACTTGTCTATAATAAAAAAAATGTTTATATATATATATATAT
>ML794636.1:910851-943325 GCA_009831015.1 Picea engelmannii
CACCAGAGAAATTTCCAGGTCCTTCCTTTATTATTATCCAGCAAATGAAGGGATACAACCTACAACAAAACTCGTTGTAACTTCCTCTTCTTTCTCTCACAGTCTCCTCTCTCAGAATACAATATTCACCATCAATCATAGCCACAATACATTGCCCTCATAAAAGAGGGTTTCCTTCTAGGGAAAAAAACCCTAACATAATCTCTACCGTTAGATCTGTGACCTTATAATGAACGGTCCAGATTTACAATGAAATTACAATATACTTTTATAAGGCAATTTTTACTTCGGGGGCTTCGCCCCCGNTCGAACCCCACAGAGGGGGTACCCCCCCTCTGCACTCCCCTGCGTGGAAGAGTGTACATACTTCTGGGGTGTAAATACTTCATGGGGTATAAACACAGTTGAAAGTAAAAGACCTATAAATTAGGAAGATAATCAGGCTCCACAACCAACATGCAGAACAAATTATGATGTGCTTATTATCGAAAATATCATAAAATGATGATTAACTTGGAGATTAATTAGATAACACAGAAAAAAATAAAAGAACTCAAATATACAATATTGATGGCAGTCTTTACTACATCTTTGAGTTCCCTTTAAATAGTGAGACTACTTCTCATAAATTCAAATGTCAAATTACAATACAAAATGGACTTACAAAGACAAATTTAAAGTCTGTCTTCAATTCTTCTACTCAAAATCAGATATAGAGTTTACCATTGAATTCCTTGCGAAATTATGAGAAAAATGAGTATAAATTCAACCATGTTATGAACTAGCTCAATTTCACCCTCTTTACATGCCAAATGATGCACTACGACACTCATTAATGGAAATATGGACTAAGACTTTCAAAGACAACATATTATCACAAAAATAACATCACCATAGTGCTCCTCTCGAGAAAATGAGAAGAATGAGTATAAGCATGCCTATGTTTGGACATGGTACTCCATGGAATGTAAATCTATGCAACACCAAATCTAAGCTTCTCTTGGCATGCACTTCCAGACATATGTATTGTACCTTATATTGGGATACATGCACACCTCAAGATATGTTCCAACCTCGAGATTTTTTCCCATTAAATAAGGCACATGCCCCCAACCATAGTTTGTACCTTATGTTGACATAAGCATCAAATTAAATATTTTATAACTTGTTTGTTATAACAATTTCTATATATGGTAAGGTGGTTAGTGGATTGTGGTTAATTTGTTTGGAATATTGGAATATTCCTTGGATTCTATGGGAGGTCGGGGGCTCAAAAACCACCAATTCCATAACATTTTTGATACCCAACCCAACTTGGGCTTCTAGAAGGAGCCACATGGTGTCATTTGATTGACCCACGTGGAAGCTTACCATTGGTCCATATGTCACCCACTGTAGTTTCCACATGTCCATATGAACCGCCATGTGTCATTCTATTACTAGTCCACCTATTTATTTCCACATCATTGCACATATGCCACACCATCCATACGATTGACATGCGTCACTTCCAGATAGGTCCAACTAGATGTTGATTCATCCAATTCTGGGTGACACATGGCACACTATCATGCTGCCATATCACCCTATTGATGTCATCATGACATCCTCCTGAGATGTACAAACATGGAACATGTCATCCTTGAATTGGTGACATGTTTCACCTTTAACTTTGACTTTTTGTCTAGTTTGACCACACCATCCATACGTTTGACACGTGTCACTTCCATATAGGTCCAACTAGATGTTGATTCGTCCAATTCTGGGCGACACGTGGCACACTATCATGATGTCATATCACCCTATTGACATCAGCATGATGCCTTCTTGAGATGTACAAACATTAAACGTGTCACCCTTGTAGTGGTGACATGTTTCACCTTTAACTTTGACTTTTTGTCTAGTTTGACCAAAACTTTAACTAGCCATAACTTTTGCATATCAACTCCGTTTGAGGCCATTTTTGCATTGTTGGAAAGATATCACCAAGATATACGCAATGAAGTAATTTTAGAGAACATTTGAGACAATCAAATTTTGAGCATTTCTAGATCCTTCTGGACCTTTGTGAGCATTCTGGATCTCCCTTGATACAGATTTTATGAGAAAAACAAAATTAACATAGATTATTATTATTATTATTAACACAGAGACACAATGAACAATAACAGAGATATAGTAAAATTGAATTCTATTCAATAAGGAAATATGTTGAAATTGTAAAATGCAGACTGAAAACAAGCTTGTTAGAATGGTGGCGGCTTATCTCTGAGAAGATATGTGATGACTGTGCTCATTTGAAAGAATATTATTACAATGAGGCTCTCAAATCCTTTTTACAATAAACACAAATGCCAAAACCCTAGGCATCCAAAAACCTAACCCTAGGAGATGAAGCGTCAAAAGTCATGTGGGCCTGGTTGGGGTAAGTTAGTACATCAACTTCCTCGGGTTGTAACTTTTGCATACAATCTTAGTTTTAGGCGCACGATAACCCCTTGGAAAGGTATATTTGAGGAATACACAATGTGCTATCAAAATCTGAATTCATCTACAATTTGACTGTGGCGAACCCTAAAAACATTGTTTAGTGCCTCAAAATGACCCCGAAAGTTCAAGACCCACAAACTAGGAAAAAACTGCTAAACTGAAAAACTACCAAGATGAGCTAGTTGGAATAGGTGGGTGGCCACCGATATCCATATTTATCAATCCTCCCCCCTTAGGAAGCAATTGTCTCCATTGCATTGAGTTCCTCGATTAGATGAGGAAAGTTCTGCTGAATTTGGCCCTGGGTGAGCCACTTGCCTTGGTGCAGGAGTTGCCCTGCTTTGACAACCCGATAAAGATGGATCCTCTACTAGAGAGTTCCTTTGACCTATGTGTCCACAATATGATTAGTGGATTCCTGTTCCATGTAGTCAAGGTTGATCTCTATTGGTTTCAACTGTATTGCTATCTCTGAGGTGTCCAATAATGGTGGAAAATATGGCCGAAGGAGATCCACATTGAACACTAGGTGAAAGCCAAGAAAGGGGGGAATGTTGAGCTCAAAATAATTGTGTCCCGTAGAGTTGGTGATGGTGTAAGGTCCCTAACAGAGTGGAAAAAGATTCCAATGGGGACCTGTAAGGAGTTCTTTTTGCAAGTGCAACCAAACTTTGTCTCCCACCTGAAACTTATGTGGCACCCGGTGTTGATCATGGTGCTACTTGTACTTGTCATTAGAATTCTGTTAAATATCCTGACCCTGTTGGATGATGTGATGGATCTACTCGATGAACTGGGTGGCTTTGTCAGCTTCAATTGGAGCATGTGACGAGTCGACCTAGGTGGCCGCAAGGGATAGTGCAACATACATGGGACCCAATGGTTGAAATACCAACTCCACTTGAAAGGGGATGTGGGCAGTGGAGCTATGTATGGATCAGTTGTAGCTATGCTGAACATAGGGAAGACTCTCATCCCATGTGTGGGGGTGATTTTAATTGTACATGCATAGGATTTGGTGATCTTGGTTTCTAGCAGTGACCAGAGGCTCGACCAAAATTTGTTGAGGAATTGACTGTCCTGATATGAGATAATGGTTTATGGGATCCCAAAATGTACCCAATATTGTTCAAAGAAGAGCTTGGAAGTGGCTTCTGCTGTGATACTCCTCTTGCACGCGACCATAATCTCCATCTTGGAAAAGTGATCAACAACCACAAAAAGACAGTAATTTCCCTTCTTGGTGGACTGAAGGCCCGAAATGTAGTCCATTGAGATGGATTCCCAAGGCCTGTTAGGAGTAGACAGAGGGGTGTACATGCCTAGTTTCTTAGTGGCCGGTTTGGAAATAGCGCAGGTAGTGCAAAACTTGATATACTTGTTGACATCCTGTCAAAGTTTCGACCAGTAAAAATGTTGTTACAACACTGCCACTGTCTTTTCTACACCGAAGTGTCCTGCCACCCGACATTAGTGGGATTCCCAAATCAACTTTTCTCACTCACTTGATGGAATGTAGAGATGGCCTAGATGGCACAACAACCCATCCTGAAGATGGAAATTAGTGACAACTGTGTTTTCACCCAACATCTAGTAGGTGGTGGCGAAGTCGAGATCTTTCTCATAGAGGTGGGGCCATCTAGAGGTATTGGGCCGAAAAAATCTAACACCGTGGTGAGTCTCATGACTGAAGGTCGGATGAGGAAATCAACGACCATGTTGGTACTTCCTATCTTATAATTGATGTTGAGGTGGAACTGCTACAAGTATTTGGACCACCTCTGATGGCGGTCATTCTACAATTTACCTTGTGTCTGCATGAACTGTAGTGGCTTATGATCAATGTGGATGAATGTCTCCTTCCCGAGAATGTAATGCCTCCATTGGCAATAGGCTTGAACAATGGAGTACATTTCTTTGTCATATGTAGGGTACTTACGAATGACATATGATAGTGTCTCACTATGATATGCCATGGGGTCGGGTTGTTGAGTGAGAAATGCACCCATAGCATAGTATGAAGCATCTGTCTCAATATCAAAGGGTTGTTGTAGGTTAGGTAATGAAAACACTGGGGTTGAGTAGAAGTGCTTCTTCAAATCATCGAACACTTCATGTTGGGACAAGCCCCACACAAAATTTTCCTTACCACCACCCTTGGTTACTTGGCTGAGGTCCCATGCAATATGGGAGAATCCCATCATGAACTTACGATAGAAATTGGAAAGGCCTAAGAAGCTTCGAAGCTCAGTGAACCTAGTTAAGGCTAGCTAGTCACAGATGACCTAGATCCTGGCTAGATCCACATTCACACTATGCTCATAAAAAATGTAGCCTAGGTATTGGACCCTATCCATGCTGAAGTAAAATTTTTCCAAGTTGGCATATAGCTTATGCTCCCACAGGGTGTGTATAACTTGCTAAATATGCTGCAAGTGTTTGGCCCAAGTCTTGTTGTAGATGAGGATTTAATCCAGATGCACTACTACAAAATAATTGGTGAAAGGCCACAAGATATCATCCATCATCCTCATGAAATTTGCTGGGAAAATTTTCAAACCAAAGGGCATGACCAACCATTCAAAAAGACCTTATTTTGACTTGAAGGCATTCTTCCATACATCTGTCTATTCTATTGGTACCTAATGGTATCCATAATTCAGATCAATCTTACTAAATTATTTTCCCCACTTGAGCTTATCATGGAGGTCATCCATTTGGGGAATCATGTATCGGTTCTTGACTGTGATTTTATTTAGGGCCTAATAATCAATGCAAATTCATCAGGTCCCATCTTTCTTCTACACCAACATGATTGGGCTTCCACAAGGAAATGAGATGGATCATATATTCCTCTTCTGGAGTAGTTCCTGGATCTGACGCTTGATCTCCTCATTTTCTAATAGAGAGAAATGATAGGCTGGCCCATTGGGTAGCGGTGCATCGGGAGTCAAATTGATGGAATGCCTGACCTGATAGTACCCCAGTAAGTGAGGATAAGACATCTTTGTATTCTTCCACGACCTTATCCACTTGCTTCTGCTGCATTGAGAGGTCAGCTGCGAAGGCCCTAGATATGGCTGCAATATTTTTATCACTCTAAGAGTGAATCATGAAGAAGAAAAACTTTCTGATCTGAGAGATGAACTTCTTGCATTGCTTGGAAGAGATCAAGGAAATAACACTAGGTGGGACTACCTCGGGTATCCTGTAAAATTTCCTGTTCAAAGTAATAATAACACTGTGAGGGGTAGACTCATATACAACATGAAATTTCAATAAATAAGGTTGGCCCAAAATAACATCACAAACTTCAAGGGGAGAAACATCACACAATACCTCATCTTTGAAGGGCTTGATGTCGTATGACATGCGACACTGTTGGTTGACGCAAAGATCGCTTCCTTAGCGAAGCCATCCGATGGTGTAGGGATGCAGGTGAAGCATTATCGAAAATGCTAGCCACTTGATGACCTCCTATGAGATGAGGTTATTTTGGATACCTCTATCAACGATGAAGCACATCGGGGTGACTTTCATCCACATTTGTGAATGAAAGAGGAACTCTCCTTCCTTTGGCTCGTTTGGTTCACCGGGATGTATCTTGGTGGTAGCAACGATGGCACTGGGTTTTGCATCAATGACCAGTCTCGCATTTTCTGGTTCTGACTCAGAGTTTGAACCTGCATCTGATTCAAAGTATTTCACCTCTTCCACCAATGACTACTTTGAGTGGCAATCAACAATGTTATGCCAGGGGCTCTTATGGAATTCACACCACTTCTTGGTATATTTATTCATCTTTCCATTGTCCTTCTTTGCTTGTGGCTTAGATTGGTTGTCCTGAGGCTGTTCATATTTTTTCTGTGCTTTGTTCTATAGGTTTAGGATGCACTTTCTCTGCTTCTGCTGGAAGGGGTTCCCAGACCCAAATTGTCGCATCTTTTGTTTAAGGTTATGCTCGATTTTAACGACATATTGATAGGGCGCACCCAAGGATGAGATGTCCATAAACTCCAATTCTAACTGGATGTATCTATGTGGACCACCATGATACTTGAGCACCAGATGTCACTCAGAATATTTGATACCCAACTTGGTGCCTAATGCATGGAATATATTTGTGAACTCTGGCACTGCTTGGTCCCTTTCATGCCACAGTGTGGTCCATTTTGTATATAGGACGTCATAACTTCCAACAGGGTAGTAATGTTCCTTAATAACATCCCTGAAGGACTCCCAAGTGAGTGAGACTATAAGTAATGAGGGTTCCTATGTTTCCTTTTTCTCACAGAAAGTCTCCCACCAATATTTGACATGGGGAATGACTTTGAGAAGCACAAAAGTAATCTTTTCTCTATTCGAAAAGTTATGGAAAAAAAAATATTCTTCTAGCAGATTCAACCATTTGTATACATCATATGTGTCTATATGACCTTAAAATATAGGAATATCAAAGTTTATATGTACCTTGAAGGGGGAGGCACCTCCGCTCGAGAAAGATGCGTCGCCTGTTGGTAGTCGCTGAAGGACTTGCACAAAATTATCCATCATCTCATTTCTCTGTTGCATGAGGGATTCCTCGAGCATAAGTTTCAAAGGATCTCTTGTCCCATAATATTTATTTTCTCTCTCCATGTAAGGTTTCTTGGGCATGTGAGAGATATTTTCCTCATGAGAAACAAGCTCGAGACCCAACTCTTTGTACCCTGACCTCGTCGGGGACATGCACTGAAAACAACAAGGTCCAGACCACTCTGATACCATTGATCTATATTTTATGAGAAGAATGAAATGGAAAAATATTATTATTATTATTTCCAACATAGATACACAAGGAAAAATAACATAGATACAGTAAAATTGGATTCTATTCAATAAGGAAATAGGTTGAAACTGTAAAATGAAAATTGAAAACAAGCTTGCTAGAATGGTGGCAACTTATCTCCGAGAAGAGATGTGATGGTTGTGCTCATTCAAAAGAAGATTATTAAAATGAGGCTCTCAAATCATTTTTACAATAAAAATGAATTCCAAAACCCTAGAAATCCAAAAAACCTAACCCTAGGAGATGAAGCACCAAAAGTCATGTGGACCTTGTTGGGGTAAGTTAGTACATCAACTTCTTGGGGTCATAATTTTTGCATACGATCTTCATCTTAGGTGCACAATAGATCATTGGAAAGGTATATATGAGGACTACACATTTAGCCATAAAAATTTGACTCAATATACAATTTGACTATGGAGAGATCTAAAAACGTTGTTTAGGGCCTCAAAATGCCCCCAAAAGTTCAGGACCCAAAAACTAGGAAAAACCTGCAATGAAAAATTGCCAAGATGAGCCATTTGGAGTAGGTGGGTGGCCACTGGTATCTATATGGATCATCCCTATACCTCTGTGAGTGTTCTGGATCCTCTTGGATCACACCTTCCTACTAAAGAACTTTTGGTCCTCTAAAAGTATGAATATTTCAACAACTTAGTTATGATAACTCTTACTCACTCTTCCACCTTACTAAAATGATCTTATTCAATAACTTAGTGATGATGAAGCTTATTCACTCTTCCACCTTGCTAAATATTATGGGACTAAATTTTTATCTTGGATCTTAGATATTGGATACTAGATCAATGTACTTTTTTCTTCTAAAATATGGATTTGGCTTTGGCTCTTTGGCTACTGACGCTAGTCAAATATAAATCTTGTTCTAGATATTAGATTCCTTCACAAAAAAATTATTTTCACTGAATTTTTGCAGTATCTGAATCTTAATCATGTACTCAACATCCACTCCCATCTCCTTCTTTGTTGAACATAGTCTATCTCGACCAATCATGAAACCAATTTGAATGTTGATCTATGCCTTTCCCATCTAGACTCATTGTTCATGTACTGCTAATGTATATGTAGGAGTCTTTGAATGAATTCACTATTCATTTACTCTCTCCTTCCCTGAAAGCAACTCAAAATATATTCAGTATACATTTGTACATCTATACGAACATGACATAATATATTGGAGATGCTTATAACATACATCTTTACAAGTATGTACCTCTTATATTTACAAATAAAACTATTTCTTTATCAACTCTAGAAATATTTACATAACTATGATTTTCTTCCTGCTCTCGATCTACATGCTCCAACTTCCTGCATCCCGTTGACGCCTAAAAAAGTGCAACATGAGATCCCTTCCTGCAAATAAGTTGCAATGAATTTATACATACATAATAATAATACTAAATAGGTGGGACCCCATTGGAACAGTAATAAAAAGGAAATGGCTCCTCTTGTTAAGATCTCCAAGATTTGGCATCAACCCCCCGATATCACACAGGCAATTTGTGGACGATACTCTGATGATGGGTTCCCCCGCAGTCCAAGAGGCCCATACTTTTCTCTCTATCATCCACACCTTTTGTGAGGCCTCGGGGATGGACATAAACAAGGAAAAATCCCAGATATTCTTTTTCAACACTCCAGTGTCGATTCAGCTCCACATCTTAGATATTTTGGGTTTCACTCAAAGCTCCCTTTCATCTAAGTACCTTAGCATCCCCCTCCTAGATAAAGCCCTCAGAAATGGCTCCTGGGAAAGCCTCCTCACTTCCTTTTTGAAAAGACTCTCCTCCTGGACCTATCAAGCTCTCAACCTCCCCAGTCGCCTCATCCTCCTCAAACCAGTCCTGCAAGCTCTACCTGTCTATTCTTTCTCAGATCTCGTAGCCCCAAACTTCATTCTTAATGCCATCAAAACCCTACAAAGAAACTTTCTCTAGCAGGGACTCAAAGCGGGGAAGAAATTTTCTCTGATTATCTGGGAAAATATATGTCGTCCTAAGATGCAAGGGGGTCTGGGAATCAGAGATCCCTCTACTCTGAATAAAGTACTCAGCACCAAGATCTGGTGGAGATGGTTGAAGAGACCTCAGGACCTCTGGGCCAGGCTTTGGCAAAGGAAATATACTCCCAACGCAACAGAAAGAAGCCTCATTCGTTGGAACGAAGATACCCCAGGATCCCTGATTTGTACACCTGCTAGGCAAAATCGCCACCTAGTAGTCAATCACGCTTTTTGGGAAATCTGAAATGGTCAGACGACCCTTTTCTGGAATGATTCTTGACAACAACTCTTGATTTTAGTTTAAGAGGACTGGGATGTTACCTTATGCCCCCCAACAATTCAAGTAGGTCTGACAAGAGTGGAAGATTATTGGAGGGTCAACCCCACGAATGTCATTTGGAGATGCTAGAAGTCCAATAAATAGGACCTACACGTCGAAGCACAGATGGACCTTCAACCTTGGCATAACATGATCGACAAATGGAAAATTCCTATTCTAAAAGGTGAGGACATCCTTCAATGGGGAAGATATCCAAGGGGAACTTTTAACATCAAAGAGGCTTACGCCATAAAGGCCAATCTCAATCCCCCTCCCCCAAGGAAATTCTGGCATAAAATTTGGTGGCCAAAAATTAACATATTCCTTTGGTTGGTGGCACACAAAAGCATTCTCACCTGGGACAATCCAACCAAAAGGGGCTTTACAGGACCTTCTATTTTCCATATTTTCCTGACAGAGGCTAAAACCATGAATCACCTTCTTAACACCTTCCCCTACAGTGCTAACATTTAGGACCATTGAGAAACCATTATGCGCATCTCGGATCACAAAAGGGATAGTATCAGCAACACCATTGAAGATTGGAGAGACAAGGCTTTTCAGTCATCGGTTCTAAATCACATTTGGTAGCTTCTCCCTGGTTTCATCCTTTGGCAAATTTGGAAGGAAAGAAATTGAAGAATCTTCAGGAACACCCAGAGTAACTGGCATTATGGCTGGACCCATATTTGTCACAATATAATAGAAACAATTAGCTTGCAGCAATGGTCTGAGGTGGACTTAATATGTCCTACCCATGAACAAAGCATTATGAATAACTGGCAACTCAACAAGAACCAAAGTATGCTCCCTCCTCCTCATCGTCCTCCTCGAGGGGACAGTCCCTCCCATTAGTCCCCCCCTCCACTGGACTTTATCAAGCTAAATTTTGATGGAGCTTCCAGAGGGAACCCAGGAGCGATGGGTTTTGGTGTGATATTTCACAATCATCAGGAAAACATCCTCCTCCTCACCGCGGGAACTTTAGGCCACATTAACAACAATGTAGCAGAACTTTGGGGGATAATAAGAGATATTCAATTATCTATAGAACACAACTATCACAAACTCATAGTGGAAGGAGACTCTCAAGTCATTCTCAATCTCTTCCAGAAAATCTTGAACATAGCAGAATTAGAGAAAGTTTCTCCCTGTTGGTGCCTCTCTCACAGTTTAAGAAAAATTGTAACTCTTCTACGACCCAACCAGGCTCTCATCCCTTCCCATGTGAGAATAAAATCTAATCATATTGCAAACGACCTAGCTAATACTGGGGCAGAAAGGAAGGGACCAGATCTTCTCTTCCAGGCCCCCACCCACCAGATGCACCCTATCTTTCAGAGATGCCAGACAAAATATCTAATCATCGAAAAATCCCCGAATGGGGTGATAGTGGAAAACATGCATCCAGTGAAGCATCTAGGAGAGAGCCATCGTGGTGCCAACCAAGTGATAGATGCGTGCCTCTCCCTCCTGCCATGATCCGGATTATTTTTGGCACAAAATGAGAGCGGAGATATAATAAAGAAATGCACAGATATATTGCAGATATCCAATAATATAACAAAAATGTATCAGAGATGAAACCATAAACAAATATATATAGTAATACATGATTTCTATTAATGAAATAAATGTACAGACACTGTAAAAATACAGAGTGAAAGACTCGCTAGAATGGTGGTAGCTTATCTCTGAGAAGAGATGTGATAGCTACTTGCATTCGCAAGAAGATGATTAAAATGAGGCTCTGAAGGAATTTTTACAATAAAAAGGAATGCAAAAAACCCTAGACATCCAAAAACCTAACCCTAGCATATGAAGCACCAAAATTCATGTGGGTCTCGTTTGGGTAAGTTAGTACATTAACTTCCCGGGGTCGTAACTTTTGCATACAATCTCCGTTTTAGGTGCATGATAGCCAATTAGAAAGGTATCATTGAAGAGATTCATTTTGGGAGCTCAATTATTCCTTTGGATATAATTAAGAAGCTCTATCCTGAAAAACCTTCATTTAGGCCCTCAAAATGGCCCCGAAAGTTAAAAACTACTAAAAATAGTAAATTGCCAAAATTGCCAGAAAATTGTTTTGAGCCAGTTGGAGAAGGTGGGTGGTCACCGATATCCACCTGGATCAATTCTCCCTCCTTAGGAAGCAATGGTATCCATTGCGTTGAGTTCCCAGGGGAGAGGAAAAAGTGTTTGTTGAATCTGAATCTTGGTGAGTTTCTTGCCTTGCTAGAGACATCGCGCTGCTCAGTTTATGGAAGTCTGTCACGAACTTGTTGAGATTGAGGCTGTTCAACAAGTCGTGCTACATGAAAGGACAGTGTGCAGAGGGAATCTTTTGACTTTTCAGCAACCTTGTTGACCTGCTTCTATTGGATAGAAGGTGATTAGGGTGAGGCTCTAGTGGTTGCAGTGTCCTTCTGTTCCCCTTTTGAACAGATTGTGAAGAAGCTGAATTTTGCAGTATGAGATACTATCTTGCGACACTTTTTAGGTGGAACAATAGTTGGAACTACCTCTGGTATTCTGCAAAGATGACAACCCAAAGTAACAATGACACTACAAGGTTGAGACTCATAAACATCATGGCATCTCCACATATATGGTTGGCCCAAGAGGACATCACAGACATCCAGTGGGGAAACATCACATAATACCTCATCCTTGAAGGGTTGGATGTCATATGACAATCTGCACTGTTGGCTGACACAGAGATCCCGTCCTTCGCGAAGCCACCCGATGTTGTATGGCTACGGGTGTGGTGCTATCGAAAATCCCAACTATTTGATGACCTCTGTTGAGATGAGGTTATTATGGCTTCCACTATCAACAATAAAATGCAGCGGGGTCCCCTTCACCCACATCTATGAATGAAAAGGGCGCTCCTCCTCTTCATGATCCGTTGGTTCTTCTAGTTGAATTGTTGCGGTCGCGACAATAATAGTGGGGTCTACGTCAATGATCTATCCTTTACTAGTATTTTCAGAATTAGATTCTGAATCAGGGTTCAACTCCTTGTCTTTGATCTCGACCACCAATGACTGTTTTGAGCGAAATTCATCGGTGTTGTGCCAAGGGATTTTGTGGAAATCACGCCATTTTTTTGTGTCCTTATTTGTCTTCCCGTGACTCTTCTTTTCCTGTGGCTTGGACTCGTTTCGGGAGACTGTTTGTTAGGGTCGTCTTTTTCATACTTTGGTTGTTGCATATTTGCAGACATGAACTACCATTTGTTCTGGTGCTTAAATTTCTGCTCTATTTTAACAACATATTGATAAGCAGCACCGAGTGATGAGATGTCCAGAAAACCCATTTCAGTTTGGATGTATCTGTGTAGAGCCCCATGATATTTCAGAACAAAATGTCGTTTGGATTCTTTGATACCTAGCTTGGTGCACAAGGTATGGAATGTATTGGTGAACTCCAGAACTGCTTGGCCCCTCTCTTGCTGCAGTGTGGTCCATCTCATGTACTGGTCCTCATAGTTGCCAATAGGGTAATATTGTTCCTTTACCACATCCCAAGTGGGCTTGGCCCCATATATTCTAGTCTACTCCTCTGTGGAACTTTGCTCCTAGTAAGTTTTCCACCAATGTTTGACATGGGGGATAGATTTAAGGAGTGATAAGGTGATATTTTCTCTGTCGAAAAAATTGTGAACAGAGAAATAACCTTCTAGCATATTTAACCATTTGTCTAGGGCTTCTACATCTATTTGTCCTTCAAATACAAGAATATCAAAATTAACTTATACCTTGAAAGGCAAGGTGCCTCCAAAGTGGCCTCTTGATGAAGATGCACCTGCTGCTATCGGCAGGCATTGAAGGATGTGGGAAAAATTCTCCATCATTTCATCCCTCTGTAGCATGAGAGCTTTCTCAATCAACAGATTGATAGGATCGTCTTCTCCGTCGTTTTTCTTTTCTTCCACCATTCAAGGTTTCTTGGGTGTGCGAGATAGATTGTCTTCAAGAGAGACAAGATTGAGACCCAACTTTCTATACTCAGACCTCGTCGGGGACATGCACTGAAAAAAACGATCAAGAGCAGCCTGCTCTGATACCACTGATCTGGATTATTTTTAGCACGAAATGAGAGCGGAGATATAATAAAGAAATGCACAGAGATATTGTAGATATCCAATAATATAACAGAAATGTATCAGAGATGCAACCATAAACAAATATATACAGTAATACATGATTTCTATTAATTAAATAAATGTACAGAGACTGTAAAAATATAGAGTGAAAGACTCGGTAGAATGGTGGCAACTTATCTCTAAGAAGAGATGTGACGGCTACTTTCATTCGCAAGAATATGATTACAATGAGGATCTGAAGGAATTTTTACAATAAACAGGAATGCTAAATGCCCTAGACATCCAAAAACCTAACCCTAGGAGATGAAGCGCCAAAAGTCATGTGGGCCCTATTTGGGTAAGTTAGTACATCAACTTCTCGGGGTTGTAACTTTTGCATACGATCTCTGTTTTAGGCGTATGATAGCCCGTTGGAAAGGTAACATTGAGGAGATTAATTTTTGGGGCTCAATAATGAATTTGGATATTACAAAGAGTATTGATCCCAAAAATCATTCATTTAGGCCCTCAAAATGGCCCCGAAAGTTAAAAACTGCTAAAAATAGTAAATTGCCAAAATTGCAAAAAAATTGTTTTGAGCCAGTTGGAGAAGGTGGGTGGCCACTGATATCCACCTAGAGCATGCCACCTTAATGAATTTAATACTACCTTGCATGAGGTAGGGAGTCATTACTCTCAGTGCGCCCTGCTCTGCCTTGCCATCCCTTCGATGGACCAACGCCATGGTTCGGCCTTTACAACGCATGTGTGGACGTTTAATGAATCAGAACAGCTTCTTGCGTTATTTGAAGTGCACCAGATGCTTATGATGCATCATTATCTCTCGGTTGATTTCTCTAGATCTCGACCTCTTTCCCAGCTTCTCTTTGGTCTGTTTTCACTCACTTCTGGTCATTTTCACCCTCCTGGTATTTCAGAGATGCCCAGGAAGCGAGGAAATTCTAAACGAGGTTTGGCATGGAAGCCTATCCAACCCCGTTTGGCCCTCCACCCTCTACCTTCACTCTCCCACAGTTCCTCCTCCTCGTCGACCACCTCGTCCTCCTCCCTCACACAATCGACTCATACTCCAACCAACCTCCCACCCCTTTCTTCGTCGTTTCCCTACATGATGGAATGTCTTGATGTCTCGACGACCTAACTGGGATTCATCCCAGTACCTCCAGGAAACTTGGGATCTGCTTCATACCTAGGTCCATTGACTCCCCCTAATTCACCAGCTCGCTCGACTTCCCAGTCACTTCAAGCAAGCCAGAACTCACAAGAACAACCTTTCTCACGAGTCAACTCCAGTGCAGACCTGGATTCTGAATTGCAAACAGGCCTCACACTGTTGCAAGAACTGGTCTTTGAATTGCCATGAGATTTGTATGACCTTCGGCTCCACCTAGAGATTTTGGACAACAAGGCATCACAATTCCTGCACCTGCTCTCAGCAATGCAGGGTGCCCATCACCCCCCAGTAGAATAAGCTTAAGCCGAAGGAGTTGCGACACCAATATTGGCACTAGCTCCCCCACTGGGGACTTCAAAGCATGAAGCTCCAGGCCAGGAGGAGAATGTGCCACCAGCCCAGCCGCAGGATGCCATGCAACGGGACGGGACACCAGTCGAGGAGGAGATGACTCCTCTTGGGGACTCGACACCCAACACCTTCTTCCCGGACGCATGACAACATTACAACCCCACTACATGATATGTC
Organism: Picea engelmannii; assembly: GCA_009831015.1. Taxonomy (NCBI): domain Eukaryota; kingdom Viridiplantae; phylum Streptophyta; class Pinopsida; order Pinales; family Pinaceae; genus Picea; species Picea engelmannii. The sequence continues at coordinate 926,325 of ML794636.1, forward strand.
CAGGTGTATTTGTTATTATGCTACGTGTGTGAATGTGGTTTTGCATCATGATAGCCACCTATATCAGATATTGTCAATGGTTATTACTATTATGATGGTCAATGTTAGGGACCATAATTTTAGGTTTTGTTAATGTCAGTAGATACCTTTATATGCTCAGCAGGTTAATACTTAAACTTTGGTATTGTTCGACTAGATGAGATAGTTTCCCCTCGGGGAAGCTTAGTGTTTACAACCTGGAACAACGAATGTTTTTTTGTAACCCTGATTTTGACAACCTTTTATACAATATTACTTATAAAAAAAAAATATCTCCAAGCTTCACTTATGATTGCATTGCAAGAATAATTTCACAATTGAGAACAAAACAAAGACTCTGGTTTTATTTGCAATTTATAGATGATTGGTTAGTAAGTTTATTTGAAAAGAAATGTTTATGTCACTAAACATTTTTTCCCTTGCTACATATAGACTTTGACACTAAGCGCAAATTGCATGAAAACTTATGATATATTTGGACAATGGGTCGTCATGTGGTATGGAATTTCTTCATTGGAAAATTATATAGGTTGTGGATCCATGTGTTGGTTTTGGACTTGACTTTTGATATTGGAAATTGATATGGTAAATTTTCCAAGATAGTTGACATGTGTGTGAAGGGTCGATGGAAGCTAAGCGCTCTTCACTATGTTGTGGTTGATGACATTTAATATATGGGATATGGGAAGTGACATGCATTTATTTCACGTCGTTCTTATCCTATCTCGAGGACACAACCTTTACTATGTTTTTGGTATTTTCTTTAGGCGCTCTGGTAAATAGAAACTCTACCATTTTCGTCCCTTGGGGAAAAGGAGTTGCATTTTTTGGTTTCCTTAGCATTACTCTTACATGTATGAGGCTTTTATATCTTCATTCATCAAATTTAAGATCTGCTCTAGTTAAAATTGTTTTGTTGTCTCTAGGATTTGGCATGCAAAATGTATTTGTTCTCCAAAGTTTACAACATTGTTTTTAAAAAACACTCTAGTTGTGAGAAATTGCATTTCGATTTGGGTTTTCCTTGTTTTTCCTTTTGGAATTTGAGCAACTTGAACGAGAAATGTAGCTCAACACTCTGCTTTGGTTTGGGTATAAAATTGTGGTGTGCCTGAAGTAAACATGGTGTTTATGCTGTTGATACAAAGTCTATGGTGGATTGTTTGCATTCTGGCTGTAAAAAATGCATTTTGATTGTATTTTCTTTCCTGTTGGCGTAAAATTGATTCTAACCCAAAATATTGTTCGACGTTCTACTCTTGTTGGATTACATGGTTGGGTTACTCCTAGAACAAACGTTGGCATTTATACTGTTGGAATTTTGTTTTACAGTAAATACATTTTTTTTTTCGCCAGATTCTATGATTAAATTTTAAGTATTCTCTTTCTCTATAAAAATAAAAGGGAAATGAATGTTTCATATATTACACTAGCCAGACCCAGACCTTAAAAGAATTATAGTTCTCTCCATTTGATGAGTTATGAGGACCTGTGTGTTGTAAATGTTGTCACCTTAGAAGTTTGCCAGGAAACTATTTTTGGGAAGGAATTGTTATCACCTTGCTTACGAGATGCATTTCAAACCTCATGCTTACTTTGTTTTTTTCCAGGCATTGTTTCCCATTGAATACAAACATGTAAGTAATTCAAAGTCTTTTTTCTTTATTCAATAGCCATTCGAAACCACAAAATCGTGGGATCACTGTGTTATTTATTCACGAGGGATTTGATTGACTTCTTAAGTTAGTATGGGTTGATAATTATTAAACTCACATTGGGGTTTTCGAGCCAGTTTGATTTCACTACTAATGATTTGGGGTTATAGCAAAAACATTGATGCACCATCGAAAGGCCCTTGTGATTCCTTTCAGTCTTTCATGCTGATTTAAAATGTTTTAGTTATGATTATTGCTAAGCCAAAATTCTTTGTTGATGGTCTCCTACATAACACTTTACCATTTTAAAAGACCATCTATGGTTTTGAAAAAGAGAAGGAATATTACGAAGGTTGGCAGCTCTGGAATTTTCCTTGGATTTGATATTGAACATTTTAAAATTTCTAGTTCATGGATTTTGTATGATGAAGTTTTATAAAATAAATGGTTGTGGCTCAGATAAGATTTGGTTGATGGGATTCTTGTTTTCTAAATTGGCTTGGAAAACCATGGTAAAATGTTTCCAATAAAGAATATTATTATAAACCATAGAATTAATGAATGATATTTTATTTAATAGAATGATAACCATCTTACTCACGTCCATGATATCACTTTTTCGCTCATTATATACCCATCATTATCCCAATAACATTTAACTCACTTCCCTGTTTTGTTATTATAAATTTCATTCAAACGGATTGGATGATGATTTGAGTGAAGGTTTCAATATGAAGGCATTGTTTTATAAGGAAAAGGATCTCCATTTTTCTTGAACAATATCCATTTGTTCATTCCCACCATGATATCATTTTCACTCATTACAAAGACCCCCATATTCCCAACAACCCTATAATTCCTTGTTCAACTGCAATTAATTATTAAATTTAGTATTTGGTGCATTGTATCAATGGATGGATTGCATATGCTTTTGCTTCGAATGATAGAGCCAACATCTTGATTTTATTTAGGTAGAGTATTAGTGAATGGATTGCTAAAAGTTTTTGTATTCTGATTGGAATATTGCTTCAAGATGATTTTTTTTAGCAGGGGCAGCAATGGCAGAGGTGAAAACAAAGGCAGAGGAAAAAATTGGCAAAGAGGCCATAGAAGGCCATGATTCTCAATACATTTTGACATTGATCTGCAAGAAATAAATCATCTTTTTCAAGTTGGGTTCTTCAATATAGTTGGCCAAGGGATTCTCTAACGCTGACCTAAGAGGCCTCATTTCCAACCACATCAAAACTTCTCTAGTATATGTGTTCCCCCTCATGTTTCTATGTAGCCATAACCACCTACCAATGATGGTTGGAAATAGATTTTCCATTACCCTGTTGCACATCATAATGGTTGGTATACAATATTGTTGTCATTACCCCCTCCTCCACTGCCATTCAACCCAAATTTCCAAGATTATCACATTGCTTCACCATCCAAGTCCTCACATGAAATAAAAAGGCTCAAAACTACCATGCCCGAACCAGACATTGATAAAGGGAAAAAAGTGGCCAATTCCCCTAACTCTTCCAAAAATTACTCTGAATCAATGTCCTCTCATATCCACCTCAAGGAAAATTTCTCTCATGTCATCAATGCAATTCATCCTCAAGGTTATAATCAACCTAAGGTTGCTACAGAAGGAAAGACAATAGAAAGATCAAATGAGGGTAGTAGTGAAAAGAGGAAAATTGCCTTTCATAGAAAATATGGATTTTGATGTTGTTATTGGTATGGCAACAAATTTTTTGTTTTGGACAACACACATATATTTAAACAAAATGTTTTGGACAGTGTGGATATTATCCTATTTTTTGTCAACAGTCATGTTTTATTTTTCTTAATGATAAAATGCTTGACTATTTATATGAATGGGAGTTACAAGGTGAATTCTTGAGCATATTTTTCGGTTATTATATTTCACATTATGTTGATTATTGAAGTCAATAAAAAAGGAGTAACAAAGAGGAGTCATATTTAGTTAAAATTTAACAAAGAGATTAGGGGTCCCACCTATTTAGTTATTATTTAATAGAACCATATTTATTTTATTATTATCTATTTGTCTAAAACTATTGGTTAATCTAACTAAAGATTAACAAAAGAAAGGTAGTTGAACTACCATAACTTGTTTGAAGAAGAATAAAAACTCAATCAAAAGAAGAGACAAAAAGGGAGAGAGAATAGAAGGAGAACTTCTAATATAAGGTATGCTCTGTACTTGTGAGATACTTCTTTTTCTTCATTCATTCTTAGTTTACTAGAAAGCTAAATCATCTTGATGACAACAAGGTCTTATTGAAGGAAGCATGATCCAAAACTGAATCATATCTTTCAGCAGCTTGTTTCTAAAGGTAATGATCTTTCTTTGACAGTCTGTGTGTTCTTGTTTTTTTATGGATTTGATTTCATGTCTGATAAAGAATATTTTGCAGAGTCAAGTGACAACACTTTTATGGCAAGCTGATCCAAATATATAGCTTCAATTTTATTTTATTGCCATATTCTTTTTGTATGGTGTCCATCAGAGACTTCTAAATTTGACTTTGGTACCACCCTCCGAGGGGTTTGTAAAGATAATTTTTATTTGTATCTCAGAATGAAATTAATATAACTTTTCCTCAACATTTATTTGGCGACCATACTTGAGAGATCTTTGCATATATCTCTAGTTGATTGTATCACGATTGTATTTTATTTTTCTGTTTTGTCTAATTACTCTTTGATTGATTTTTTCCATGATGATACCTATTGTGAGACAACCTAATATTGGAAGCAATCTTGATGACTAGGCCAACATTACCTTGACTTTAGTCAACACTATTTTAGAAATGGCTAGTACTCATGTTGAACTTGAATGCTCTTGGGAAGTAATTGAAAGGGACATAAATATTCATGAATGTCGGGAAGCTAGGAAAATGAAGCCCATAAATAAACAAAAACCTTTCCTCTTACTTGTTTAATATTTAATTCCATGTCCTTTAATTCTCGTATTTTTCGAAGAAGAAGAGGATTGTCCCCTGAAGTTAACCCTATTTTTGAAATAGGAAGGAGCAAAATCATCTTATCAACACAACAAAGTTCTCTTAGGATAACTCTATCTAATTATTCTTGTTCATCTTCATCACCCATACCTTTCACCTTCAATATGACGTCTTCGAGCAGTGGTAGTGGCACCAGAGGTTCATCCTCTTCACAACCTTCTACTTCCTCTATGATTGGTAGTATCTATAGTCATCAAGTCCCTATCCAATCTGCTACTAATCCTTCTAAGGTCATTAAGAAATATGGACTTTTCCAATTTGAGGAAGATGCTACAACCACCCCCTGGCATGTGTCTTCTCCCTTGAATCTCACACTAGCCACCCAACCATTACCGAAATTCAAATATCATATACCTATGTTCTCAGGAAATTTTACCGTTACCACAAATGAACACCTGGTAGCATTTTATAATTCTTGTCATAACATAGGGGCTAACGATAACGATACTTGCATGTGTTTATTTGTCAATTCTCTTGAAGGGAAAGATGCAATAAATTGTTTTGATCTCCCACCCAAAATCCTTTCAACTTGGGAAGAATTGGTCTATTGGTTTAAGTCCACTTATGGACAGCCCAAGAGTCTAGCTGATCAATTAAGGGAATACAACAATATTTCCTATAAATATGGTGAAACCATTCAGTATTTTAACCTTCGTTTCACCAAGATATATAATAAAATTCCCGAACTAATATTTCCTCAAAATAAAACTGCGTTCATTCATTATTATAATTCTTTACCTTCTCCTTGTCATCATAGACTTGAAGAAAAGTCTACTGACAATCTTAGTTCCACCCTTTAGACTTCCTTAGAATATGAAGAGAAATGAGTCTTCCTAAGGGAGACTTGGTCAAGAAAACATACATGTATGCCATTATACAACTCATGCAAGATATGAATAATAAGATGATAGCCTATGAACACAAAGTAATTTCCTCTTCCTCTTCCCCCGAGGCTTCTTATTCTTCCCTAGAACCTTTTAGAAATACTAATTAAATAAATTTTCATCCAAAGGCCATAATGACTCGCACTTAGTGTAACTTCTGTGAAGAAAATCAAGATCAGAACACCTGTGAAGTTAAAAGAAATGATAGAACACGATCGTTGTTTTCGATTGGGCTGAACCAGAGGATGTTATGGTAGTCAATACCAGGAATAAATCTTACACTGCCAAGAGAAAATTTGATCTTGCCCGCACTTCTTCTACCCCAAGTTCATATTCTCAAAGTGTTGATGGACAAATTGTCAGAACTTCAAGTGATCAAGGAGTATATTCTCCTCTTACCTCTTCTAAGTGAAATATCCTTAACCAATTGGCTAGTATGAAATCTGATGCTACTCTTTTGGACATGGTTGTCATCCCAGAACAATAGAAGCATATTAAAGACTTTATGGAAGCCAAGGTTTCCAACATAGCCAATCTATTTGAAGAGTCAAAGGAAGAATATTCAACTGTAAATAAGATAGGTGTAAATAAATTTAGGAACCCTGTAAAGAAAAACCCTTTCTATATCTCGGTAAAAATCATGGATAAAATAACTCACTGTTGCCTAATTGATGACGGGTATGGTCTAAGTGTGATGTCTAAAATTATCATGGAAGAGCTTGGATTATCTTGTACCAATGAAAATTATAGAAGTATGATCTCTTATAATAATTTGTAGCAATCAACTATAGGTGAAATCAAGGAAGTAACCCTAGTTGTGTGTGCACATCACGAGATAAGGACAACTCTCAATATCCAAGTAATTGACATGACGGTGAGTAACTACTCAATTATTTTAGGAAGGGACTGGAAAGCCTTAACTAGTGGATACCTTTCACTCGATGGTACACATTTATCCATCCCTTGAAACGGAAAGAACATTATAGTTCTTAGGGAAGGAATAATTTCACCTTATATAGAGAGTTTTCCCCAACCCAATGTAAATTATATCGAAGAAGATTTAGGGGTGTACTCTATTTTTGCTGATGAAGGTGACACTATACTTGAACCAATTGATTTTGATGATGGCATGTGGCACATGCATTTTGATGGCTCATGTTCAAACAAAGGTAATGGAGCCGACATCATTCTATATTCTCCTATAGGAAAAATTCACAATTTCTCTTATAGGTTGGAATTTTCTTGTACAAACAATGTTGTTGAGTTTGATGCCTTATTTTTGGGCATTGAAAATGCATATAACCTTGGTTTTGGCCACCTTACAGTCTTTGGTGATTCTAAACTTGTTGTGAACCTTGTACGAAAGATTTATGTACCAAACAATAAGTTAATTAAGCGTTATACCCAAGTTGTTTGGATGTTGATTTCAAATATGTTATCATTTAACATCACTCATGTTAAAAGGGAAATTAATTCAATGGCTGATAGATTAGTTGTTTATGCAGCTTCCCCTACTCGGAAAATTTTACCTCAAAGACTTGATTGTATGTTCCAATCTCTATACCGTCCTCACCTCCCCGACAACATAGAATCATGGAAAGTTTTCCCTAATGACAAAGGCACTTGCTCTTTCATACAAAATGAACCTTTTAAGCCCAATCATCTCTGTTGAGGATGACAATTTCCTAAAGGCTTGACTCCTCTCGAAAGTGGATTTTCATCAAGTGATGTAGGCAACAAAGAAACACATAATGAAGAGGAGTCTAAAAGAAAATTTGATGATACCATTTCCTTGAATATTGGGACATCCTAATCTCCAAAGATAATTAAATTAGGTGCCCAATGTTCTGGTGATTAGAAAGAAAACTTCATGGAATTACTTTGTGGGTTTAAATATGTTTTTTTTCGAGGATTTTCGTGGTTTTGATCCTACTCTTATACAACATGCCATTCCTATCAAGGAAGGGGTAAAACCAGTTAGGAAAAGGAAAATACCTATTAATCCTGCACTTGAAGCCACCATTAGGAAAGAATTGGAAAAATTGTTGAAATCTCATATAATATTTCCAGTTAAGTATTATGAATGGGTTTCAAATATGGTCCGTGTTCGAAAAACTATCAGTCAGATCAGATTATGTTTTGATTTTCTGACATCAAACAGGGCAAGTATCAAGACCATTTTCTACTTCCTAATATGGAGTTGATTTTACAACAGGTTGAAGGGTCTCAAATGATGTCCTTACTTGACGTATTTTCTAGATATAATCAAATCAAGGTAAAAAAGATTGATAGATATAAAACCACATTTACCACATGTTGGGGCACATTTTCTTATGAATGTATGCCATTTGGTTTATCTATTGCAGGTGCCACATTTCAAAGAGATATGAAAATAGATTTTGACAATATAATCGGTAAGATTATCCAATTTTATCTTGATGATTTGACTGTTTATTCTAAAAATCAGTTGGACCATTTCGGTCATCTTAGAAAAGTTCTCATGTGCTGCAGAAAAATTGGCATTTCTTTAAATCCTTCCAAGTGTATTTTTGGTGTCACAAAGGGTAATATTATTGGTAGCATTGTTTCTGATTTAGGGATAAGTATAGATCTTGAGAGGATTACTTCCATTCTAAACATCCATGCCCCCACCTCCAAGAAGGAAGTTCAATCTTTCATGGCAATTATTAATTTTGTTTGTAGGTTTGTTCCTAATTTTGTTGTCATGGTTAAACCAATCCACAATCTTTTGAAGAAAGATCGTTCTTTTTCTTGGACAGATGATGTCGAGAATTATTTCCTTATGATTAAGAAGGCGATCAGTTCTGCATCGGTTTTGGTGAAACTGGATTTTGAGAAATATTTTATCGTATATACCAATGCCACTGAGGAAGCAATTTTAGCTATCCTCTTACAATGTGACAACCAAAATAATGAAAAACTTGTAGCTTACATGAGTCAAAGTCTATCATATGACAAGGTAAGATATTCTTATATTGAGAAACATGCTTTCTCTCTTGTCAAAGCTATAGAAAAATTTCTCCATTTTATTTTTGGAAAACATACGCAGGTAAAAGTCCCTTTGCCTGCTGTCAAGTTTCTACTTTCACAAACTTATATTTCTGGAAAAATTGCACATTGGCTTGCCAAAATTCAGGAGCATGATTTGACAATTATAACTTCAAAGACAATCAAAAGATGAGACTTATCCTTTCACTTAGCTCATAATTCTAAACCAAGTGAAGAACTTGATGATTACTATAACCCTCTTTCAATGTTATTTTATATTGAAAATCAAAATCTCTCTATATTTGAGCATCCTTGGTATAAGAATCTAGTGTATTATTTGTAGTATCAAAGGTGCCCAGATGAGTTGGATCCTCATCTGAGAAGGATACTCCTCTTTGAAGCTTCTAAGTATATAATTTTAGGAGACTTCTTGTTTAGAAGATCTGTTGATGATTTGCTACTACGATGTGTAAATGATGAAGAAGCACAAAAAATATTACACGAAGTACATGGATCATCAACATCTGTCATTCATATTGGTATCCATTTTTCTGCTAAAGTTACTGCTTCTAAGATAATAATAAATGGTTATTACTGGAATTTGATCTTTCGTGATTCCTATAAATTTGCAAGGTCCTGTGATAAATGTGGAAAATTCACTGGTAAAGAACGTCTTTTTGCCATGCCTTCACAAACTGTCCTTCGAGATTTCCCTTTTTCTAAGTGGGGTCTAGAATTTATTGGTATAATCAATAATTCATCCTCTGTAGGGCATATCTTTATTTTGACAACCATTGATTACTTTAATAAGTGGGATGAGGTTGTCTTTCTTAGACATGTGCAATATGAACAAGTAATTTCTTTTCTAGAGTCTAATATATTTTCCAAGTTTTTCCTTCCATTAGAAATCATTACTGACAATGGTCCAGCCTTCATTTCTGCAAAATCAACCCAATTTATGACTAAACTAGGTGTCAAGCATTTCACTTCATGTTCTTATTACCCTTAGGGAAATAGACAAGCATAGTCTACTAATAAAAATTGGTCAGGATTATAAACAAAATCATAGAAGACAAACCTCACCATTGGCACACACTTTTAAATTATTCCCTTTGGGTAGACCATACAACCAACAAAGCAAGTACAATATTTGCTCCCTTTCATATCGTATATGGCCAAGAGGCTATTATGCCTAATGAATTGGAACTTTCTTCCTTGTGGTTGATGTTATAGAGTGAAGAATTAAATTCTTCTAATGTTTCCCTATTGAATTGGAACTTTATTGTTTGTGGCTGATGTTACAGATTCAGGGTTGGTCATTGCACGACCAATGACCTATATTCATCCACTAGCTGACCCATCATCCCCATATCTTTGTTTCCATTTATGACCTAAACCAAACCAAACCAATATATCTCTCTCAAATATTAATAGAGCTCACGTTGTTACATGTCAGTTTTTTTGTTACTGAAGACTTGTACTCAAAGCTACCCTACCAATGTTTTACATATCGATAACATATCATATGTTTGATGGTTTTCACAACTGAATGAAAAAGAGTTATCTTTATGTCTTAGCAGGGTAAAACAATAATTTGAAAATTAACAAGAAGAAGACTAGTAACTTGAATTAACTAAACCAAACATTTTCTGTCATCTTGAGACACCCAACAACAACTGCCCTGGGTAGGATCTAGTCTCATTGTAGAGAAAGGTAGTGAGAGTTGGAGTAGTCAATTAATTTGAAAAGCCTAGTGTTGGATGCTTATGGGATGACCCTGGTTCTAACTATAGGATTACCAACAATCCCTTCTACCATCGGCCCTTATGGATACCAGAAGGCATCACAACGCACATAATGAACTGCACAGTCTCACATGAGATGGATTCTATGGGTGGTCGCAGGACTCAAGTGTCTACAACCCTGGGATGGGATGTGTTTCTCTCTTAGAGGCATTAGGTCTACTCACTGTTATCCCTCAAACCCTCATTAGATATTAGTTCAGACCATTGACACCACTATTCCAATAGGACTTCATTAACCATTATGGCATCATGTATTCATCTACTGTAACAAAAGTTTTCGATCTAAATACTAACTATGATGTTAATTTACTTAGTGTTGTTATGCAGATTTCATTAGTTTATTCTCAGTGTACAATATCATTTCCTTTATCATTTAACATGTTCATCATAAAACTCATTAAAGAAAATATAATCATAAATACTGCACACATACACACATAAACCAGATATACCATGGTTTACCCCCTCCTAGGCTACGTGCACAAATATTTGTCTCTTTAGCTCTTTATTCATATTCATGCAAAATATGGTGTTACGCATTGTACAATTATTCCACCATTACATTCGATCTCCACAGATCGTGACAGTTAAAACTTAGGAATTTCTCTCCAATAGTTCTATCTCCATCACACATACTTTATTACCCACTAAAGAACACCCTTTTCATAGTCCTAATACATTCTAATTATACAAAAAAATGGGACAAAGCCCTTACAAAAACCCTAAACCTAAGAAGATTAGGTTTGTCTACTTCCCAACTTCTCCACAGTAGTTTGTCCACTTTGTAACTGCTTTTCCTCAGTGCTGACTTTCCTCTGTTTTCGGTGCTGATTTTCCTCTATTTTTCGGTGTTGCCTTGATTCCTTCAAAACTTCCTTGATTTTACCCAAAATTGGCCTGTGACAACATGCCCCCAACACTGACATCATGACTCATCCCGAGTCACTCACTGACTCCTGCATCTTTCACTTCCTGTGCCAGTGCTTCATACATCTCTGCTATATGTTGGCATTACTCCTGAGCCTGGTTTCTCTTCTCCGTCATGGCTTCTACCATCTGCGCAGTGACTTGAGGTTTCAATATTTCTCCTCCCTCCAATCCTATCTGCTCCACCCTTGATTTTTCTACATCGATATCCATGACCAGATGTTCAGCCTTTTCCTACAAAGGCTCCAACTGAGATTACCTCGCAATATTATTTGCTAGCATTGCCTTTTCTTCTGCCTACAGATTCTTCGTTTCTGCAACTGTCTTAATATTTTCTGGCAATGAAATTGTCTTCTGTCATTGTTTTAAATATTCCATTACTGCATGCAATTTATCTTCCCTTCCTTGTATCTCTTGCAAGATCCCATCTTCTAAGAGCTATGTCCACAACTAGCCACTTTTTTCCAACAACTCTGTCATGCTATGTATAGTTTGCTCTATATTCTCTGCAGATTTTGCTGTGTCTTGCTCTCACTACGCTCTTACTTTTGGAGGAGTAGTGGCTACTGCTCACTCCTCCAACTCCCTTACCTTATTTTGTCCTTGTACTGCTCCAAGTACTGCACTATTTTCCTCATCTTCTCCTCAGAAAATAGTTCCCTTGACTTTGCAGTGTCTGGGATGGTTTGAAATACTTTGCTTATGTGTTTCTCCATCTCCTCTACCTTTTGCTGCGTTATCTTCTTTTCCTTCCCTTCTTATCTGAATGCTTCCTTCAATGTGATTTTCTCTTCTTGTGCTATATGTAATTTCGTCGCATCAAACCTTTCTCTAGAATGAATTTCTTATGCAACACTAATATGTATTTTATACAACGCCTTCATCGGGATCTTGGTTAACTCCAAGTCCAATGTATGAATTTCCTTTAGGGGCTTTTGTGCTGCCTCCTTGTTGATGAACAACATCTCAGGTGTTATGATAAAATTGGAGCTCCCCTACGTTGTGATTTTCACTGTTTCTTCAGCAGACATTCCTTCCCTAGTTTTCACTGGTTTATCTTTTTGTGGCTACTCTTCCTTTATCTTGAACTACTCCAGCGTAGTTTTCACTTCCTGTACTTGATCCATACTTGAAGCCTTGTGCTTCTCAACATTCTCCCACACCTCTAATAGTCGATCTTCGACTATTGTGGCTACTAGTTCAACATCATTTGTTGTCAGTGATGTGTGAAGTGGTGTTCTATGGGACTTCTCCTTCTTCCTGGAGCCACTTTCTTGCTCCCCTGTTCTCTTCTTTTGGGCCTCTGACTTCCATGTATCCATGCTCATCCCTTGCCCAAATTCTTCCTCCACAGGTATATCCCGTTTCTTTGTCCTTTCTTCTTCTGCACGCACCTGTTCTATTATATATATCGGTGTCTTCTCTATGTGCAGTGGATCATGTGTAGAACCACCCTATGGTTTCTTCTGCGCCTTGATTTTCTTTTGAATTGGGATGATTTCCCCCATTGGACCTTGTGTTGTCTTCTTATTCTTACTGGCACCATTTCTGCCTATCTCTTATGCGGGGACTGTTCTGTCCTGCATCTGAGTCTGTACTATGGGCACTGTCTTGGAATTACTGGAACCTTCCATTCATCAGGCCACTCCTATACCTCCATTTGTATATCCTGTGCCGTCACGTAGTAGCTCAGTTGTAGCCACTCCTTGAATGGTTCTGTCTTCACCCGCAACCACATACTATGGTGTGTTTCCTGAAAGTTTTCTATCTATCCAAACTCCTGGACAGTCTCTGGTGAAATCCTCCAGGTGTTGACTACTAGCTTCTAGATCTTTGATAGGCACCACACAAAAGTATCATTTTTTTCCTTCTTCTTATTTGGATCTGTTGTGCTCCTAAGAGAAGTGTAGAGGGCTACGCCACACTTTCCCACCCTATGTATGTACTTTCTATACACTGGTTCTTTCCACCCTATTAGTGTAATGAGGATAAGTAACCACGAGTAGTGGAACTTAGAGCCCCATCTTGTGTGTCTTTGTAGTCTTCCAGGAAGGAATTAAGCAAGTACATGCCCCATCTCATCGATCTCCCCTTCGCGCATTGTGCTTCAGCCACTACCACTCATGTTGGCACTTCTTCTTTCCTGCACTTGTGCATTAGTTTGCACCTTAGCAACCTTGTGGAAAAAAAAATCATGGGATCGTTGATGTCACTGATCTTAATTCCCCTATTTCCTCTATCCATGCCATATTTCTCCTTAATCTCATCGAAGATGGCCTTTGCCTTTGTCTTATCCTCCAAATATTTCTCTGGCTTCTCCCCATCCTTAGGTAGCCTAGTAATAGCAGGGATCAAATCCACACTGATAGGCACTGGCTTATCCATCCAAAAAACTATTCCATGCACCCTTGCTAGGAGTTGTTTCACACATCCATTGATGTGTTTACCGCTCCCAAAATGTGGTATGTCTAACAGGTTCATGATCCCTGTGTTGTAAAGTCCCAAAATCCACTACACAGGTTCCAACAGTGGCGCACCTGATGGGCCCTCTCCTTTGCACTCAATATAATTTTGTTGCACCAAATCGGGGAATTTGAGTGTGTCTGCCATGTCATGTTCTGAGTACTTCATGATGTTTACTCCTCCTATCATTTCATCATCTGATTTTACTCCCTCTGGGATTTTTGGCATTATTATTTCCAACTACGCATGTGCATGCGATATGTCTTGCACATTTCTTTCATCTTGCTTTTTCTTCTTCCCTTGTGGGGATGATGCCCTGACCTCTAGTACACCCTTGTGCCCTGTTTCTTGTTCATATTCTAGGTCTATCCCTATTGTGTTGAACCCATGGTTGGTTCTTCCTTTTGTGGATCTTTTCCCCTGGACGCGTCAGACTCTGTTCTTTCCACGTATTCCTCAGGCTGCCCGACCTGCTGTGCTAGGTTTTATTTCTCCTCCACCTGCGTGGTAGTAGGATCATAGTATGGAATGTGAATTTCATTGAAATCCATGATTGTCAGCATGTCCTATGTCCCTTTATGTGTCACATGAGTGTTGTTTCTTGTGATTCGATTGACCCTGCTCGACGCTCCAACTATCGATGGTGACATCCTGATAAAATTCAGACTGCTGAACTATACATGTCCACTTTCTATCACAAATTCTCACTCTCTCACGCATAACTTTCACTCTTAGTTATTCTCCTTAGAAACAAAAACAAATGACCGCATTTGCCCCCTTTTTCTACCTTTATAGCGGGACGGTATACTGATAGTTGTTTCACACCGACAATTTTCACTTTTTCTTGTGTGCTCCACTTTTTGTATCTGTCAATTAATTTCCAGCGTGCAATGTCTTCAACATTGATTTTTTTGTGGAACACTGTTAATGCTATCAAATCTATTAGATCAAAGCCCTTGTAATATTCTTCTATCTTTTTGTCCTTTTGTTACATTTCTTCTTTTTATGAATTTTTGTATTTTTCTTCTGACATCTACTATATACAATATATACAATCATACATTTTATCTCTATTTTTACCTCAGGTTGTTAGGTTGTCTGTCTTGATATAGCTTCAATCGACTGTCATTCACCAGTCCTCTAAGATTCTTTCCTGCAAGATATTTCAGTTGCATAGAACCTCCATTTGTGATGGCCTCTACCTAATAAGGCCATAACCAGTGCATCTTGAACTTCCCAGGGTGTTGTAGATACCTGCTATCATAGAGGAGAACTAGATATCCTTCCTTAAATATTTTCTTGTTTATGTGCCTATCATGACAAGATTTGTCCTTTGTTTTCTGTACTTCCTGGTGAAAGCCTGCTAAAATTTTGTCTTCTTCCAGCTCCATCAAGTGATCCAATATTTCTTTCGCAACACCTTATTTTGTCATGTTGGTGATTGTTGCAATACGCAGACTAGGTACTAAATAATCCAATGGGACAACTGCTTCCTTCCCATACACTATTTTGAATGGTGTTTATCCTGTAAGCTTCTTGCATGTAGTCATGTAAGCCCATAATACTGTTGATACCTTCAAATCCTAATCATCCCTATTCACATTGAAAATTTTTGTCAATGCATTCTCTAGAATCTTGTTAAAAGCTTCTACTGTACCATTTTCTTGGGGATGGTAAGGTGTTCTCTTATGATGATATATCTCGAATTATTATGTCATATCTCTAATTGTACTATTAATAAAATGAGTTCCCTGATCACTCAACAAAATTCTAGGACATCCAAATATGGTCACCACGTTCTCAGAGAGAAACCATGCTGCAGTTTCTGCATTGCAATCCTTCACTGGGGTTGCTTCTTCCCATCTGGTTAAGTATTTTGTCACAGTGATGATGTATCTAGATCATGACCTCCTTGTTGGTGGATTAATAGATCCAATGAAATCCATATCCCATTTATCAAATACCTGTAAAGTTACTTGGGGCATAAGTGGAATTTCATCCCTTTTGGATGGTTTTCCCACCCTCTGACAGACATCACATGTCTGACAGTATTCCTTTGCATCCTTATGTACTATAGGCCACCATAATCCTACATGCAACACCTTCTGTGTTGTAGGATTTTTTGCATAGTTCCCTTCAACTATCCCTTCATGTGCTTCTACTAGCACCATGGAGCGTTCATGCTCCATCACACATATTCTCAGAATTGCATCTGCACCTAACTTGTATAAATGACCTGCAATCAACTTATAGTCTGCAACGTGCACTACCAACTTATTTTTCTGTGCGAAAGTGAATTCCTTAGGATCCATTCCTGTGCTAAAAAATACAAGAATGTCAGCAAAATAATCATCAACAATATGAACAAAAAATAAGTTAGCATCAAGAAAATTCTCCTCCAAGTTCTTTGGCTCCTCTCCTTTAGTAATTCTTGACAAATGATATGGTCCTACATTCAGCTTCCCTGGTTTTACTATGATTTCAAAATCAAATTCTTGAAACAATAAAAGCTATCTACAGATCCTCCCACCTAACACTAGCTTGTTGACTAAGTACTTCAAAGTGAAATGATCTGTAAACATCTTAAAATGTTGACCCAATAAATAATGTATGAACTTTTGTAGGGAATGTTGTAAGTTTTAAACCTGCGAAGTAAAGCAATGCATATAGATTCTTAAGCAATACAAAAATTAATCAATGGCTCATATACAGAGTACATAGAGATTTTATACCGGAAACCCTCAACCGGGAAAACCTTTCTTATTTTCATTATATTGAATTTCACCATTTGCCATACTATATATACAATGTTTTTAGGTATTCCACATATACCAAAACCCTAATCCCTTAATCCAGGATTAATTTACAAATCCGCTAAAAATAGCAAAATTGTCAGACGCAATTGTCGTATCTGACGCGCCCACACACGCACACATGTAAAGAATATAACACATACCCAACATTCTCCCACTTGTTGTTTTCTTTGCATCTAGGGGTCCATGGGATTATATAGTCAACAATCCAGGGCAACGATGCCCATTGTTACTCTACACTAGGAGAACTTTTCTGTGCTCACAGACTTTGTCAATGAATCTGCAACATTCTTCAAAGTGTCAACCTTTTCCAGCAACACCTTCTTTTCCTCAACCATGTCTCTCACAAAGTGATACTGAAC
>ML794636.1:996566-1007865 GCA_009831015.1 Picea engelmannii
TTATGTTTATACATAATGTATGTTTTTTATGTATGAATATTAAAAGTGGATTCATGAATGTATGAAGTTGCATGGTTTTGCTACATGTTTTTTTAAATTTGAAATTGCCTTTGATTTTATTTGGTCTAGATATAAGTTACGCAGTTGAAGTTGGATGGTGATGGACATGTATAGTTCGAATCATTCATGCATATTGGCATGGTTGCATGTCAATTGCCAATATGGAGCAAGGTCCTTTGAATAGACCTTCAAAATTTCTAATTTTGAATGTTTTTCAAACCCTTTTCACCAAGTTTGGGGTCCTTTTGTTGACTTTATCTTGTTGAGGAAATTATTTCAAAAGGGCCCGATGGAAAGATGAAAAGGGTGTTGTGCATGGTATTCAACCCACACAAGGAGGGTTAATTCAAATGGAAATGAATACATAACCCCAAAGGATCAGGTCTATGGAAAAAGACAAAAATTGTATCCTTCTTTAAAAGTATTGATAGAGGGAGATGGTTACATGACAATTTTGATGTATTCATTGTTATCATAGTGAAGATAACACTACATTGATTTTCAATTTTATCATTATTTTTTTAATTATATATATATATATATATATATATATATATATAATTAATTTAGTCTTTAAAGTCAATCAGGTTTAGCTTGGGTGGTTGAAAGGATAAAGTATTATGCTCCCTATTTGAATTCAAATCCTACTTGGCATGATCACTCTTCATGAGGCAATTGTCGTTTATAGATTCTTCTTGAGCCACAAGGAATATCTCACTCTGGTTTATAAGATGGAGGGTGGGTGTGGTGAAAATATTATTCTTCAGATGTGAGGAATATCTCACTTTGGATTACAAGTTGGAGGGTTGCTACAATGAAAATCTTTCTCTCACTCACTTAGGGGCTAAGATGACACACACACACACACACATTTTTTCAAGGAAAAAAACCATATTTCTTATTCAAGTAGAATAGAAAATACAATATAAGGTGCTCCAATCACTATCCAAAATGGTCCTTCAAAGGGGAATTAATTACTACAAAAAATAGAGCTAAGAAAAAGATAAACAAAAAGACACATATAATTGTCACTAAAATGTCCCTGACTAATGTATTATATATTTGATCATAAATGACAAATTATAAATACATCAAGATAAGGTTGTCTAATAACAACATAATGACCATCATGGAATTCAAAAAGGACAAAATGATTCCCCATCAACTCCAAGTCCGCATCTTTGAAATTTTGATCAGCAACCTCATTATTCTCTCTACATATATGAGCGAACCTAATATCCTAGAAATGTCTAGCGATATCCTTCAATTGTTTAGCTACAACAAGTAGTCTAATGTTTCAAATATGAACTTGGTCACACATCTAGTTATGATCAGAAGGGAGTCACCAAATACTTGGAAGGATCTCATACCCCTACCTAAGGAAAATTTTAGCATATAAAAAAGAGCCATAAATTCTCCAATGTTATTGGTCCCACTGCTCATATTTTCTTTGAAATGAAAGTAATATGAATCATAAAGGAAGAAGTAAAAACCAAGACCAACAACCATGTTTTGTCCTTGACAAGATCCATCAAAATGTCCCTAAGGAATAGATTTATCCACTTGTAGTTCTGCTAGACCCCTAGGAGCAATTTTTTGGGGGACCTCCTTGTAATAAGGAAGTGATCCCATCACCTGAGTAGAGACTTTGAAAGTAGGGGGTTGTTTATCCTTGAACAATCATGCATTCCTTACAAGCCAAATTCCCCACGAAACCTTATATGACACTACCTAAATGCTTTCTAGTTCCTTCATTGAGAACCAAGACTGGATGCAAGCTTTAATAGTTAACCCATGCCACATAGAGTCAAAACTAAGAAACCATTCAACCTCTTGACAAACCTAAAAGGAATAAGAACAATGAAGAAATAGATGGGATTTTTTCCCTCATGAAGTCTGCACAAGGAGCACCTGTTAGGTCCCACCTTAGCTCTTTTTTGTAAAAGTTGACATGTCAGGACCTTGTCTAATAGATCTAACCACATAAGCAGTTTTGATTCAGTAGGTGCCTTCACCTTCCACAAATATTTCCACCACCAATGACCTGCCACATCACCAATTGAAAAAAGCACATAATACACCAAGTTTGTAGTAAAGGAACCTCCTTGCTTATTGAACCCCCATCTGAACTCCCACAAAATCATATGTGAAACCTATGTAATTATGATACAAAAGGTTCCCAGTGCTTCACTAGATCACCATCCAGTCCTAGATCAACATAACTCAACCAAAATTGTTTCCACATGGTTGTTTCCAAAGGATTATTTTTTAAATTAAGGGTCATTCTCCCAACCTATTGTAAATGATGTATAAGTGCCCTGGGAAGGAATACATTCCTATTACAATGCATTATAGTATCAACCCTAATCCTCCCTTGTGTCCCGTCACCCATATGCCAAGCCAAATAGGATCCTATTACATGAAAAGATAGTGATAGAGCCTTCCATTGATTAAACATAATCTAGATCGACTTATGCTCTTTCCTAATCTAGTCAACCAAAGAATCATGGGTTATATCCTTCTGAACCAAGATCCCACTCTAGAGGCTATCCTTTGTGAGAACAATCCATAAGGACTTTGTTACCAAGGACTGATAAAAAAGGTGAATGTGTTGTAAACCCCACCCCTCTAATGCCTTAGGGCTATCAAGGTTATTCCACCTAACCCAACATGTCCCTTTAAATTGATTATTACCTTTGCTAAAGGAAATTATAACAAAACTTCCAAATTGTTTCCAGAATTCCTTTCAAAATATGCACAAGAGTATTCCGATACATCGGTATGGCCTCCAAGATTGACTTCACTAATACCGATCTCCCCCTTCTTGATATCCATCAATTGCACCATAGATAAATTATTTTCTCACTCTTAGAGACCAACCACCACCAATTTTCCTTCCATTAACAATTTGGCTTAAGAGTAAATCCTAGGTACTTAAGACCATCATTCAAGTCCAAGTGATGATAAGGGAAATGTCTTTCAAACTCAATATTCTGATCCTCATTCATACCTGAAGTAAGAAAAGTAGAATTAGCACCAATCACTTCCATTCTTGTAACCTTATTAAATAACTTAAGTAACTCCTAAAACTGTGAATCTTCTCTACAAGACCCAAAGGGAAATAAATGAACATCGTCCATGAAAAGAAAATGAGATAGTGCTTCCTTCCCCATTCAAACACCTTATATAGATCGCACCCTCCTAGCCTCAAGTATTGACCTACTTGGGCCTTATTCCACCAAAATAAAAAGAGATGGTGACAAGGGGCATCCTTTCCTGAGTTCCCTGGTAGGCTTGAAAAAACGGGCAACAACACCATTTATGAATATTGCAAAGGAAGAAGTAGTTACACAATGCATTATCCACCTAATAAAAAACAATGAGAAGCCAAGGTGTAATAGCAATAACTGAAGATATAGCTAATATACCTTGGCATACACATTTGATAAATCAAGATTGATTATTGTTGCTGGCATGCAAGAGAGGTTAATAGAGTGTAAACCCTCTTGTACTGTACCAATGGCCTTGTGGATTTGTCTTCCTTGTATAAAACCAAATTGTTCAACTGATATGGACTTAGAAAGGATAGACTTCAATATCATTCCTATTAATTTTGCAATAATCTTATACAAGTAATTGCACAATGAGATAGGTCGAAACCTTTCAAAAAACTCCATGTGGTTTTGTTTGGGTATCAAGGCAATAAAGGTTGCATTTAGGCCACTAGTCATCCTTCCATAAGTTCTTACCTCTTCCACTACTCTCAACAAATCAAAGAACTTGATATAGAACTCCACCAACCACCCATCTAGTCCAGGACTCTTGTCCTTCTTAAAATACTGTAAGATAGAAAATGATTCCTCCTTAGTCACAAGCTTGTACAAATGCTCACTAAGCTCCTCATTAATCATTCTAGGGAAATAGGATATGAATTTTAAAATGTCGACCAAATTTGCTCTCTTTGGTTCCTTGTATATCCCTTCAAAGTGCTTGACCCCTAGTTATGTTGAACCTTTAAATCCTCTAACCTTAGTAAAACCATGATCTTGTAGCTCCCAAATAGTATTAATATTACTTCTATTATTGGAAAAGGTATGGAGGAACTTAGTATTGTTATCCCCCAACTCTATCTAGGTGGCTTTTCTTTTAATTTGTGAGTCTAACTCCATGTCCAAAAGTGATTTTTTCCTCTTTTCCTCAAGTTGTTTTTACCTAAGTAATTGATACTCTCTAGGAGAGCCAAAAGAAATTCTAGCTAGCACATCCTCCACTTCAGTTTCCACTTCCACCAGATTTTGATCTCGATATGTGTACCTCTCCCATACCTAGGCTGCCACTTTCCTCTTAACAATTTTTAAAGACAAAATGAATTGTTCACCTATAGAACGATCCAAATATGAGTCAAATGGTTTCAAAATCTCCTTAACCAACCTAGTGAAGTCCTCTTCCTTTATCCACCCAGGATTAAACTTGAAAGGAGAACCTGGTTTGGACTCATCAAGTTCAAGAAAGATAGGGAAATAATACCAACACCTATTCGAATAAATCCAAGACCTGTAATGGGGCACCTTCTGCAACAAAATATTATGTACCAAACATCTATCCAATATTTTGAAAACCCCTTCCCTTCCAGACCTGTTATTGCTCCATGTAGGAATAATGTTTAGTCATTCCACATCTACTAGTCCACCAAATTCAAATCTATTAGAGAAAAAATCTACAAATCAATCAACCCTCGAACTTTCCCAAGTGGCCTCTCTTTTTTTCATGGTAAAGTTCAAAATCCCCCCCCCTCGAATGATAAGATTATCAGAGTGAAAGCAATGAAAATTGAGCACCCTATCTCAATATTGCTGTCTCTCTTCATATGGACCATAAACATTAAGCACAATAAAGGACAACCCAATTTTTTTTCGAAAGACCTATGTAGGAAAACCTGAGGAGAAGGCATAATAATTCATCAGTGAAAGGTTGTGATTCCACCCGATAATTAACCCCCCAGAAATTCCATGAGAATCAACCACAAGAAAATCCCAATTTCCCAAAACATTCCTTATCTTAAACACCAAAGGATCCCCCTTCCACATAGTCTCATGAATCAATAGAAAGTCACACTGAATAAGAACCACCAGCCTCTTTAGGGCCAACTTCTTGTATTTTTTCCCCAACCCATGAATATTAATTGAGAGAATATTCATGGAGGAACTAGGCAAGGGGCTCAACCCGCTCTAAGGACCTTGATTATGATTTTTTTTCATCCTTGGTTAATCTCCGTAATGACTTTCTAATTGTTGGAATATTCACCGATATTGAGAAGGGGTGGGGTGGGGGGGTGAATCAATATTGAACACTTTTTACCATTTTTAATCACAACATGTAAACATTAACTTATCAAATTTTTTCACTTATGATTGCATTCAAGATATCATAAAAATATAACCACAGATACACAATACACAATAATTTTATGTGGAAACCCAAATGGGAGAAAACCACATAACACTTTTTAATATATATCTTGAATATTACATCCACTGGAAGTACCAACTTCCAAGATTCCCTAGCACCAACTAGAAGGAAGCTCAAACCACCTAGTTTACAGGCTCCAACCTAAAGGAAGCTACAACTCCTTGATTTACCAACATTGACTATAAGGAGGCACCAATCCTCTAGTTTTGTGAACACCAACTCAAATAAATATACAACTCCTCTACACACACCAACCTGCTATCCGAAGACACCAATATTCTCGTGCACCACCCAACCACCCTTGTTTCTCAAGCACCAACCTGAAGGATACTTTGATATCCTTCTTTTCACCACCCTTCCATCCTTATTTCAAATTTATTCTCACAATATGGTATGATCCAATATCATCTCTAGTTCCTCAACCAATCTACTCCAAATCCCTCACACAAATCTCCACCAAATGTTGATGTCAAGCTGCTCAAAAGTCCATGTCACTGAAGATAATTTTTGTCTTTGTCATTATCATCATCATCAAATTGGGCCCACTTAGAAACTAGGTCCACATAAATATCCTAGGTCCACATGGGTCCATACATAAACCCCAACATCACTTCTTAAATTTATCTCCAACACCTGTTTGGGACTAGTTTCTTGATTAGTCACAAATCCTATCTTCCAACAAGTATAACTATGTACCTGTAATGAATCAAGGTCCGAAACTTGTACCCAATATTATTTGATATATTCTCTAAAATTCCTCCAAGTTTCTCTCCTTGATTCATCACTGAAAGGGATATATAGCGAAAATGGCATACCTTCCTCAATTTTTTCCTAATCTAGAGAGAATACTTGTACAACATGACACACACTCAATATTTGATATCTAATTATGAAACTAACACAAAAAATACTATGGACTATATTCTTTCCAACAGAATTGGTCTCACAAAATTTTGATCCTCTATGAAGAAGTTATGATTATTTTACCCAGGACACCTTTTTGAGGCTAGTTACAGGACTAGGCAAAAACCCTATCTTCCATAGAGTGTATCTCCAAAAGTAAGACAACCAAGAAGCTAAATTTTGTACACAAGTTCCTTGATATGTCATCTCAGTAGCCTCTAAGTTTCTCTATCTAAATCATTATACAAAAATAGTTATAGTGAAAATGGCAAGATGACCTTCAAAAAACATACCTTGGAACATATTATCACAAGACTTCATCTGCCCTTGGAATTTATCCTTTATTCACTTCATATCCCCTTTGAAATTTACTTGAAATATTTTGATAAGAGATCAAACACTTTCTTGATCAAAATGAGAGGCTCTTGATGTGTATTTATATCCTTCCAAGTACCTCCTTTACTTGTTTTTAGGGCCGACCTGTAATTTCTTGTGGAAAAATATTACATGACCATATTTAAGAGGACATATCTCCTAAACCTTGAGGAACTACGTGGTGTGCCACCTACCGTTTCAAATAGTTTGATGAGGAATATCAATCCATGGGGGTTTTGTATGCATTTTTCATGTCCTTCATTCTCTTTTTATTCAATTAACTTTGAGCTTCATGACTATGACTCTGGGGCTTCCTAGCCATATTTTTAGGGATTCTTGACCATACATTGTAACTTATTTTCTTAGCAAATGGGGATTCTTGTAGGTTTCTTCAAAGTGTATTTTTGTGAGGGACATGCTTAGAGATATGCCATAAAGGGACTACTATGTATATTACTTCAAATAAACCCATTACTTCTAGGGGATTTTGTACTTGCTTCGGGGCTTCTTCAACGATTGACATAAATGAAAACCAATTTTCCAACAATCTCCCCCTTGGAATTGATGGCAACACTCATACTTCCTGTGACCATTTCTCCCCTTGTCTTTGTTGGACCTAGTGTTATGGGTTTTGCATTGATGGAAGAGGGGAAATATGGTCAATGTTGGGAATGGTGTTGGTATTGAGATTGATACAAAAAGGATCAAGTAGACGTCAAGAAGTCTGGTATAAAAGTATCAGCAAGAAAAGTCTTAGCGAGAAAAGTCTCAACCAGACAAGCCTTAAGTCGAGTCAAAAATAATAATCTCGACCATTTAAACTTTAGGTCGAGTATAAATAATTAAATGGGTAAAGTCAACTATCTAAATGCAAGGAGAAAGGATCAAAGTCATGTGTTTAAATAAAATGCAGTAGATATCAAGAAGTTTGGTATAGACATCTCAGTAAGAAATTGAAGAAGAAGAAGTTGAAAAAGTCGAAGTTCGAAGTCAAAGAAGTCGAAGGTCGAAGTCGGATAAGTAAAGGAAATCAAAGTCGAAGAAGTTGAATATCGAAGCTGAAGTCGAAGTCGAAACTGAAGCAAGTGGGGTCGATATAAAATCAAATTACTCAAGTTGGTTCTCTTATAAGTCGAGTCAGTCCAAGTAGAAGTGAAGTAAATAACCTTGAAAGTCGTGTTATCACCAGGAGTCACCTCTGGATTGCAGCAGAGGTAAGCCCAGTACCCATCAGTTTGTATGTCACAATGAATAAGTTTAGGTGTGGTCTAATGGACATAGTCTTAGGATTATATCTCTTTAACTCAAAAAATTAGGTTGGCATACGTAGACAAGTGAGGTCTTGGTCTAACTTCGGTTAGTGATTTGTTTTAAAAGGTGAGTAGGGGGAAGAATTTTTGAGGAGGTGTAAGGGCCTGCTTTCGCCCTCAGGTCTTCCAGCCACCTACAGAAGAAAATATTCAAGTTCGAGATCCTCTCGAACCCAAATATTCAAAAACTAAGATGTGTCTAAATGACACAATCACAACAATAGGATGAGATAAACCTACATCACAGTTCCACCATAACAACCCGATTGGATCCTCCAATTCTGAGCTACTCAGTATAGGAAGGGGAAAGATAACATGGAAGACTGATTAAAACTGGTGCATCACAACAACATCACAACAACATCATGACCCTCGACTCGATCCTCCAATTTCAAGTGTCTTAACACATCATTTACAAAGAGATGAAAAAGGAACTGAATATCATTAAACAAGAAGTCTCAAATACATGGCATAACCAGAGAACCAGAGGCCTCATTAAAATTTTACAAGAGGGAGCGTAGCTCTACCATTGACACTAACAAAATGGAGAAAATGCCTACAAATACTTAGAACTGGCTCCCCCTCACTGAAGGCGCGATCACGTCATGATTTTAAGACTTTGCGTTGGTGATTTTATTGTTAGGCTGCACATGCAAACATTGGTCAGACTGCCCATGTAGTCTTCTGCCAGACGTGATCCCTGTCAGACTAGACTGATAGTCTTCTACTGCGATTTATGATTCTCTGACCTTCCATTTATGGAAAGAGATGATGTCTCACCCACCATCCTTGTTTTCATTAAATACTTCATCAGGATCGGAGAGTCCCAAGTCAACTCTGCATTTGAATAACGTGGCGACCTTCCCTTGAATGTATGTTGCTTTGTTGAACTGCTACAAGGGGACCCAGACTGTGGACGTGGACGAGGATATGGCAAGGATGATGATGACATCGATGTGGAGGTGAGACGAGAGGCTCCCATGTGGGTGCATGTGGCGGATGGAAGGTGACAGGGAAAGCATGGGCTGCAGAAAACATGTGTATCACGTTGAGACAAGTCAGAGGTGAAGTGGAACGAGGTGGTGATGTGGGGGTGCATGGAAGGCCGCAATAGTATGCGAGATGGGGACCATCTGCCTGGGAGGATGTGAGTGGTAGAACACCTGGAAGGAGACGATAGGCCTAAGTGATATAGGGACATGGCATGGCAGTAAGTTGAGGACAAGTGTAGCATAATGGGATGAGGAGGGAGAGCAGGTGACGTGATGGTCAGAGGTGAGAGACGGGGTGGGGGATAGATGTCAGCGAGAGGCGGGAGAGGTAAGAGGTGGTGGTAAGAAGTCTACTCGGAGGGGGGTAGGTAGCAGTAAGAGGTTTTNGGCGACATGTTAATGGGGGCCCTGCACTTTAAAACCACCAACTCAAAGCCCTCCTCCCCCCCTTGTTAAAGGTAGAACGATGGGAGGTGGGGGGGGTTCTGTTATGGATCCTATGCCATAGATCTGGGTGCGTGGATCTTAGCCACTTAGATCTAAGCGCTGCTTAGTGTGATGCTCCCGTGCATACAAACTTAGGATAAGTGGGTTTTTAACCCACTCTTTGCTATTTTTTTCGCCAAAGGGATCCACTTCATAGGAAAACAACCCCCTTACAAATAAATTTGATAACATTAGTCTCCATGGGGGATGTCTTTCTCCCTGTGAGAAGCCAAGATCTCTTCTGTAACTTCAGTTCCTTACTGTTGGGCTATGGAGTCACTTATTAAAACTGAAAAATAAATAGGAAAACAATATTTACAAAGACATGGAAGCTGCTCATGGCTCAAATAAAACACTTCTTCAGAAAATTCCCATTTACAGGGCCATTAAAAAATTCCTCGCCCTCCAAATCCTACAACCTATAAGTATTATTTAAAAACACCTCAGAGATCTTGAAGGGACTAGTCCAGAGGGCTTCAAATTTACTATGCTTTCCCTTGTCTTTTTTGGGTGCATCCCATTTAAGCACTAGATCTCCCATCTGGAAATCTTCCTTTCTCTCTTTTCTGTCAAAGGCTTGTTTGATCCTTTGCTGACGGTCATGAGCTATGTCCATCACCTGCTCTCTGGTCTGTTGGGATTCTACCAGTTGATGAATTCTTCTGATCATATTGTCAGTCTCTCCTTGATAATCTTGAAATAATTTCGCTACTGGTAGGGTGAGCTGAGAAGGAAAAACTGCTTCTGTCCCATACACAAGTTGGAAAGGGGAGATGCCTAGGGACCTCTTTGTTGTCACTACATCAGCCCACAAAGAAAATTTCAGCTTTGAATCCCATGCCTTCTTATTGTCCTTTAGCATTTTTTTAATAATTTTATTGAGGCTTTTGTTAGAAGACTCTGCTAGTCCATTGCCTTGGGGGTAATAGGGGGTGGAGTGGATTAATGAAATCCCAAGTTGCTCACAGAATCTGATCAACGACTTAGAATTAAAGGATGATGTAGTATCAATGATGATTCTATTCGGACAACCAAACGTTGCCATAATATCTTCAAGGAAACCAATGATCACTTTGTGCGAAGCGCTCTTGGTGGGGATAGCTTCTATCCATTTGGTGAAATAATCTGTTGCAGTTAAGATCCACCTGTGTTGACCACTTGAAGCAGGATGAATTTCCCCAATGAATTCCAACCCCTATTGTTGAAAGGGTCTTGAAGCTACTACAGGCTTTAGTGGCAGAGATTTGAGTTGCTGCTTTCTTGAGAATTTTTTACATTTGATGTAGGCTTTGATCTTTCTACAGACATCAGTGAATAAAGTGGGCCAATAATACCCAGCCTTGAGAATTTTGAAGGCTGTGGTCTTCCAAAAATGGTGTCCCCCACATAGGGTGCTATGGAAATAAAACACAATCCTTTAGGACTCCTGTGGGTCTAGACATCTCAGAAGCACTCCTAGAGGGTCTTTCCAATACAATACCTGGTCAATAATGAAATATTTGACTTCTTTGAACTTCAAAGCTCTTGCCTTGCTTTTCCCCATTCCATCAGGGGGCCTTAATTCTTGCAGAAAATATATAATGTCTCTATACTAGGTGCATTATGCTAATGGTAAGCTGTCCTGAGGACTTTTATTGGACGACTCAACTTGCATTATAATTTTAATTTTTTATAAAATTATTTTAGTTTTTATAATATATATAT
>ML794636.1:1013619-1036282 GCA_009831015.1 Picea engelmannii
ATGCGGATCTTAGCCACTTAGATCTAAGTGCTTCTTAGTGTGACGCGCCCATGCACACTAACTTAGGATAAGTGGGTTTTTAACCCACTCTTTGCTATCTTTTCCGCCAAAGGGATCCACTTCATAGGAAAACAACCCCCTTACAAATAAATGTGATAACATTAGGCTCCATGGGGGATGTCTTGCTCCCTTTTAGAATCCAAGATCTCTTCTGCAACTTCAGTGCCTTACTATTGGGCTATGGAGTCACTTATTAAAACTGAAAAATAAATAGGAAAAAAATATTTACAAAGACATGGAAGCTGCTCATGGCTGAAATAAAGCACTTCTTCAGAAAATTCCCATTTACAAGGCCATTAAAAAATTCCTCACCCTCCAAATCCTACAACCTGTAAGTATTATTTAAAAACACCTCAGAGATCTTGAAGGGACCAGTCCAGAGGGCTTCATATTTACTATGCTTGCCCTTGTATTTTCTGGGTGCATCCCATTTAAGCACTAGATCTCCCATCTGGAAATCTTCCTTTCTCTCTTTTCTGTCAAAGGCTTTCTTTATCCTTTGCTGACAGTCATGAGCTCTGTCCATCACCTGCTCTCTGGTATGTTGGGCTTCTACCAATTGATGAATTCTTTTGATCATATTGTCAGTCTCTCCTTGATAATCTTGAAATAATTTCGCTACTGGTAGGGTGAGATGAGAAGGAAAAACTGCTTCTGTCCCATCCACAAGTTGGAAAGGGGAGATGCCTAGGGAACTCTTTGTTGTCACTCGATCAGTCCACAAAGCAAATTTCATCTTTGAATCCCATGCCTTCTTATTGTCCTTTAGCATTTTTTTAATAATTTTATTGAGGCTTTTGTTAGAAGACTCTGCTAGTCCATTGCCTTGGGGGTAATAGGGGGTGGAGTGGATTAATGAAATCCCAAGTTGCTCACAGANTTGAATCCCATGCCTTCTTATTGTCCTTTAGCATTTTTTTAATAATTTTATTGAGGCTTTTGTTAGAAGACTCTGCTAGTCCATTGCCTTGGGGGTAATAGGGGGTGGAGTGGATTAATGAAATCCCAAGTTGCTCACAGAATATGATCAACGACTCGGAATTAAAGGATGATGCAGTATCAATGATGATTCTATTCAGACAACCAAACCTTGCCATAATATCTTCAAGGAAACCAATGATCACTTTGTGCGAAGCGCTCTTGGTGGGGATAGCTTCTATCCATTTGGTGAAATAATCTATTGCAGTTAAGATCCACCTGTGTTGATCACTTGAAGCATGATGAATTTCCCCAATGAATTCGAACCCCTACTGCTGAAAGGGTCTTGAAGCTACTACAGGCTTTAGTGGCAGAGATTTGAGCTGCTGCTTTCTTGAGCATTGTTTACATTTGATGCAGGCTTTGATCTTTCTACAGACATCAGTGAATAAAGTGGGCCAATAATACCCAACCTTGAGAATTTTGAAGGCTGTGGTCTTCCAAAAATGGTGTCCCCCACATAGGGTGCTATGGAAATAAAACATAATCCTTTGGGACTCCTGTGGGTCTAGACATCTCATAAGCACTCCTAGAGGGTCTTTCCAATACAATACCTGGTCAATAACGAAATATTTGACTGCTTTGAGCTTCAAAGCTCTTGCCTTGCTTTTTCCCTTTCCATCAGGGGGCCTTAATTCTTGCAGAAAATATATAATGTCTCTATACCAAGTGCATTATGCTAATGGTAAGCTGTCCTGAGAACTGTTTATTGGACAACTCAACTTGCATTATAATTTTAATTTTTTATAAAATTATTTTAGTTTTTATAAAAAAAAAGTATTTATTTTAATTTATATATATATATATATATATTTTAACCAAAGATTAAAATAAATAAATATTTTGTTATTAATGAATTATATAGCTACATAATGAATAAATTATGGTTAAATATATATAAATTTATTGTTAATATATATTTAATAAAGGGGCTTACATATGTATAAAGGGATTTGCATTTGTTAAAAAAAAGGGTTACAATAAAACGATTTATATATAGTTGTAAAAAGGGGGGGAGGGGGGTTTATATATAATATAAGGGCTAAATTTATAAGAATCATAATTATATTTTAATGGAAGAGTAACAAATTAATTAATGTTGATAAATTAATTGAAGATAATTGATCTAGGTAAATTAATTCTAATGATTAATAAATTGATAATTTATGAGATTATTTGTACTATAATTAAAAATATGATAAGGGTAATTAACATGAGTGGTGCATGTTAATATATGGAAGGGTTAGATGCTTGATCAAACATGTAATTGACAAGTACAATGTATCACTAGCATAGATAGAAAGGTAAGAGAGTTAGTAGCTTACCAAGACGAAGCTACTAAGCTTACAATATTTTGACTCTGATCTTTAACCACTTACCTTATGGGAGTAATGTATGTCTACAGACAAGTATAATGAAACTTATGCCTGACCTTATGTTTGCATGTATAATTTTGAGTAAAACCTATAATGCCCTAAACATTTTCTAATAAGCTTTGGTCGAATGCAAAGATTGAGTCAGTCAAGATGGTTAGGACTCAGAGAAATCAAGGACAAGGGGCATCATCGCAATGACCACCAACGTTGGCACTGCCACCACCATCGCCTGAATTAGCTCTCATTTTGTGCTCATTAGAGACTATTAATGACACATTAAAGGGACGCCATTCAATAGATGTCGAAGTGGAATCCCCACCATATGGAGTGGGTAACCCTAAAGTGTCGAGGGACTCAGAGGGAGGGCCTCCACCAGGGGACATAACCAGATAACTATAGAATGTCAAACTCCGAGAGTTTGTTGGGGGTCGTGCAGGTGAATGCATAGAGGCATGGGTGGAAGGAATGACACAATGTTTCACCTTAAGAGACTATGCTTCCACATCAAAGGAAAATATAGAGATATTTTAGTTAAGGGACAATGCCTTGAACTGGTGGGGTAATTTGGAGAGGTAGTTGCACCTTACCCCAGACACCGTCTCATGGGATCTTTTTGAGGAAAGGTTCTGGAGGAAATATTTTCCTTCTTACTATGAGGAACAACAGGTAGGAGAATTTCATGCTCTAGTTTAGGGAGACATGACCATGGAAGAGTATGACATAAGGTTCATGGAGTTAGTAAAATATGTCTCATACATGGATATTGATCAACGACAAGAAGAACATTTTGTGTACGGGTTAAACCCTAAGATAAGGGCCATGGTACGGATGTGGAAACCATCATCAATAGCTGAAGAAGTTGAAAATGCTCGTTACAAGAAGGATCATATGATCTTAAACGAAGGTATGAGGTCAACCTTTCCACAACATCCTGGATTCGTGGGGATGGCCCCTAGGAATTTCTCTAGGGGAGGAAGCTCTAGGCCACCTCATTATGGCAATAGAGTTGCACCTAGAGCAGATACAACATGTATTTCAATGGAAGCAAGTGAAACATCCCACTCATCACCAATGACGCAGGTAGGTCCACGACCTTCTCAGGGAGCAACAAGTAGGGGCAGGGGCTCCAGGTGAAGGAACTCATTTCATAAGCCTTCACATGGAAGCACGCAGGTTCCACCCCATTTTACTTATTAGGGGTGCGGAGGACCTCATTACCAGTGTGATTGTCCAGTGTCACAAGAAGGATTTGTGCATAGAGAAGGAAATGCCCCGATGCAAAGAGAGAGTAGTAGCCACCAGATTTATGCAACCATTAATAACCGCCAGGTAGAGCATCAATCCAATGTGGTGGAGTTGTTAGGTACACTAAATCATGTCAATGTTAAGATTTTATTTGATTCTAGTGCTTATACATATAGTTTCATTTCACCTTGTGCATTAGAAAAGTGTGGGTTAGCATCCTACGAGCACGATGACTTTAAATAAGTCGATATGGCTTCAGGGAAAAAACAAGCAGTAGGACCTAGCATCAATAATTGTCTAGTATACCTGAGAGTGTGTACTACTAGGTTGAAGGTGTACGTCACTGCTCTAGAGATGTATGACCTAATCATTGGAGTGGACTGGTTAGAATCCCATCGAGCTATGGTAGATTGTTTCACGAAAAGGGTGCTTTGTGTTGATGAGGAAGGAAGGTCAGTAGAGATCCACAGTGTACGGAGGAAGTTGTATCTACACTTTATCTTGAATATGAAGGTTAAATGTTACATGATGCAAGGTTGTCGATTATATGTAGTGGAAGCAGTCAATGAAGGGAAAGGACCCTCCATGGATCAATATCTAGTATTGTCAGAGTTTGAGGATGTTTTTCCAAAAGAGTTGCCAGGATTACCTCCTGAGAGGGAGCTTGATTTGACCATTGAGATAAAACCTGGTCTAGAGCCAATTTCCAGGACACCGTGTAGGATGACGGCACAAAAACTTTGTGAGTTGTAGATGAATTTGAAGGAACTACTTGACTTAGAGATAATAAGGCCTATTGTCTCACCTTGGGGTGCACCAATAATTTTTGTCAAAAATAAGGATGGTTCCTTATGAATGTGTATAGATTACAGGGACTTGAACCGTGCTATAGTGAAAAAAAGGTACCCAATGCCACAGATAGATGATCTCTTTGATCGGATGAAAGGAGAAACAATTTTCTCAAAAAAAAGATCTACGATCAGGGTATCACTAGTTAATAATTAAGGAAGGCGATATTCCTAAAACTGCCTTTCGAACTCGGTTTGGGCATTACGAGTTCATTGTAGTACCTTTTGGTTTGACCAATGCACCAACAGTATTCATGAGCTTCATGAATGGTGTCTTATTAAGGTACTTATACCACTTTGTACAAGTCTTTCAAGATGATATCCTCATCTGTTCCAGGAACAAAAGAGAATACAAGAAACACTTGCGAGTGGTGTTGTCCTTCCTTAGAGAGAACAAATTGTATGGAAAGTTGTCGAAGTGTTCTATCTTACAGGAAGAGATTCACTATTTAGGTCATATCATTTCCAATGAAGGAATCTCTATGGACCCAAAAAAGGTGAAGGCCATTATGGAATGGCCAATGTCGAAAAATGCTCATGAGGTGAGAAGCTTCATGGGGATAGCTGGTTATTATTGGAGGTTTGTGGAAGGGTTCTCTAAGATAGTGAAACCCATCACCATCTTGCAACACAAGGGGGTTAGGTATGAATGGACATAGGAATGTGACACTACATTCATCGAGCTTAAGAGGTTAATAACCTGTGCGCCAAGTCTACGAGTGTTAGATATGGAAAAAGACTTCATAGTCTGTAGAGATGCCTTGAAGCAAGAATTAGGGGTTGTGCTAATGTAGGATGGGGTAGTGATAACATATGCGTCAACAAATTTGAAGCAACATGAAGATATTGATGTTACTCATGATTTAGAGTTGCAAGATGTAATTCTAGCTCTGAAGCTTTGGAGGCATTATCTTGTGTGGTGAAGGTTTGAGCTCAAAACAGACCATGAAAGATTAAAGCATATCTTCACTCAAAGGGATATCAATGATAGAAAAAGGTAATGGAGTGAGTTTATGAGTGAGTACGATTTTGGAGTTCCGTACATCAAGGGAAAGGAGAATGTGGTCACGGATGCCTTGAGCAAGAGACCATGTGTCTTCTCCTTGGTACCCTTAAAAGTGAATCTGAGGGAGCGAGTGTTGGGGAAACTTCTTGGAGATAGTTGGTATTTAAAGGTTACTTCAACCCTCCAGAGTGGGAGGCAATTATATCCAAAGTATGAAGGATATATCCTAGAAGCAGATGGATTGTTAATATATCAGATAAGGATGTACATCCCTGAAGGTGGGGATATTCATAGAATCATACTCAAGGAATTCCATAGAGATGTTTATTGTGCACATCTGAGTGTGAAGAAAATATACAAAGACATGAAGAAGATTTTCTTCTGGGTAAGTGTTATCACTGAAATTTTGTCCACAAATGGTTACAAGAATCCAACATCGTCAAACAGTTATGAGGTCACCCATGGACCAAAATTACCACAAAAGCATTTCCAAAAGGTCCAAAAACTATACAACCAGTGATAAATTAAAGTGTGCTATGATTACACAGTGTGCACGCGCACATGTGTGATCCATAAACGTAGGAAAAGCAAACATGCACACGATGTGCGACTGTGGTCTCTAAAAGCCACGCACATCTAAGAACGACGCATTTATGAGATTGGTTGGCCTCCCACCCACTTCTGGTTCAGCTTCCAGGTTGATTTGACACTCAAATCTCGACTGGATCTGACTGGGTGGCTGGTCAAAGACCTAAAAATGCCCTAATTAGCCTCTTTTCACACTGCAAGCTGGTTGCACAATACTTCAAAGAAGTGCTATAAAAAGGCCATGGGTGCACTTCATTTTTCAAGGAATTTCATTAGCAAAGTTATGTTGCCATTATTCTCTTGAGGAATCCTCTATTCTCATCAAGAGTATACTAGCATCATTACATTGGGCAATCCATCTCACCTCTTGAGTGGATTTGTTTGAGATTCTTTCACCATTTTCATTCAAAGTTGTAAGAAGAGCTTATTTGTGGGGGTTCAAGAACCCTCCCTTGGAGGAAGAAGGGACTCATAGTCCTCTTTCTTCTTGGTGTTTTCTTTCACTGATATAAACCTTACCATTGGTGACATGAGTCTTATTGTTTCTTTTGTTCTTATGTCCCTATGCTCATTAGTTTAGTTGTTATTTTATTTCTTAGTTGTTCTTTTATATTTCTTTCTCTAACCCTTTTCCTTACAGCTGTCCTGCTTAGCAAACCCAACTAAGCTTGTAAGCACCTTTGATTTGCTCACTAAGGTGACGGAAGAGGTGCAACAGATTGACGACTCCACTGGGGACATGTATCAATTTCCTACCACATTTGGGTTTTTATAGCTCTTCTTTTGGTTTATTTAACTTGCTGGTGCATTAACTGGCCCAAGCCGACCTGCAAAACATCCAATTCCAAGTTGAATTGAGAGAATTCCATCCAGAATTTTCCTCACAGCCGTGTGTCCATTGTGCGTGGGTTTTTTGGCCCACAGACGCGCATCATGCGCCTAAGCCACAGTATTGTTCTGCGCACTTGTGCTCAAAATCTCATTTCGATCTGTGCACAGGCGCTCAGTGCACCTCTGTCTACACTGAGACCTACGCACCTGTGCTTAAAAATACACATTGTAAGGTTTTTTGTGAATTGAGGAAGGCCCCTAGCCTTCTTAAAAGTGATTTCATGCATGTTTTAAGCTGCACCACACTTAGTTCCCTCTTCATATAAAAGGATTAGTCAAAACACATAGGCACTTAGGGGATTTAAAATCATTTTTTCCTCTTTTTGTTTTCATTTTTCCACATGGATGGCTTGCTTTGACTAAAAAGTATAAGTTGGAATCATTTGTAAACACATCTAACTTACACTAGGACTAGAATTTGGATAAAAATTGTTTAGTATGCTCTTCTCTCGTGCCTCAAAGCGACCTTGAGAATTAGAAAGAGGTTGTAGGAAAATTTCATCTCCCTTAAAAAGACTAAAACCTTTAGGAGAGGACAACAGCCTCCTCAGGGACTCCTCTTCTTCTTCTTTTTTTCAAACACATCTTAGGATTGTAATGGGCCGATACATGCCCACATGCTACAAAGATAGGATAGTGTTGAAATTTACTTTCTTATATTAAATCACTAGGGAAGTTTAAAGGTTTTGTAACGGGCCCATACATTCCCACATGATCACAATCTAGGATAGTTTCAAATCTTTTGTTAGATTAAATCACAATAGGGAGTTAAAGGAATAGTAACGGACCCACATGTCCACATGCTAGTTTCCTAGGGACTTTTGAATTACGCAAGGTTGTACCAAAGACATTTAGTTAATTAGGTAATCAACACTTGTAAAGGACCAAGCGAGGTCCACATGCAGCAAGGTGACACCTAATTCATTAAAAAATTGGCACACTTTCACTCATTCACACACAAAAGTCACTTATCACTCACATAGTTTTCTTCTCGAAATGTGGCAGTCAAAGTAAGTTTCCTCCAAAGGGATTTCGAAACACCCCACCCTTTTCTTAATGAAACTATCCACTCCCATTTAATTTCAACGAGGTTAGTTCACACCCCCAACCCCTCAAACAACCACATCTAATTTTTTTTCTAAAAAATCACTAAGTTTTCCTCCACAGGAGGTGCCAAAAGAAATTTTTTAGTCTAGGTAGGATTTCGGGGATAGGCATCCAAATAAATCCACGTTATCTGGTTCTCACATTGTCAAAACAATAGAAGTTGTCAAATAGGGAACTGAAAATCCTCCAAGTCAAGTGTTACTAACACCATAAGGCAGGGAGATACCCATGAAGGGTTGAAGGCCAAGGTCTGGTTGTTCTGTGCATCCCCCCTTGAGGCACCCACCTCTTGGACGGGATCCAGCCCGTGACCCATTTCTCAGGCTGAAAATCTAAATGCCGCACTTTGACCGAGGTACCTAGTGACCAAATTTTAGGACATATACCCAGGTGGTAATTGTGGGCTACAGTTGCACCTTGATCGGATTTTGTGTGGCTATTGGGAAATATCGCCAGTTCTTTCGAGATATGCCCCCTTTACCCCTCATTATAACCGATTACTTCATCCTTCACTAGTTTCTCTTCCGGTGACTTCATACCCCATTGTTGAGTACTATTGGAAGGTCTAGTGATATTTGAGAGGAAGGAAGTTACGTCTTGTAGGACACAAGCATTTGTTTTCTTTGTTCTCCCACATGGACAAAATCCACTTACCCACATATATGTTTCTTTATCATAACACTTTATGTATGATGCACTTATGATTACATTTTGATTTAGATATATATTGTGTAAAGTTCAAAAAATTGCAACAAAGGCTCTTACTTATTTATTTTACTCTCACCACCATTCACACACATTCACTTAGCTAGTCAGACATCATAGGGGACCCATAGAATCCCCACCATTCTAGACACTTGCTAAACCTCCCTCCTATCTTAGGGGGAGTGCCTAGTCTTGCCAACTCATCGGCACCACCTTTTCACACTCCTATGAGTGCCACTGTCTTAGGATCATCTTTGCTTGGTTCCACCTTACTTGGGTCCAATTCCAAAAATTCACTGTCCACTCGCTCTCTATTACACAGAAGTAGGGGGCCAAATTCCTATCAAGGGGAAAGTACCAACCCACCTAACCCCCCTCAAGGGTTAGGTTCATAGAACACTCACACCATGGCTGGAACTAATCCTACACCCACACTATTGATGCCATACTTGGCCTCTCTTAACATACCATATCTAAGAAAACTCATAAATGATCCTATATTGCATGACCCCTCATGGCCTACAATGCCCACCAAACTACCTTCAGACATCCCCAAGTTTGAAGGAAAGGCAGGGGATGACCCTGGCAATCATGTCATGACTTTCCACCTATGGTGCTCTTCCAACAACATCATGGATGATTCCATCAGACTAAGATTATTTCAACACACACTCACTGGCCCATCAAACAAATGGTATGTAGATGAAAAATCGGGGTCCCATGCGACTTTCAAATCCTTGGCCAAAGATTTTTTAACCTTTTTTCAATTACCAATCTGCCATGACAATGGTCTCAAACTACTCTCTAATTTCAAACAAACCTCATCCACACATATCACTGATCACATTCACGAGTGGCATAGATGACATATTTTGTGCAAAGCAGAAACCACCAAACAACAGTGTCTTGACTGGTTTCTTAGATCACTTGTCTCTCTCCTCGGTAAGGATGTGGCCTCCACCTTTTCTCAATCCGAAGAAGAAGCCATCAGTAAGGCTCAATAGTATGACCTCATCTATTCATAATTAGGGTACTTGTACACTGTACTTCCAGATCTCCCAAAACCTGTGCCATTCGGCCAAGACAAACCTGGGATGTCTCACTCAGCAGATGGATTGATTGGTAACGTCACGCACCAGAATCCACAACCCCCACAACCACCAATGTATGGCACACCTCAATATCCGCCAGCATATGGGGGAACCTCTTATTACCCCCCACCCCCTTATCAACAACCATACCTTGTTTCTATTCCTCCACCCATCAGTGGGCCACCGCCGGCACCCCCAATGCACCCACCTATCCAAACAA
Source organism: Picea engelmannii (assembly GCA_009831015.1). Classification (NCBI taxonomy): domain Eukaryota; kingdom Viridiplantae; phylum Streptophyta; class Pinopsida; order Pinales; family Pinaceae; genus Picea; species Picea engelmannii. The sequence continues at coordinate 1,023,735 of ML794636.1, forward strand.
GTTTTGGTACTCCCTCTACCTCATCTTATACACTAAGTACTAGCGAAAGCACCATGTATTCCTATGTACCTTACAGATCGTTACCTCCATAGAATCTGTACTTCCCATTCCCGGGTCCTCCACAACCCATGACTCCCCCACATCCTCACACTAGGGTGAATTTTGTTCAACCCTCTCCCATTCAGCAATATAAAAATTTTGAACAGCTAAATACGGAAAATTCGACCCATCCGTCGAATAATGCCAAAAAGAAAGGAAGAAACTGAAACAACAATAGCCCAAGTCAAGGTGGGAATCAACCCCAACAAAACCAACCTACTGGGGGCAACCAAAATCAAGGGAATCAGAACCCGTAGGGGGGAAATAACAACAAACTCCAAGGGAGAACCAACAACATTCGTACCAACTTCCCTTGTGCCCTTTGTGGTGAGTTCGATCATTATACTCATCATTGCCCCCAAATCACTGATTTTAAATGGATGAAAGACTCAATGGCTAGACCACATACTCCAGCACCCCCTGCCCCTCAGCAGTCCCCACAAAAATATGTGCAACAACCCCCCCCAGCCGTGCTGCAAAACCCCATTCCACACCAAGGTGTGATGAATAATCAACAAGAGATGAAGCCTACCCCACCACAGTTGGGACACTATATCAATCCAAACAATCCCATAGATCGTACTATCCTCCTCACCGGTGAGGAAGAAATTCTTCTGCAAACACGTAGTCGTCAATACCATGCATCTAGTGAGTCCCCTCCCACACCCCCAGAACCAATCACCGCACCAACAGGACCCCCGTTGGTAATCCCTCACACTAATGCAAAACCACCTCTATGCATCCCTCACATCCCATTGCGCAGGAATGTTCACAACCCACAGGCTAGGGAGACTCATAATTACAGTTTGGTTGATGACTTAGCACAATCCCCGACTGCCATGTCATTCTTAGAAGTCCTTCAAACTTGTCCCACTCAGCGGAAATCATTACTTTCCGCCTTGGGGGTAGTCGACCCCACGGATACTCGACTCATCACATTTGATCTCGATAGCAGAGAACCTTGACTCCTCGCTCTAATCGCTTTTCAAATCCCAGTCAAAATTTGGAACATTACAGTTCATCAGTGCATCATCAATGAAGGAGCATCCACATGCATCATGTCCAACTCGGTATGGCAGAGAATTGGTTCCCCCAAACTCATCCCATCTACCATTACCTTAAGAGATTATGAAAAACGACCATCATCTCCCGAAGGGCTCTTCCAAAATGTCCCCGTAGAACTCGAGGGCAAGACTATCCTCATCGACATTGAATTTATCTATGCCCCACTCGATTACAATATCTTGTTTGGCAGTAGCTACATGTACGCTATGAAGGCGGTTGCCTCATCTTTCTTTCGAACCATGATGTTCCCCCACAATGGGAAGATCGTCACAATTGACCAAGTTTCGCATTACAAGCGTAACCCTTCTGCCAACATCGATAACATTCTCCCCCTTGTCCATAATCATCCTAAAACATACCCACTCATTGAAATGGGTCCTGGGATTTTCAAAGACCCGTGATTGTTAGGAACTTACCACGACGCACCACCGCTCCTGCATCCTTCCAATCAAGTATGCATTGTATCATCCAACAGAACTGACATAGAGGATACCCTTCCTCCTAGGGAGGCTTCTATCATATCTGACGTCCCACTAGTTGCAGAGGTCCCCCCTCATGAGCCTCCTACGAACTCGTCGACTCCACCAGGTCACGATTCCACCTCTCCCCAAGGCCATCTCCCAGTTTGTGAGACAGTTCCCCAAGCCATCACTCAAATCTCCTTCTTCTACCCTCCACCGGGCGTACAAGCTTTCCAAGTATTCACAACGCTCACTCTCCCTAATATGGTGTTGGAAATTCTAGTTTGGTATTTACATCCACTAGATATGGTCCCTCAACCATCCCTTCCCCCCCAAACAGAAGGAATCCCAATGACGATTCCCATACTCACTCCACCCATACCCTCTACACCCCCACTCACTAACCTCCCTGCCACAACTGGGGGCAGGTGAAAGAAGAAGGAGCCTATAGCTCCACTCCCCCCACACATGCAACCTCCTTGCATGCTATGTGAGAAAGATGGACACCAAACCAACAACTGCCCATCTCTACTCGAGTTACAGAACCTGATTCCACTCAATCCAACACCCTCAATGCTTGCCACTATAGCAAGTATTGCCACTACCACCCCTCACTCAAGTAGAAAAGGACTGCGAACGAAATTCACTTGCACTATATGTTCAAAATATGGCCACTATACACACCATTTCCCAGCACTACCACGCTTCTGACAAACATTAGGCGTAGTACGCCAAAGCTTGCATAACGAACCCAACCCAACTACATCATCCTGCCCAAAAATCATTGACATCCATTATGTCACAACTTTAGTCAATGGATGTATGAGATGCCCTTGTTCTCTATGTGAATCCTTAGATCATTTTACATATCAATGTCCTATGATCATTGAATATAGGAAACGCCAAGTGACCCTGATTCAAACCCCTACACCCCTTACAGAATCAATGGTTGACCTTACCTCACCACTTGAGATTCTTCATATCATTTCTCCTGAACCCGAGGCACTCCCTATACCTCCGTGGATCCTGGATGACTTATCCGAGGATTTACTCCCAAATACCCCCAATTCTCCCACTCATTTCCCTACGAAAGGTTTACATCCAACTACCATTGGTACTCCTTAGTACTTCGATATTTGGTTTATGTCGAGCGAACCATCGCAATCTCATTGCATCGTTCCCCCTTCTTCTTCATCACCAAAAGACAACCACATGGTGACAGTCACCGATATCACTCTTTTAGACCCCTTGTATTCCCACCAATTTCACTATGACGAGGACATACTCGAGGAACTAACCACTCCTGACTACCCATGGGATGCGCTACACCACAAAGCACTATACTTAAATAAATTTTATGTCTAAGCATAGTCATTCTACTTTAGGTTATTTTATTTTATAGTGTTTTTAATCTTTTTTCCATCCCTCATGTCTAAACTATCATTTGTGTTATTGACAGATGCCTCCTCCACCGACCTACCATATCGGTTATGCTGATGGCGCTAGCCGTTGGACACAAAATCTCACTTCGGCCGCTTGGGCCCTCTATATCCCCTCACATGAAATGATCCACTCTAGCAGCATATGCTTGGGTTTGGAAACCAACAACCAAGTCGAATACACTGCCATCATTGGACTCCTCGTCGATGCCCAACATCATCGAATTCATCACCTTAGCGTCTTTCTCGACTCTCAACTAGTCATCCTCCAACTCAACAATGTGTAGCGTGTCCGTGATCCTTGCCTCTTTTGAAAATACCTGCAAGTTAGACTTTTATCTCGACATTGTGATTTCATTACATTTACACATATTCCAAGACAATTAAATGAAATTACAGATAACTTAGCTAACATTGTGTTAGATTGGCATATATCATGTCAAGATACCTCTACACACACATAAACATATCAAAAACCTGTCATAGCATATATAAATTAGACATCATCAACACATTAAAAAATACATGTAAACATCACATAGATCCCAAAATGTATACTCATATATATATATATATATATATATATATATATATATATATATATATATATATATATATATATATATATATATATATATATATATATATANAATCCGTCACCAATGCCATCAAAATGTTTACATACAAACCATCATATCCACAATCCACAGGTCAATGAAGTACCTCGGTACAAAATGGGCTCACCAGCCTATATACAAAAATACAAAAATACATAGAGCGACACTCAAGGGGCCTCTAAAGCACCACCTCCTGCCCCTCTTTCAGGAGGTGGTGCCCCACCGACTACTGGTCCCTCCGGACCTAGAGGTAACCATCCGGTCATTGCAACACCTGCTACTGCTGCCCGCCGAACCATATCCTCCACATCAATGGAACTCCCACGCATTGCTCCAGGATGCCCTCATCCTAGATGCACGACCACATGCCCTTAGGCATTCCCTGTAACACCACCTCCAAGCGGTGGTGAATGTCCTCAAAATCTCCCCCAACCTCCACTAGAGGAGCATGCAATGGCCCGACACTAGGGTCATTAAAGCGACGTCTCCTCATTTCTCTATCGCCCCCAACTAGACTCACCTTGACGTCCTCATGCCGACGTCTCTCTCCTCCCCACAGCTCTCCCCACAGCGGTTTCCCTGGATCATGGCGATCCGATGCTCTCATCATCTCAACCTCGCACCCATGAGGTCCCACATCTGCACATACAAAAAACCAAATGGTAGTATCAGCATCTATACAAAATACATATGTCATGCTATCTCAAAAAATCAACATATCAAACTCATAAACATACCTCGGTGATCAAACACCTCCCCTGGAGGTAACACCATGTCTGGATCACCCCAGAAGTCCACACTTGCATATGGATACCACAGTATAACCTGCAGCATCTGCCGCCACACCTGTGCTGCCTCAGCTATGAAAAAATGGCTGCCCTCGCCACCCCCGTGGCAAACCAAAATCATCGACCATCACCTCAGTCGCGGCTCTTGCACACTAGGAGCACCTAATAAAATCCTAGGGTGCAACATAGGCACCGTCTCCAAAAACCAGGCCACCAAGATGGACCCAAAGGCAAAGTTCCTTGTGTTGGTCGATCGACATCTATCTAGCTACCCTAATATCCAGGCATGCAACATCAAACCCCATGCAAAGTGCTCCCCATCCAATGCCCTCCCCATAACCCTCAGCTGACCACCACTGATCCGCTGAGTCGCAAGGGACCCATACACCCTCACAATCATCGCTGCTACACAACAATGCGCTAGAGCATCCATCACCCCGATGCTCACGACGGAACCCGACATGAAGTTCTCCCTCTAGCAATAACTCCAGCGCAAGGTCGCTAATGACACATCCATGGGTAACATCGACTCCGGTGGTAGTGGTGTTCCCTGAAAAGGGAGCCCAGTCAAAAAGTATATGTCCTCCACCGCAGTGAAGGCAATCTGCTCTCCCGGCACCATAAAACAATCCAGGTCCGAAATCCACATTCGGATTAGAAACTACAGGAGATACACCTGCGCCCATATCAACAAGCACTCGAAGAACTTCAGCAGCCCACAGGTTGCCAAAGTGGCACGAACCCCCAGCTCCTCAATTGCCATGGCATCCCTCAACTGGGACCAATCCCACTCTCGCCAACCAACCGACATCATACAAAATGATTGCCTGCAACCACATAATACAGTCCTAGGTCATTCATATTGACCATCACAACCATGGAAAAAGATAAGTTTTACACCCGTCAGCCTTGCCCCAAGGCACGGCTGTTTAACCTACATGCGCACACATATGCGCACCTGTTCACCCCACAGGCACACACATATGCGTGCCTGTCTATCCCACAGGCACGCATAACTACATGCTTGCCCATTTTATAGGGGCACATCCATGCGCCCCTGTCACGACCACAGGCGCGCATCATAGCGCACCTGTCCACTACACAACCGCGCACCCATGTGTAGTTGTGTCGCAAACAGGCACACATATCATGCATGCCTTTAATTCCTTGATGGGTGCCCCATGCGTAGCTATCTGGATAACATATGCGCACTTGTGCGTGTATATTTCTGGATCGCCCATGCACTGGGGGGCCCACACCCATAAAATCCCCTGTACGGCCCTTCGTATAGGCCCTGCCCATAAATTGAAAACCTACTTCTATGCAGGACGATAAAACCACGAACCTAAAGCTCGCTGGTCATGAATCGGCTGCCTTGTCCTCCCAAAATCTCCAAATCTCCTCTGAATACCTCTCGTCCAGTCACTCTGGCAGTAAGTACAAACGAGTTGGTAGTGTGGGCCCTACAACTATATATAGGCCTTTCTGTCAAACTTCCAAACACCATTCCAGGAGCTCCGGGCATCCGTTTTTCGATCCATCTTCAGCCACAGGATCAACAACCTGTCATCTACATCTAGATAGTCCCCAGGCCAGTTTTCATCCTTAGCCCCCAGGGTGCCATATTTTCATACCCCATCCAAGTACACATGCTCATGTTCAAAATTATCAAATAAATACATGTATGTACGATTCTCTTTAGATATTGTTCACGGCGGGTATTTGGCTTTCATGTGTGCAGGTACTTGGTCATCATACATCCACACAACCCTTTCAAGTATATAATCAGCACTGGCATGTAATCATTCCCTCTGAATCTCAATTACATTTCCAGTCACACCCTCTGACATTTGCCTCTAGGATCCCCATCTCTGGCTTTGCAGTACCGACACCTCCATTGCATCTTTGGTACTGTCACTCGGTAGACCTCTCCCCCACATGAGTTGTCCCATTCATAGCACCCTTTTTCACTTTGACACTCATGCTATTTTTTCAACCCTTCAGGGATGGGAGTCCCGATAGTCTTACATCATGATGCGAATCAACCACATGCTCCTTCTCCTCATTTTGCTAGCTTTCCCAATGGACTCCCAGAGTATCTCTTCACAGGTTCTATTTTGATTGCACCTCCGCAGTATCATAAACCCTCCATTTCATCAACAATCAATTTACCCCTCTGCAAAATTCCCCCCATTTCATCTACCTCATATAGAAACCCACCCATGGGGCCCCCCACCTTCCACCAATTCTCCAAGCTGATGGCGCCCTAACCGGCCCAACCATATCACATTGGGGCACCCGTTTCTGTGTTTGTACACTCATCCCAAATTATTCTTTATTTATTGTACAAACACCTTTGTTTCCATCATTTACATTCATTTTTAGGCGTCACCTTTGGCGCCCTTCTTCCCTTTTTTGAAAACGCAACCCATGTCGCCCTTAGTTGGGGAACTCCTTCTCATTTACCCCTGTTGGCATCGTCCATATACTCCGAGTATCCCATAGGCCACTTACCTCTTCCCTCTGATTTTGTTTAATTTGTCCCGCCTCTGACACAACTTATCCCATGTCTTGTTGTCCCTCTGACACTCGACCTAGTTGAACGGTTGCGGCCACTTATACTTCACATATATCCCCAACCAAGGGTAGTCTTGAGTCTCCATACATCTTGACTTCGACCATGTACCTCCTCAATTCCTAACCTCACCTAGTAGATTTCACGAAGCCGTTTTGCTTCTTGGAGTTGCATCCCCCTTTCTATCGACATCAGCACAGTTTTCCAGACAGGTGACAATATCTTGACTCTCATTACCTTTCCAATGAGAAGTCTTGAACGACACAGGGAGAACCACAATTTCTCCCTACTATCATTGACCCATGTAACATTTGACTTCAACACTTTCTCATGTTATGGTGGGTCTTACTTTACGACTATTGCAGTTATTTCCTATATTTGTCGAAGACCTCTAAGCTTGGTTGGGCTATCAATGCCTACAAAATCCGTGATATTTCGTACATATATTACTGCCTACTATTCAGAGTATGTTCTTCCTCAGAATTGCCTTCTGCCTTTATCATGACCGCCCCCGAGGGCACTACAGTTTTCTACATCAACACACCATCCCTTTTTTGAGTTACTTGACACAAGCATGGGGCATGCCCGCCTCATTTGTACACAGTTTATTTTTACACACCTTATGGAAGGTTGGGTTCTACAGGTTCCTTTATCCCTCCAATGGGTAACTCTTGGCACTCTCACTATTACTCTCTTACAGCAGCACTCTCAGTAGAAGAAACATTGATGAATTTCGGCTATACGTATGCTCCTAACCTCATCTATCAGGGGGCATCTGCTATCACTAAAATTTTGTCTGCAAATGGTTACAAGAATCCAAAATCGTCAAACAGTTATGAGGTCACCCATGGACGAAAATTACCACAAAATCATTTCCAAAAGGTCCAAAAACTATACAACCAGTGATAAATTAAAGTGCGCTATGATTACACAGTGTACACGCACTCATGCGCGATTCAGAAATGCAGGAAAAGTGCACATGCGCACGATGCACGATTGTGGTTGCTAAAAGTCGTGCACATCTAAGAACGACACATTTATGAGATTGGTCGGCCTCCCACCCACTTCCGGTTCATCTTTCAAGTTGATTTGACACTCAAATCTCGACTGGATCCAACTGGGTGGTTGGTCAAAGACCTAAAAATGCCCTAATTAGCCTCTTTTCACACTACAAGCTGGTTGCACAATACCTCAAAGAAGTGCTATAAAAGGGCCATGGGTGCACTTCATTTTTCAAGGAATTTCATTAGAAAAGTTATGCTGCCATTATTCTCTTGAGGAATCCTCTATTCTCATCAAGAGTATACTAGCATTATTACATTGGGCAATCCATCTCACCTCTTGAGTGGATTTGTTTGAGATTCTTTCACCATTTTCATTCAAAGTTGTAAGAAGAGCTTATTTGTGGGGGTCCAAGAACCCTCCCTTGGAGGAAGAAGGGACTCATAGTCCTCTTTGTTCTTGGTGTTTTCTTTCACTGATATAAACCTTACCATTGGTGACATGAGTCTTATTGTTTCTTTTGTTCTTATGTCCCTATGCTCATTAGTTTAGTTGTTATTTTATTTCTTAGTTTAATTCTTAGTTGTTCTTTTATATTTCTTTCTCTAACCCTTTTCCTTACAACTGTCCTGCTTAGCAAACCCAACTAAGCTTGTAAGCACCTATGATTTGCTCACTAAGGTGACGAAAGAGGCGCAACAGTAAGAATGAAGTGTGATGTAGTCCATTTCGTTGCCAAGTTCCTAGAGTGTCAACAAGTGAAGGTTGACCACCACCACGCGACAAGTCTCCTACAACCGCATCATGTTCCTATGTCCAAGTGTGAAGTCATTTATATATATTTTGTTGTGGGATTGCTACTCACATCGCATAGACACAATGCCATTCTTGTGATAGTTGATAAGTTGACCAAGAGTTATCATTTTATTCTAGTTAGAGACACTTATGCTGTCACTGATGTAGCACGCATGTTTATAAGTGAGGTCATTCGTCTACATGGGTTACCCAAGAAGATTATTTCAGATAGGGACTCCCGATTCACATCTAGGCTTTGGACAAGTTTGTAGTCAGCGTTAGGAACTCATTTGAACTTAATCATAGCATATAATCCCAAAACATATGGGAAAACTGAGAGAGTAAATTAGGTTATGGAAGATGTGCTTAGGATGTATGTTATGGATAATCAAACTCATTGGGAGAAGTACCTACCTTTGGTAGAGTTCACCTACAATAATAGTTTTCATATCTCCATTGGAATACCACCCTATGAAGCTCTATATGGAGGGCCATGCCAGACACCGTTGAGTTGGGAAAGGTTGGAAGGCCAAGTGACAGTTGGGCCAGAATTGATTCAAGAGATGGAGGAACAAGTGATTTATATTAGGCAATGACTAAAGGAAGCACATGATAGACATAAAATTTATTCTGATGCACATTGGATTGACCGAAGTTATAAAGCGGGAGATCAAGATTTCATTCGTATCAGGCCTAATAAGAGTACCATTCGGTTCGGGAAGGGGACAAAGTTTTTGTCTCGATTTATAGGACCGTTCAAAATCCAAGATAGAATTGGACCCATTTCCTATTGTCTTGTACTACCACCCCACTTGCATAAAATTCATAATGTTTTTCATGTATCTGTTCTACGTCATTATGTTGCTGATGAATCCGATAAACTAAATTGGAAGGAATTGCAGGTATCGGATGTGGGAACCCTCATGGTCGAACTGTTACGCGTATTGGATCGTAGGGTCCAATAGATCAGGAATCGTCTAGTAGACCAAGTTAAGGGCGAGTGGGACACATATATCACATGATCTATTACTTGGGAGGATGCAGAGACCTTATGACGAGATCATCCCTCACTTTTTTTACCACCTTGGGAATGTGTTTCCCAAAGGTTGGGTGTATTTAATGCCACCTTTTGACTTAGAAAACTAGAATTACTTAAGGCCTAATCATCTTTTATTTTCTATTTACCGTGAAACTATTAATGATACACTTGAAATTTTAAGACATGTGGATCTACATGAATGTCAATTCTATGAATTTTTATCGTTATCTGAATTATGATGGATATTATGCAACCTATTTCTAACTTGAAAATATTGACATTTAAAGTTGTTGGTATGTGGAGACCGAATTGAGGATATGATTAAATGCATTTACATGATAATAATGCATGGATATGTATGAGTTTGTGTTATAGACTAATGTGTAGGTCCATGGGATATGAATAAGCCAAAGGATAATGAAAATAAAAGGTTGATGTCATGAACATGAACCGAGAAACAATATGGTATGAATCTTGGTATGTGAAATTATGTCGATTCAAATGCATTTCTATGATATGTGGACAAGTGTAGGTTTTTAGGTGGCGAGACTGCTTGAAACTGAATATACGATGACAAAATTCCTAGCAACACGGTGCCACTATATGCTCCATGGTAGGGTGTTGGCCCTAGTTCTATTAGGAGGGGTGGAGGAATTTCCCACCGTGTATCCTCTAAAACCTTAAGTCATGGGATTATGGTGTTATCTCACGCTCCCCTAGACGTGTGATGATGACTGCAAGTTTTCTGTTGGGGAAGCTTGGTCAAGAGAGTTGACAGTTCCTCTTATGGGTTCTATCTAGATTTAGGTCAATATAGTTGACACTCCATGATAGTCTAGAAGAGGAAGGATAGGGATGGAATATGGAAGTAGGTCAGGGAGGAAGGATGACTAGAAGTAGTTGAGAGTGTGTGGAATTTTCACCTTATAGTATAATTTATTGATTTTCTCTTGTTGAAATATATGTGTGTGTGTGTGTGTGTGTGTGTGTGTGTGTGTGTGTGTGTACATTTATATTTTCTTAACTGAACTACAATTATCTAAGTGAATGTTGCTTGTGTTAAATTATTATAATTGAGGGGTTTTGCGAATATTTTTAAAAGGTTTACTATTCTTTATAAAATGAATGACATTTTTGTTTGGATTGTACACATAAGAAAATATTACTTTAGGTGTGATAATTATTGTCATTAGTACATGTGAGAGTCATGTATGTGCTAACTACACATGCATACCTTGCACATGTACACTAGTATGTATAAGTGTTTTAAATTGATGATGTTGTTTATCTGATATGGATGTATGAATCATGTATCATTACCCTTGTATTGTAAATTACTCTAACTTCGGGATGAAGTTTCTTGAAGGGTTAGTGTATGTAACAACCCAATTGATTTGTTTTTATTGATCATAGTTTGTTAAGTTAAATTAAAATTAATTATTAAAATAAATACATTGAATATTTTTACTATTTTATTATTTTATGGTAGGTGGGGGACTTAATGAAGAGATAATGTAGTTGGGGAATTGAATGAGGGAGAGAGATTCGAGAGAAGAGGATAAGGAAGAGGGGAGAGGACTTGGAAGGGGGTCTTTTTTATTTTTATTTTGGAGGGGGAGGATTTTGGAAGAAGGAGGCAAGGAGGAAATTCTAGAAGAAGAGGGGAAGGAGGAGATGGGAGGACATAAATTGTTTTGGGGGACTTTTACTTGGGAACTATTGTTGCTGGGGATTTTGGGCTCAGGGGCCAGGAAACCGTAAGGATTCCTGGAGCTAGGGAGATGGAGAGGCTATTTTTATCTGGCTGGGAGGTAATTATTCAGTTTTGGGTAGTTTGGGAAAGAACAAGAACAAAGGAGCAAGGGGCTAAATCAACTAGAACCTACAGGTCGAGGTATGCATTTTACTAGTTGATCTGTTATTATTATGCTGTCTATTTACCAGTTTATTCCTTGCATAAAGAAAATTCTAATCTAAATTGTTGTAAATGAAACTTCTTACTTGCAGATCTTTCAGTAATATAAATTTACTTCTTATATTCAAAAGTTCTTTTCTTACATAAAATAGTCATTACAGTAGGAGATAATTATATTTTGAGGCCTTGAATTAGAGGGCCTTACAATGGTATACATGTTAAGAACCCAGAGCAATTTGGTTTTCCAATATTTGATGATGTAATGTTCTACACTCAAGTCAAATGTATTTGGAATTTGTGAAATCATCCTAAACCCTCGTACCATTTAGATTTTTCAACGTCAATAAAATTAGTAATTTGGTTCGATGTTTTATATAGCATACTTTGATTTGAGTGGAGAGACAAAGGAGATGAAAAGGAACAAGGTCTACAAAAGGTGGAGATAGGGAAATTATGTTTGATAAGAAATTATATATGTCAAGTATTTTAAGTACACCTAAGTGGAGCTATATAGTATTTTATATTTTTAAATTAAATTTTATATTTGACAAATTTATTGCAAACTACATAAAATTTGTAATTTCAATGTTAACTACTAATCAAAAATCAGAAAATATCAAAAATATTTTATTTTAAAAATTTGAAAAACAAATTTTAATTTTTCAAAATTTAATTTAATACAAATATATGAAAAACATTATAGAAATTTTATGAAAAGACTTTGTTTTAATAAAAATCAAGGTAATGATTTCC
>ML794636.1:1040555-1053370 GCA_009831015.1 Picea engelmannii
ACACACACACACACATTTTTCCAAGGAAAAAAACCGTATTTCTTATTCAAGTAGAATAGAAAATACAATATAAGGTTCTCCAATCACTATCCAAAAAGTTCCTTCAAAGGGGAATCAATTACTACAAAAAATAGAGCTAAGAAAAAACTAAAAAAAAAGACACATATAATTGTCACTAAAATGTCCCTGACTAACGTATTATAGATTTGATCATAAATGACAAATTATAAATACATCAAGATAAGGTTGTCTAATAACAACATAATGACCATCATGGAATTCATAAAGGACAAAATGATTCCCCATTAACTCCAAGCCTGCATCTTTCAAATTTTGATCAGCAACCTCATTCTTCTCTCTACATATATGAGTGAACCTAATATCCTGGAAATCTCTAGCAATATCCTTCAATTGTTTAGCTACAACAAGTAGTCTAATGTTTTGATTATGAACTTGGTCACACATCTAGTTATGATCAGAAGGGAGTCACCAAATACTTGGAAGGATCTCATACCCCTACCCAAGGAAAATTTTAGCATATAGAAAAGAGCCATAAATTTTCCAATGTTATTGGTCCCACTGCCCATATTTTCTTTGAAACGAAAGTAATGTGAATCATAAAGGAAGAAGGAAAAACCAATACCAACAACCATGTTTTGTCCTTGACAAGCTCCATCAAAATGTCCCCAAGGAATAGATTTATCCACTTGTAGTTCTCGTAGACCCCTAGGAGAATTTTTTTTGGGGACCTCCTTGTAATAAGGAAGTGATCCCATCACCTGAGTAGAGACTTGGAAAGTAGGGGGTTGTTTATCCTTGAACAATCATGCATTCCTTATAAGCCAAATTCCCCACGAAATCTTATATGACACTACCTGAATGTTTTATAGTTCCTTCATTGGGAACCAAGACTGGAAGCAAGCTTTAATAGTTAACCCATGCCACAGAGAGTCAAAACTAAGAAACCATTCAACCTCTTGACAAACCTAAAAGGAATAAGAACAATGAAGAAATAGATGGGAATTTTTCCCTCATGAAGTCTTCATATGGAGCACTTGCTAGGTCCCACCTTACCTCTTTTTTGTAAATGCTCACAAGTCAGGACCTTGACTAACGGATCTAATCACATAAGCAGTTTTGCTTCAGTAGAAGCCTTCACCTTCCACAAATATTTCCACCACCAACGACCTACAACATCACCAATTGAAAAAATTACATAATACACCAAGTTTGTTGTAAAGGAACCTCCTTGCTTATTGAACCCCCATATGAACTCCCACAAACTCTTATGTGAGACCTATGTAATTATGATACAAAAGGTTCCTAGTGCCTCACTAGATCACCATCCAATCCTAGATTAACATAACTCAACCAAACTTGTTTCCACATGGTTGTTTCCAAAGTCTTATTTATTAAATTAAGGGTCATTCTCCCAACCTATTATAAATGATGTATAAGTGCCCTGGGAAGAAATACATTCCTATTACAATGCATTATAGAGTCAACCCTGATCCTCCCTTGTGTCTTGTCACCCATATGCCCAGCCAAATAAGATCCTATTAGATGGAAATATAGTGGCATAGCCTTCCATTGATTAGACATAATCCGGATCGACTTATGCTCTTTCCTAATCTAGTCAACCAAAGAATCATGGGTTATATCCTTCTGAACCAAGATCCCACTCTAGAGGCTATCCTTTGTGAGAACGACACATAAGGACTTTGTTACCAAGGAATAACCAAAAAGGTGAATGTGTTTTAAACCCCACCCCTATAATGCCTTAGGGCTAGCCAGGTTATTCCACCTAACCCAACATGTCTCTTTAAATTGATTATTACCTTCACTAAAGGAAATTATAATAGAACTTCCAAATTGTTTCTAGAATTCCTTTCAAAATATGCACAAGAGTATGTTGATACATCGGTATGGCCTTCGGGATTGACTTCACTAATAATGATCTCCCCCTCCTTGATATCCATCAATTGCACCATAGATAAATTATTTTCTCACTCTTAGAGACCAACCACAACCAATTTTCCTTCCCTTAATAGTTTGGCTTAAGAGTAAATCCTAGGTAATTAATACCATCATTCAAGTCCAAGTGTTGATAAGGGAAATGTATTTCAAACTCAATATTTTTATCCTCATTCATACCTAAAGTAAGAAAAGTAGAATTAGCACCAATCACTTCCATTCTTGTAACCTTATTAAATAACTTAAGTAACTCCTAAGACTGTGAATCTTCTCTACAAGACCCAAAGAGAAATAAAGGAACATCGTCCATGAAAAACAAATGAGATAGTGCTTCCCTCCCCATTCAAACACCTTATATAGATCACACCCTCCTAGCCTAAAGTATTGACCTACTTGGGCCTTATTCCACCAAAATAAAAAGAGATTGTGACAAGGGGCATCCTTTCCTGAGTTCTCTGGTAGGCTTGAAAAAACGGGCAACAACACCATTTATGAATATTGTAAAGGAAGAAGTAGTTACACAATGCATTATCCACCTAATAAAAAACAATGAGAATCCAAGGTGTAATAGAAATAACTGAAGATATAGCCAATATACCTTGGCATACGCATTTGATAAATCAAGCTTGATTATTGTTGCTGGCATGCAAGAGAGTTTAATAGAGTGTAAACCCTCTTGTACTGTACTAATGGCCTTGTGGATTTGTCTTCCTTGTATAAAACCAAATTGTTCAACTGAGATGCACTCAGAAAAGATAGACTTCAATATCATTCCTATTAATTTTGCAATAATATTATACAAGTAATTGCACAATGAGATAGGTCAAAACCTTTCAAAAAACCCCATGTAGTTTTGTTTGGGTATCAAGGCAATAAAGGTTGCATTTAGGCCACTAGTCATCCTCCCATAAGTTCTTACCTCTTCCACTACTCTCAACAAATCAAAGAACTTGATATAGAACTCCACCAACCACCCATCTAGTCTAGGATTCTTGTCCTTCTTAAAATACTGTAAGATAGAAAACAATTCCTCCTTAGTCACAAGCCTATACAAATCCTCATTAAGCTCCTCATTAATCATTCTAGGAAAATAGGATATGAATTTTAAAATGTCAACCAAATTTGCTCTCTTTGGTTCCTTGTATATTCCTTCAAAGTGCTTGACCCCTAGTTATGTTGAACCTTTAAATCCTCTAACCTTAGTAAAACCATGATCTTGTAGCTCCCAAATAGTATAATATTACTTCTATGATTGGAAAAGGTATGGAGGAACTTAGTATTGTTATCGTGCAACTCTATATAGGTGGCTTTGCTTTTAATTTGTAAGTCTAACTCCTTGTCCAAAAGTGATTTTTTCCTCTTTTCCTCAAATTGTTTTAACCTAAGTAATTGATACTCTCTAGAAGAGCCAAAAGAAAGTCTAGCTAGCACATCCTCCACTTCAGTTTCCACTTCCACCAGATTTTGATCTCGATATGTGTACCTCTCCCCTACCTAGTGTTGGCGGCCGGAAGTCACTCCTAGATTGCTTGCAGGAGCAGAGCCCGACGCCCATCAGTTTAATGTCATGATTTGTTTAAAAGGTGATCAAATGGAGGAAAACTCAGAATAGCATCGTATCAACTCAGAGACTAGACCAGGCATACATGAACGAGTGAGGTCTTGATAAACTTCAAACAGTGAGTCGTAATAAAGGGTGAGTAGGGGGAAGACTTGCATAAGAAGAGCGCGAAAGTCTATCACAGACATCCGGTTTGTAACAGACTGGAGAAGAAAGAATTCGAACACAAAATCCTTTTACATTCAAACACAGAAGACCAGAGTACACAACAATGTCACAACAAATCCTTTATCATAACAAGATTGTTCAATCCACGCGAATCCTTCGATTGTGGACTCTCTGGCACGAGATGGAACATAGATGGAAAAATAAAACTGTTTGTTATAAACCAAGAAATCTCAAACACAGAGGCATAACCAGAAAACTAGAATGTTTGCTGAAACTTTACAGTCGGGAGCTTAGCTCTACCATCGATAGATACAAAAATGGAGAAAACGCCTACATATACTCAAAACAACAACAACAACGGGACCAAGAAAATGCATTGAAATCTTTGCGTCTACATGGCTTCTGACAATCTGCAGCCACAATATTTGAATGTTCGTGCAACTTATGGCAGACGCGATCGATCTTCTGACAGTTTCATCAGTGAATCGATGTGCCTTTAATTCATTGCAGGACGTCCCCATTATGGCGGAAACGATGTCTAACCACCACCAACTGCTTCAATAACTGCTTTCTTGGGATTGAAGACGATCTGGCCAACTCAGCACTTTGGGATATGGAAGGCTCCTCGCGTTGCCACCTGGAAAAACTGAATAACTTGAAGGATGGGTATGGAGGCCAGCGCGGAAAGTGGGATTCGGCAACGGAGTGATGTGGCCACAACCGCAAGGGAAAAGTAAGAACAATGAGAAGTGAGGTAGGTGGCAGGGGAATGACACATGGCAAAAAGGGATATAAGTGGAGTAGGTGGGAGAGTAGACGAGGTGGGTGTAATTTAGTGAGAGGCTGACATGAAGGGGAAGGGACACGTGGTCGGTGGTGAGTGGACGATGAGACAGGGAAAGGGCCATCTGGATGAAATAGTGGAGGGGGACAGATGACACACAGCAGCAGGGGAAAGGCGGTCTTGGAGGATGACATGACGAAAGAAAGGCCCACACTAGCTAATACATGGAGTAGCTAAAAATGATGGGAGTGCGTAAGCTCCGTTGATCCGGGCGCTAAAATCTCGACCGTCGAAAAGCTGCATCCATGATTTCGAACCCCCCCCCCCTCCGCTTAAAGGTAGAAAGGAAAGGGAGGTCTAGAATTGTCTTTATCGCCGTTGATTTGGGTGCACTAATCTGGATCGTTGAAGAGATGCGCCCGTGATTCCGGACCCCCCCCCCCCGCTTAAAGGTAGAAAGGCAAGGGGGGTCCGAAATTCTATATGCGCCATTGATCCGAGTGCACGAATTGCTGCTGCTTGAACTTGCTCGTGACTTATCTTGGGCGCATTATCATCCAAAACTTTGGACAAGTGAGTTTTTAACCCATTCTTTTGTGTTCCAGCCCCCCTTACAAGAAATATCGCTGACATTTGGCTCCATGGGGGATAGAGTCGTCCCTGTGATGCTCTAAGAACTCTTTTGCAGATTCAGTGCCTTTGTTGTTGGGCTATGGAGTCATTTATTAGTCCGGAAAACAAAAACAGAAACAATATTTACAAAACAAAACAAAAAGAGATGACTGCGGCTCACAGAAAACATTTTTTTAAGAAATGCCCATTGACTGGGCCACTAAAAACTTCATTGCCTTCCAGATCCTGCAACCTGTAAGTGTTGTTTGAAAATACTTCAAGGATCTTGAAAGGTCCGAACTAGAGGGCATCAAATTTACTGTGTTTTCCCTTTTCCTGCCTGGGTGCATCCCATTTGAGCACTAGATCACCTTGCTCAAATTCCTTCTTTTTGCTCTTTCTGTCAAAGGCCTGCTTGATCTTCTGCTGATGATTGTAGGCTTTGTCCAGGACCTGTTCTCTGATCTGCTGTACCTCCACCATATGATGGATCCTTCTGAGCACATGGTTAGGTTCTCCATTAAAGTCCTGGAGGAGATTTGCCACATGTAAGGCGAGCTGAGTGGGGAAAACAACCTCTATTCCATAAACCAGCTGGAAAGGTGAGATGCCCAGCGATTTCTTTGTTGTCACCCGATCAGCCCAAAGAGCAAATTTGAGCTTTGAGTCCCAGGACCTTTTATTGTCCTCCAGTAGCTTCTTAATGAGCTTGATTAGGCTTTTATTGGAGGACTCTGCCAGTCCGTTTCCTTGAGGATAGTAGGGAGTGGAGTGAATTAGTGCAATCTAGAACTGTTCACAGAATTTGACCAGAGGCTCAGAGCGAAAGGGAGAGGCATTATCAGTGATGATTCTACTGGGGCAGCCAAATCTGGATATAATATCTTCCAGGAAGCTGATGATCACTTTGTGAGAAGTGCTTCTGGTAGGGACAGCTTCTATCCATTTGGTGAAATAGTCGGTTGCGGTCAAAACCCATCTGTGCTGGCCACTTGAGGGAGGATGAATTTCTCCGATAAAGTCCAGTCCCCATTGCTGAAAGGGTGTTGAGACAACTACAGGCTTTAATGGCAGAGATTTGAGCTGCTGCTTCCCTGAGAACTTCTGGCATTTGATGCAAGCTCTAATTTCTTTGCAGACATCAGGAAATAAGGTGGGCCAGTAATACCCAGCTCGGAGGATCTTGTGAGCTGTGGTCTTCCAAAAATGATGACCTCCACAGAGACCGCTATGGAAGTCGAATATAACCTTCTGGGCCTGCTGTGGGTCCAGACACCTTAGTAATACCCCCAGGGGGTCTTTCCAATACAAGGTTTGGTTAATGAGGCAATACCTGACCGCTTTGAGCTTTAAGGCTCTGGATTTACTTTTCCCCAATCCATCAGGAGGCTTTAATTCTTGTAGAAAGTACAAGATATCCTTGTACCAGGGACATGTTGCCAATGGTATGACGGTCTGAGAATCCTTGTTGGATGACTCAGCTTGTTCATTGATGAAGTTAATTCCCAAGGCCTTATAGTTGGATTCAGCTAGCAGCTTGGCCAAACCCTGCCCCTTTATCAGCTTGGTGGGCTTAATCTCCAGATCAAACTCCAGGATCTTGGTGATCCATTTGCCTCTTCTTCCATCTAGGTCAGGTTGTATAAGGATGTCCTTCACAGAGGCTGAAGGGACATATGCAGTGATCTTTGAATGCAAGACATAGACTCTGAAAGATTTGAGAGCTTTTACCAAGGCATAAGCCTGCTTCTCCATGATCTTGTACCGGAGCTCTGCATCTCTCAGTGCTTTGCTAAAGAAGGCAATAGGCTACTCTTTCCCTTGATCATTTTTTTGCAGTAAGAGTGTTGCTACTGTATCACAAGAAGCAAAATAAAATATCAGAAAATCTTTGGAATAATCGGGACTGATTATCACAGGTGCCTCAGTCAACGCCTTCTTTATTAGGACAAAAGATTCTCTGGGTTCAACAGTCCATTTTACTTCATTTTCCTTCCTGAGCATGGCTGTGATGTGTTTCACCAATTTAGAAAAATTTGAAACAAACCTCCTCAGAAAATTAATTCTTCCCAAAAATGCCTGAACCTCTTTCTTAGATCTGGGAAGTGACAGGGCCTGAATTGCTTCCACCCTATCAGGATCAATTTTCACTCCCTCTACTGATACTATATGGCCTAACAGTTTCCCTTCTTGCATAGCAAACAATGATTTCTTGGGATTCAGGGAAAGGCCAAACCTTCGACACTGCTGGAAAACCTTCTTCAAGTGGTAGCGGTGCTTTTTATCAGTCTTGGAAAAGATTGTTATGTCATCTAAGTAAATCACCACAAACTTATCTTTTTCTTCGACGAAGGCTATGTCCATGGCTCGCTGAAATTTTGCTCCCGCATTCATCAGTCCGAAAGGCATCTTGGCATACATGAATGTGCCCCAAGGAGTGGTGAAGGTTGTCTTTTCTCTATCCTCAGGCATGACTGATATCTGATTGTAACCAAAAAAGCCATCAATCATGGATATTCTAGATGCGCTAGTGACTTTCTGCAATATATGCTCCATGTTGGGCAGGGGATAATTGTCCTTCCTTGAGCTCCTGTTCAGGTTTCTGAAATCGACACAGAGTCTGATTTCTCCATTCTTCTTCCTTACTGGGACCAAATTGGCCACCCAGTCGGAGTATCTCAAGGGGACAATGATTTGGGCATCTAGCAGCTTCTTCACCTCTCTCTCCATGACAGGTAACAACATGGGATTTATCTGTCTCAGCTTCTGCTTGAATGGCTTAGCCTCTTCTTTCAGTGGGATCTTGTGCTCAATGACTGATGTGTCATAAGTCTTGAGGTCTTCGTAATTCCATGCAAACATGTCAGCAAACTCCTTCAACAACTTAGCGTATTCGGCCCTCTGTTCCTCGGTCAAACTCCTTGACAACTTAACAAACTTGGGCTCCCCTGATGTGCCTATGTTGCACTCAGCTGTGTCGATATCATCACCTGAAACTCTGCCCTTTATCGCCACATCATTCCCATCGAACAATCTTTCTAATGGGATCAGACCTTTTGGTATGTGATTGCTCGGTAGTTGAATAATCTGGTGGTCAGCAATTTCATTCAAAAACCCCTCGAGGTGATGGTCATCTTCCACGTCCGGATCCTCATCTATGTGTGACGCAGAAAAGTCATCAATGGATTGGAGGAATTTTTCGATATCCTGATCATCTTCAAATACCTTCCAATGTATGACATTGTCCGGTACGGAGGGTCTGTATCTTATCTCGACATCAGACTTGACAGTGGGAAGTGCAGGAACTTCATGCAAACTAGCTGAAAAGGCTAGAAAGTCGGCTGGAGCATTTTCTTCCCTTGGGATGAAAGGGATGTTGAAAGCCAAGAAAGAATTATCAACTAGGTTCCATACCTCGTTCCTGTAATTCTTGAGTCGAGGATGCTTGGCCTGATAGACGTTTTTGACCTGCTGGACAATTAATATTGCATCCCTGAACACGGCCATCTCCCTGATTCCCATCTCCTGTGCAGCTCGTAATCCCAAAACCAGAGCTTCATACTCTGCCACGTTGTTGGTGACTTCAAATTTCATCTTGTATGACAGAGATATGGTCTCTTGAGAGGGGGATATGAATACCACTCCGGCACCTACATCTATACTGGAGGAAGCTCCATCAAAGAACATCTTCCAAACAGAGGTGGTTGGAGGAGGCATTCCCTGATTAAGAATGGGTTGCTTTCTTATTTGCAAGGGGGCCTCAGGAGTCTCAGTGACCTGCAACAAGCTAGACCCTAAGTTAGTGTCAAGTGAAAAGATGGGGTGATTAGTGGGGTCTGCTTCATCACTGACAATGTAGGCCAGCTGAGCTTCTCTGTACAATCTCCTATGTTCCCCTCCAAAGACTGGAATGGTGGCATATGTGAGATCCATCTGCAATGTCCCTCCAAGTCTCTTAATCCAAGACCTTGACAACAACATGCCAAACTTGGGTGGAACATCAGCTACCACAACATCCATGACCATACTTTTCATGGGCAGCTGAAACAAAGAGACTACCAGGTCCTTGATGACTCCCAAACATTGCACTCTCCTGGAGTCAAAAGAATACAGGTCGTGATAGGCTTGGGTGACTTCCAATCCTAATTCTTCCATGACAGCTTTGGGCATGAGGTTGTGAGAGGCTCCTGAATCCATCAAACAGTTATGAAGCACTTTGTCATGTATGTTCAGGGAGGTGTAGAAGGGAGGGGATGAATCATCTCTGCCTTCCACCATGGGACCTAAGATAACTATCGGCTTTTCATCTTGGAGGTTTATAAAGTCTGTGGAAAGGCTTGAGGATTCAGATTTCAAAAGGTCAGAGAAGCGTCTTTTGAATTCTCCATGTTTAATTAGCTCAGTGAGGGGCACAGGGATTCTGATCTTTTGAATCTCATGCTCGAAATTAAAACAGGATGTAAGTTTTGGAATTTCTCTAATTTCAGGAACATGATTTTGGACAATGGGAGAGAGGAGCTGGGCCTTCTTACCTTTGTGGCTGTCTACTACCTCATAAACAAGCTTCTCTACTCTAGAGGACTGCTCCGGAACATTAGGTGTTGCTGCCTTCTTGTCGGATCTCAGGTTATACCTGCCTCGACCACTGCTAACCTTGTCTCCCTTTCTTAATTCATTTAATTGACTGTTCATGAGAGACTCCTCATATGATGCCTGAGTTAGATGAGGGAAAGGAGGAGTGACTTCTAAACAGTGGATTTTAGGCTCAGGCTCGTCTGTTTCCCCTTCTTCTTCATAGGCCACAAAATTGTTCTAGAAGGGAGCCTGAATTCTTTAGTTGTCTCTGTCTCTTTCCTTCTCTCTGTGCATGGTTGGAGGAGCGAAATTATTTGGCCTTCTGAAACCCGCTCTGTTCTTGGTGTTCTAAGGGCCCTTATTCATTTGTTTCCTTTCCACCTTTAATCTCTCCATTTCTTCTTTGAGAAAGTTCATCACCTGGGTCAGCTCATTTACTTGGGGGTGGGGCAGTGATGGGCCGGAAGTTGAGACTTCTGAATTTTCCTTTCTTATGTCTGCGTTGGCCCTGTTTCTCAGTTTTTCAGCTGCTAATATGTTAGATTCCACCTCTATAGCTGCATCTTGCATTTGAGTTAAGGAGGTAGCTCTCCTTTCTCTTAATAAAAGACAGAAATCAGGGTCAAATGCACCAGCATAGGATATTTGGGCAGAGGCCTCTGAGGGTTTTATCTCTGCAGGAATCTTGTTATACATTTTATTGAATCTCATGGAGAAGTCAGAGACCAATTCTCCTTCCATCTTCTTCAGAGACCCAAACTCTGTCATGTAATATATGTAATCTTTCCTATCTCCCCACTGCCTCAGGAAAACATTATCCAGGGCTTCAATTCCAGCAATAGATCCAGGGGCCAGTCCCCTGAACCACTTCCTAACCTCACCATCCAAACTTTGAACAAAGACTCTCATCCAGACATCTTCATTTTCAATGTTCAGATTGTCTGCATAACTGTAGAAAGAAGCTAGGTGCTCTTTCGCAGTTATGTCCCCTTCCCCAGTGAACTTGGGCATGTACTTCAAGTAGTCTCCAGCAGGGAGAGGATTCATAGGATGGGGTAGGATTAAGGGAGCATATCTAGCTGCGACTATGGAATCCATTCTATTCGGAGGGAGATTATCACTAGCCATAGGGATATTGTGTGGAGGAGAAATAGGAGGAGAAGGAGTGTGAACGGGAGATGTCGGAAAAGAGGTTCTCAAAGGAGACGACGGGGAGAACAGAGAGAGGTCCAAGGGACCTGAATGTGCAACTGCTTCTCCCTGTGCAACAATAGTAATAAAAGGAGGGGTGATTAAATATCCTGAGGCCTGAGGTCTGTACCGAGGCACAACTTCCAGGGAGGGGGGAGTGACAAGGATCTCTCCCTCTGACACTAGACCAGGAGAAGAAAACTCAGCAGGAACACTCCCAAAATTCAGAAAACGAGAAACCTCAGAGGAAGGGAAACTAGGAAGCTGAGAATAAGAAAATGGAGTTCTTACAGAGGGAGGTGGGGAAATACCTAATTTGGATACGAAACTTTCTTCTTGAGGAGCCTTTCCTCTTCTGAGAATCACCTCCGGATTTTATTCAGTAGTAGCCAGAGACAGTTGTGGATGGGACCGCGTGTGTCTGCCGCCGGAAGCCACAACTAATCCAATGGGTTTTTTGCAGTGGAGTCGTCACAATGGAGTCACTAGGTGCACAGTAGCAATATTCAATTTCTGATATCTGATGCACCTTCAGAATCAGCTTAATCTTTGTCGCTCAATCCCGGGGAAAATATTCAACTTCATCCCCGGCTATGGCGCCAGAAATTTTGGCGGCCGGAAGTCACTCCTGGATTGCTTGCAGGAGTAGAGCCTGACGCCCATCAGTTTAATGTCATGATTTGTTTAAAAGGTGATCAAATGGAGGAAAAATCAGTACAACATCGTATCAACTCAGAGACTAGACCAGGCATACATGAACGAGTGAGGTCTTGATAAACTTCAAACAGTGAGTCATAATAAAGGGTGAGTAGGGGGGAGACTTGCATAAGAAGAGCGCGAAAGTCTATCACAGACATCCGGTTTGTAACAGACTGGAGAAGAAAGAATTCGAACGCAAAATCCTTTTACATTCAAACATAGAAGACCAAAGTACACAACAATGTCACAACAAATCCTTTATCATAACAAGATTGTTCAATCCATGTGAATCCTTCGACTGTGGACTCCCTGGAACGAGATGGAACATAGATGGAAAAAGAAAACTGTTTGTTATAAACCAAGAAATCTCAAACACAGAGGCATAACTAGGAAACTAGAATGTTTGTTGAAACTTTACAGTTGGTAGCTTAGCTCTACCATCGATAGATACAAAAATGGCGAAAACGCCTACATATACTCAAAACAACAACAGCAGCGGGACCAAGAAACTGCATTGAAAGCTTTGCGTCTGCATGGCTTCCGACAATCTGCAGCTGCAATCTTTGAATGGTCGTGCAACTTATGGCAGACACGATCGATCTTCTGACAGTTTCATCGGTGAATCGAAGTGCCTTTAATTCATTGCAGGACGTCCCCATTATGGTGGAAACGATGTCTAACCACCACCAACTGCTTCAATAACTGCTTTCTTGGGATTGAAGACGATCTGGCCAACTCAGCACTTTGGGATATGGAAGGCTCCTCACGTTGCCACCTGGAAAAACTAAATAACTTGAAGGACGGGTATGGAGGCCAGCGCGGAAAGTGGGATTCGACAACGGAGTGATGGGGCCACAACCGCAGGGGCAAAGTAAGAATGATGAGAAGTGAGGTAGGCGGCAGGGGAATGACACATGGCAAAAAGGGATATAAGCGGAGTAGGCAGGAGAGTAGACGAGGTGGGTGTAATTTAGTGAGAGGCTGACATGAAGGGGAAGGGACACGTGGTCGATGGTGAGTGGACGATGAGACAGGGAAAGGGCCATCTGGATGAAATAGTGGAGGGGGATAAATGACACATGGCAGCAGGGGAAAGGCGGTCCTGGAGGATGACATGATGGAAGAAAGGCCCACACTGGCTAATACACAGAGTAGCTAAAAATGATGGGAGTGCGTAAGCACTGTTGATCCAGGCGCTAAAATATCGGCTGTCGGAAAGCTGCATCCATGATTCCGGACCCCCCCCCCCCC
>ML794636.1:1067017-1088836 GCA_009831015.1 Picea engelmannii
GCTATGGGGGGGGGGTCCGATATGGCTCTTGCACCGTAGATCTGGGCGCACAGATCTTAACCACTCAAATCTAAGCGTTACTTAGTGTGACACGCCCACACACACAAACTTAGGATAAGTGGGGTTTTAACCCACTCTTTGTTATTGTTTTTTCCAAAGGGGTCCACTTCATAGGAAAACAACCCCCTTACAAATAAATGTGATAAAAAGTTGAAGTCGAAGAAAAAATTGAGTCAGGAAATACAAGTCGAGCAAAGCAAGTCGGGAAAACCAAAGTAGAATTACTCAATTCGGTTTATTCTAAGTCAATTCGGTCCAAGTAGAAGTGAAGTAAATTACCTCGAAGGTCAAATTTGAAGAAAAATTGAGTCGGGAAATAGATATCGGCCAAAGTAGGTTGGGATGACCAAAGTCAAATTACTCTAGTTAGATTTGTTCTAAGTTGAGTCAGTCCAAGTAAGAAGTGAAATAACTTACCCCAAAGTTCGAAGTCAAAACAAACATAAATCAATAAATACAAAGTCGGGTTGAGGCCGAAGTAAGTTAGGTCAACCATAATCGAATTACTCAATTCGAATTTCTTATAAATCAAGTCGACCAAAAGATGTTTGTCGATCGCATGGGGAAGGAAATATAACAAAAAGAAGGGTGAGAGCGAGTCAAATATTTAATGACCAACAACTAAAAAGGAAACAATTTTAATATCCACCATCAAGTAAAATGTTTACAAGTTGAGTTTGAATAGTCACCGACAAAGGAAATATATGGAGGTTGATTTAGACATTCATGAAAAGGTAAAATGTACTAAATTCAATCTGGCATCTGAAGACTGAGGGAAAATTTGGGCAAGTTTCCTTCAAAGAACCGCCTGTACCGGCTACCTCACATATTTTCTGAGGAAAATTTTCTCTTGCCAACTAATTGGGCATGTTCTGCAAAAAACCCATGTCGTAGAATTTTAAAATTTGTTTCCATCACTCTAGAAACTTCGTATGAAAATCATTGTCTAAATTGGTATACACAAATCAATTAATTGTGTTAAGTAAATGAAGAGGTGCAATTTTTTATTGTCAAAAGATACAATGGTTCAATATTATACATATTTAAATACTATATAAACCAAAAATTGTGGTGGAAAGAAGATGTCTCTGTGGGTTTACATAGAAGATCTAAAGGGAGAGTAGAGTCCAAGGAAGAAAGTTGAAGACATTCATGCAGTGAGGGTGGAAGGGAGGAGCAAGGGAGGATTTATATCCTTTATTGATAAACTAGGGAGTTGGTGCTTCCTCACAATGGGTGCTCTAAAAACCAGGGAGTTGGTTCTTCCTCAGAGTGGGTTCTTTGAAAAATAGGGAGTTGGTGCTTCCTAGGGATGAAGCACTAAAACAAGGGAGCTGATGTTTCCTAGGGTTGGAGCCCTAAACAAAGGAGATTGGTGTCTCCCAAATCATTATTGTAACTTGTTTAATTGTATTGATTTGATATTCAAGTTTATTTCTAGTATTCAATTGTTGTCATTTATAAATATTTAAATTTTAACCAATTTTTTAAATTTAAGTTTATTTCAATTGTTTGTGGGCCCCGATGGGGATAATTGATACGTTAACTTCCCGAGGGTGTAACGTTTTCATACGATATCTGTTTGGGGAGTTTGATACACTGTTAGAAAGGTCTAACTGAGAAGAACGATTTTCAACTGGCCTAGGAGTATTCCTAGAATAGTCACTTGGACCCTAAATCCCCAAAAAACGTCGTTTAGGGCCTCAAAACGGCCCCAAAAGTTTGGAACCCAAAAAACTGTCGAAAAACTGCCAAGATGGAAAATTGTTTTTCGATCCCTTGGAATAGGTGGGTGGCCACCAATATCCATATAGATCACCATTATTTAAAGGAAATGATTATGATCTCTGGAAAATAAGAATGAAAAGATACCCGATGGCTCTTGGTTTTGATGTTTTGCAATATATAGAAAATTGTTACATTGCATCAACAACTCCACCCACAAATGATGTTGGAAAGAAGATGTGCAATGAAAACTCAAGAGAAGCCAATGCCATTATAGGAGTATTAACAAATCCTATATTTGTGAAGGTAATGCATTGTAAGTCAACTAAAGAGACTTGGGACAAACTGAAGGTTATATATGAAGGAGACAACAAAGTCAAAGAATCCAAATTACAAACCTACATAACTTAGTTTGAAAACTTGAATATGAATGAAGAAGAAAACTTTTTTGAATACCTTCAGAGGGTAGATGAGGTAGTTAACTCAATCAAAGTAGTAGGAGAAGAACTCTTAGACAAACCCATTGTACAAAAAATCTTAAGGTCATTACCTATGAGGTATGATGTCAATATTTCTACAATTGAAGATAGACTAGACCTTGATAAGCTCACATTGGATGAAATACATGGGATCCTCACAGCATATGAGATGAGAACAAGAAAATAAATACCAAAAAAAGGAGAAACAAACTTCAAGGTATCAAAACAAAATAAGAAACAACAACAGGTATCTAATGAATATCAATTAGAGATATCTGATGAGGAAATAGCTAACTTTATGAAGAAACTCAAGAAAGGAATTGGTAATTACAAGGGAAAGTTTCCTCTAATATGCTTCAATTGTGGAAAAGTTAGAAACTTTTATAACAAACTTCCATATCCCAAGCAGGAGGATAATGATGATGAAGAAATTCAGAATCATAAAGAACATAAGAAGGGAAAGACAAAGAACAAAAATAAATACTAAAAACAAAAGAAGAATCTCTACACTAAAGAGGACAGTAGCTCTTATGAAGAAAGTGATGACGAAAATTCAGAGCTTCTATTTATGGGAATGAAAAATGAAGATGATGATCGTTTGGAAGATGAAGAAGTAAACCTTGAAGAAGAATTTATTAGAGCAATTGAAGAACTAAGGAAATCTAAAAAGAAAAACAAGTTAAGGGGACAACTACTAGAGTTTGAAGAAGCAATAAAATCAAGAGAAAAGGAGGTTTCCAAAACCATCAGTGAATCAGAACAAATGATTATTGAGTTAAAAACCCAACTCCAAGAAACCAAAAGAAAAGAATAAATCTTGAATAAGCAACTCAATGAACACTAGCAAACATGTAAGATATTGGAGGATGAAATAATTCAACTAAAAGGGAAACTAGAAAGAGGATATATTCAGTCCAAGTTTGAAAACATTTCAAAAATCCTAAACAACATTCTTAATAGTCAGAGATCATCAAATGATAAGATAGGACTGGGATATGATCCCTCTGCAAAACATAAGAATGACAAACAACCAATCAACTATGCATATGCTCTTAAGAACTCCTTAAGAAGAGAATATAATAAGGCAAGGAAAATACCATTGAAGATTGTACCAAATAAGCAGAAATTTGCACTCCCTACTAAAGAAAAATATGACAAGAAAAATACAATCACCAGAAGGAATCCCTCTAACAAGAATCAATATATCTTCCTTCCATATTGTTATTCCTGCAATAATTTTGGACAGAAAGAAGTACATTGTAAATCCTATAGAAGGCACAATCCAAAAAATGTCCAAAGAAGTCAGAAGTTCAATACAGAGAAAACAAACTATAATTTATTCTCTCCATTACAATATTACAATATGGAATGCCTCAAATGTAATAACTGTGTATATGAAGCCAGCGAATGTAGATTGTCAAAGTATGTCAAAGAGATAAATATTCCCATCAATAAAAAAGTATGGAAGAAAAAGCAAATAGAGAAAACAAAGTGTAAAGTAGCCATGTATGCCAAAAACAAAGGATGCCAATAGAATATAGACAATGGATCTTATAAACACATAACTAGATATCAAAGCAATTTTCTCAAGTTAACGAAGAAATAAAAATGAAAAGTCACCTTTGGAGATAATGTGTCAGCCAAGATACTTGGAAAAGGCACTGACAACATAGGGAATAACAAGGCCAAAGCAGAAAATGTACTTCTAGTAGAAAATATTAATCCTAATCTCCTAAGTGTAAGTAAAACATGTGATGAAGGTCACATACTTACCTTTGATTCTCATAAATGTGAGATCATAAGATAAGATACATGGAATCCAGTGGCAGTTTCACCAAGAACATCCAACAATGTGTACATCCTTGACATGGAAGGGGAAGAAAAATGTTGTTTAAGTCAAGAAGATGAAATTTGGCTATGGCATAGAAGGTTGGGACATATAAGCTTTGAAAAATTAATCAAGGCCAATAAGAAGGAGGCAGTAAGGGATCTGCCAAAAATTATAAATCCTTCAGATCTTATTTGTAAACATTGTCAAATAGGGAAGCAAACAAAAGTCAGGTTCAAGAAAAAAGAGCATTCTACATCAAGACCCTTGGACCTTGTTCACAATGACCTATGTGGTCCTACCAGAACTAAAAGTATGCATGGAGAACATTACTTTATGTTGATCATTGACGACTACAAAAGAATGACATGGGTATACTTTTTAAAGATAAATCAGAAGCCTTTCAAAAATTAAGGCATACAAAGCCTTTGTAGAAAATGAAACAGATTTAAAAATTAAATGTCTGAGATTAGACAACGGAGGATAATTCACCTCTAAAGAGTTCATTAAGTTTTGTGAATATCATGGAACAAAAAGACAATTTTCATCTCTCAAGACTCCTCAACATAATGGAGTGGTTGAAAGGAAGAATAGAAATATCCAAGAAGTTGCAAGAACCATGTTGAGTGAAGCCAAAATTCCAGATAAGTTTTGGAGAGATGAAATATACACAACAATTCACATAATCAATCAAGAACAATTGAGACCTAACTATGACAAAAGACATTATGAACTGTTAGCACAGGGGAAGACCCAGGGTTCACTCCAAGAGCGCATGAACAAAGCCCTAGCTACTGGCCCTTTTGGCAGCACCTGTGAAGCATATGCAGTCTCACCCGAAGAAACTATGAGGGGGTTGCAGGACAGAGATGTCTACAACCAAGGGAATATCAAGTGGATCTAGTAGAACAACAACACATTATGCATCTATCACTTATCAAGCTAGATCTACTCTGCGCAGTTATGGATCTAATCTAACACGAAAATGTAAACAACAAGATAACAACAACATAGATCAAAGCATCAATCACACGTCCACAACACAAGGTATACATGGTTCACCCTCTCTCTAGGGCTACGTCCACATAATTGTTCTTATGATTCATTAAGGTAAAGCATACAGTTCTTGTTTGCGCTCTCAGCTAGCAGATTCTCTTTCTCTCTCTCTTTCTCTCCCTGTTCTTGTGCACCCAGTTGCAGGACTTGATCTTCGCACACAACTATTGATCTTACAATACCAGAAGGCTCTCTCTCTCAGAACTCCTCTCTCTCATACAACAATCCCTCACACAATAATAGAACTAGATCAATACAATACTCAATGACCAACCCGACCTAGGTCCTCTTGACCTTTATTTATACATTACAATGCCTCATCGACAGCCTTAGGTCGAAACCTAGGTGCAAAAACCCTAAATACCAAAACCCTAGATGTCTAAACCCTAGGTCAACTTGACCCTCTTTTTTGGGCTTCACCAGCCTGTCTTTCCTTCTTGCGTGGTGCTCCGAAGCATCCAACAATGTCTTTTTCCACTTTCTGAGTCATCCTTGGTCCATATTCCTTGTTGATTTGTCATCCTCGATATCCTCATCCAACAGCTTGATTTTTCGCACTTCGCTCCATCGTTTCTACTCTTTTGTTCACTTCGACTCAGTGACAGTCACTGTGTCTCCCGCGAAGCTCGCTTTTTAACTTTTCTTCCTTTTACTTCACTTCCTTCCATAACCAAGGGCCAATAGGCCCCCAACACTCACCTATGAATCATCTCAAGGCACTTCAGATCTGATCCTTCCGTTTTACTTCGACTTTGGACTGCGTAGTGTAGCCTTTGCTTTTTTCTTTATGCCTCCTTCCCATCCTTATGCAGACTGTCTTTTCTGTGTCTGGTACCCAGTTTCAACTACACCTGGTACCTAGACCCTTTTCCTCATGCCTTTACTTAGAGTTGTGAGGTAGCTAGTTGTCATAGTACAACTTCAGCCGACTCCCATTCACCAATCCTTCTTTCCATTCTCCATTCACCGTCTTCAGCTGCGCAACTCCTCCTTCTACGACATAAGCGATCTCATATGGTCCAAGCCAATGCGTTCTGAACTTCCCAGGGTGTTTGATAAACTTATTGTCATATACCAGTACTAAATCACCTTGCTTGAATATCTTCTTCTCGATGTGCCTGTCGTGGTAGGCCTTTTCTCGTTCCTTCTGAACTTGCTGATGGAACCCGACAATGAATCTGTCTTCTTCCAGTTCAACCAACTGTGCAAGAATTTCGTGAGCAGTTCCAGTGTCATCCATGTTTGTGAACGCAACAATCCTTAAGCTTGGTACCAATTACTCCATCGGGACAACAACTTCTAGACCATAGACCAACTTGAAGGGGGTTTGCATTGTTAATTTCTTGCAAGTGGTTCTATAATCCCAGAGTACTGCTCGTACTCTTAAATCCCAGTCATCCCTATTTACATTGCAAATCTTTGTCAATGATATCTCTAATATCTTGTTGAATGCTTCAACCGTTCCGTTTGCTTGTGGATGGTAAGGTGTACTCTTCTGATGGTGAACTACAAATTCTTCAGTCAGGGCTTCAACTGTCTTATTGATGAAGTGTGTGCCCTGATCACTCATAAGGGTCTTAGGGCATTCGAACCTAGTTATTATGTCATCGAATATAAAATGCACAGTTGTAGTTGCACTACAATCCTTGACTGCTCTGGCTTTGGCCCATTTGGTTAAGTATTATGTCGCAGTAATAATGTACCTTGCTCCTGTGTGCTTTCCTGGTGGGTTTATAGGCCCCATGAAGTCAATGGCCCACTTCTCAAATTCTTGTAGGGTCATCTGTGGTGCTAATGGAATTTTATCTCTTCGGGATGGTTTTCCAACTCGCTGGCATACATCGCATGCTCTGGTATACTCTTTAACATCTCTGTGTAACGTAGGCCACCAAAGGCCAACTCGCAGAACCTTCTGCGCAGTTTCTTTCCCTACATAATGTCCTCCTGCGATGCCTTCATGAGATTCTACAAGGATCTTCGGGTGCTCTATTTCCATAACACATCTTCTTAGTATCTCATCAGGTCCCATTTTGTATAGATGACCAACGATCAGTGAAAATTCTACAGTGCGTACCACTAGCTGTTTTGTCTGGGGAATTATATACTCACTTGATGCCATTCCTATTGATAGGAACTGGACGTTGTCTGTGAAGTGGTCATCAATCTTTCTAATGGCAATCAGTTGTGCATCCGGTAATGTATCCTCCATACTGGTAGGTTCTTTGCCATGTTCCAACCTTGACAGGTGGTCTGGGCCCTTGTTCATTATTCCTGGCTTAACTATGATCTCAAAATCATATTCTTGAAACAACATAAGCCATCTGCATATTTTCGCCCCCAACACTAGCTTGTTGACTAGGTACTTCATCATAGAGTGATCAGTAAACATTTTAAAGTGTCCTCCCAACGCATAGTGGCAGAATTTTTGCAATGCATACACCATGGCTAGTCCCTCTCTCTCTCTGTAGTGGTGTAATTAACTTCAACAGTGGATATCTTCCTACTGGAAAATTCTAATGGATGATCAATGTCCCCTTCTCTAGGTTGTTCCATTATTGCACCTAATGTGAGAGAAGACGCATGACATGCACATGAAACTCCTTGTTCCAATCTGGGAAAACTAGAATGGGCACAATGAGCATCTTCTGTTTTAGTGTGTCAAAGCTCTGCTAGCATTCATCTGTCTAGCCAAACTGACAATCCTTCTTAAACAAATTCTCCATCGGTGTTGTGATTTGGGCATAGCCTTTAATAAATTACCTGTAATAGCCAGTATTTCCTAGTGCAATGCGCAATTGTTTGACTGAAGTAGGTGGTGGAAAATCAACTATAATTTCTATCTTTGATGGATCAACCAACAATCCTTGCTTTCATACAATATGGCCTAATAGTACTCCAAATGGCGAGAATAAGATGCACTTCTTCATATTTAAATCAATTCGACACTGCCTGCATTTATCCAACATTAGCCTTAGACATTCAATGTGGTTTTTCAATAGACTAAACACAGTCCAGTCATCAAAATATGCTTCCAAGAATTTATGCAGAAATTCTTTGAATGCTTCAACCACCACCCTGGAAAACATGGCTGGGGCATTCTTCAATCCAAATGGCATCACTATATATTGGTAGGATCCCCACACTGTGGAAAACATAGTCTTATGATGGTATTCCTTGGCGATATGGATCTGATGGTATCTTGAAAACCTATCTTTAAAAGAATATACTTCTTGGTCTCCCACATTATCCAACACTTCGTCTGTGAATGATGTAAGGAAAGGATCATGCAGACAAGCATCATTCAACTTCCTGAGATCTATGCAGATCCTGATCTCACCTGTCTTCTTGTCTTGCACCACCATAGGGATAATCCACTCCGACTCCTCGATAGGTTCAATAATCCATGCTTCTAACATTCTGTCGAGCTCAATCTTCACTTTTTCCTTATATTTTGGGCTCAATCTGTATGGTCTTTGTTTGACTGTCTTCACACCTAGTTTTAAAGGTATTATCATCTCTCCCATAGGTCCTTTGATTCCCTTCATATCAGTGAAATTGGTTGGGAACAAGTCCTGATATTCGGGCAATAACTTTGTAATATTGTCAATGGTAGCAACATCCCAATAATCTCCAACATTAGCAAGCTTCGGTGTCTCCTCTGTTCCAATGTTGACCTTTTTGATATTAATTGGCTGATCAATAAATGGTATCTCCACTCCTGGTCCTTCCACATCTCTTTGACCTTCTGTCTCAGTGGTGTTTACCTTCTTGGGATCATCATCATCGTCAGCATTGATGTTGTAACATCCTTGCAGTTTATGGAATGGCATAGTCTATTCGTCCTCTTCCTGTTCCATGGGGAGGCTAGATGCCTCTTCGAATACCCTCTGTCTCACAATCTATAATTCTTGATCTACTAAGGGAAATTCACTTTCAAACAAAAAGGTGGTTACAAAATTCTGAATCATACCTTCCCAATCTGTAGTGACGAGGCACAGCTCTGCTTGAAGGTACCAGTTGATAAGAATCATGTTCAGCGTGTTAATGAATTGGTGCACCCATTGTTCTTGAGGAATGTCACTCCCGAATTCTTCACAGCTGCATACATGGTTCTTTGGGAAAATTCAACCTGTGTACCTCACTTCATAGCTTACTGCTTGTGCTGAGAACTGCGCTGTCATCAAAGTTCAACATTGTGTACAGTCTGTGATGGCCCCCTTGTGCATTCCCCACCATCTTGATGATGTGGCTTTCATGCTCTCATCCATTGCCAACAACCTCTATTGTGTTGGTACACTTGTCTCAAATTATGATAAGAAGTTCTCTAAGGGGTTCAGCCCATCATATGTGGGTAGATTACTCAATGTTGTGCCAATCCAACAAACTTCTCTGGTTAGCCTAGCACATCTTCTTGTAGATAATTCATACATCTGGTTCTGCCAGTTCTCCAACACTTCTTCTGAGTCGGATGAACATGTGTTGTCACTTTGCCAGCTCAGATTCCCGTCAGATGTAGGGTTGATATAATACTGCTATCTGGATATTAATTTGTAGATGTTTTCTAGTTCATATGTGTAGTCTTATTCTCTGATAGGCTCTGTATATCGTGGACCCTCATCTAGATCTAAGGGTGCGATGACCCTAAGGCCAACTCTCTCAAATGTCATGCATATTTTCTTTAGAGAAACAAAAATAGAATTGTCGAAGGCCTAATCAATTCCTAACAATGCAGGGTAAGGGCAACTATCATCAACAATTTCAATTACCTCAAAATCTACAAAGGTTCTTACTCCATCGATGTCCACTGGGACATGATCTAATCATCCAAATGGGTTGACAACTTGCTGATTGGCCATGTGAAGCCTGATAGGGGAATATACCAACTTCGTTTTGCCCATTAGTGCCCAAGTTTGCTTTGTCATGACATTAACCTCCGACCCTAAGTCGAGGACCACATAGTCTATCTCATATTCTCCTATTTGAGCATTCAAGTGTAATTCTTTATTTCTTCTTCTCTTCTTACCAATTTGGTGTACTACCCTATTCAGTAAAGGGTCTATATTTCCTAACTCATATTTTTTAACCAGATTTTGTAGTTCTTGTATAGCTTTCCCATCTTGAAGCAGTTCTATAAACATATATAAGAAACTGACAAGTTTACTTACCTCTTTTCCTCCTCTGGGAAAAGCAGACTGATCAAATGTGTGAGGCATTTTGTATTCTTGTATTTTTGGTTGTGTTTTTGAAGAGGGCCCTTGATCTACTTTGAATTCTTTCCTTGCCTCTTCGAAGATTTACCTTTCTTTCTTTGCATAAAAAATCTGGATCTTTTCTACAGCTTTTCTGACTCCTGAATCTTCTGCAATCTTCTCTTTGGTCGCTCTATCCTGTCCCATAGTAGCACCTCCTCTTGTAATAACAATGAATCTAAGATCGGCTTCACGAGGTTCCACTTTGATTAATTGTATTTGTGGGTTCTGCTGGGATCCTCATCTTTCTTGAAGCTTAGCCAACAACATAGGGTAGTCCTTGATGACATGCTTGAAGGAATTGCAATAACTGTAGGTGGTGCAAGGGTTCTGGCAGTCCCTCGCTAAATGTCCTGGCTGTGCGTAGTTGTAACAGATTATTTCTCCTCGTCCTCGCCCCATGCCTCCTTCTCATCCTCGTCCTCTGTATCCACTATGAGGATTGAATTTTCCTCTCCCTGGAGAGTTGTGCTGTGGAGTGTTTCCTTCTTGTTGTACTTCTCCTTGAATCTTGTATATGTCCCTTGACCTTTCATGCATGATATCCTAAGCTCTACAATCTCGATCATCGTGCCCCACTAATTTATAGAATGTGCAATATAGGTTTGTGGGTGGCTGAACATACTTTTTCATGTAATAACACTCACCTAGGCGATGCCTATTTCTCCATACATTGCACCAGGGCAGGTTAATTTGCTTCAAGGGACTCGACGCGCTTGAGGTCAAATAATCATGGAATAAGGGACAATGTTCCTTATCATGGCCTTCAGATCTACATCTTAAGCACCAGATATCTTCTCTTTTATCCTTCCCCTTGTCCTTCTTCATATCCTTGACCTGTAGAGATAAACTAGTCAGTTGGCTCAAGATCTGGCTCATGTTTGAGCTAGATTATCCCATCGGTGTTGATTCCAACTTCATGGCAATCTCCAAAGCCTCTTCCTGTGATGCAATCTTCTGCTGCATCAGAGGGACTCTGATGTGTGGTAATAGTGCCACAATGAACCATTCTTTTTTCTATTCATCAGGGATCTAAAAAGTTAATCGACCTGTCAGGGTCTTGAATCATTGGTCGAACTCCCAAACAGGTTCTTCTACCTTTTGATTGATCTATTTTAGCTCTGTAATACATTGTGATTCTGACTTAGGTTTTTTAAACTCTGCAATCAACACATTCTTGATCTCTTTCAAGGGCTTAGGCTATGCCAATCCTTGGACAAGTTTCATGTACCAGCTCAGTGCGCAGTCCATTAGCGTAGTGTTGAACTAGGTTCTCTTGATGGCTTCGTCGCTGATACTTTTAATGTTCCACACGACCTCACATAGGAACCAACGTTGATCAGGATCCTCAGATCCATATCCCCTTAATATAGGGAGCCTCATTTCATCTGCCATGAAGTTGCCTAGGTTTCCTGTCTGAGTAGATGTTGAACTGCTAGTAATAGTACTCTGTAGACTCCGGTGATTCAGAATACTCTAATGACTTAGCATTTCTGAAACAACATGAGGATTGATATTACTTACTTTAGTATCCTGCGTAATTCCTGAGGTTTCTGGCTCGTTTCAGCGAATCTCTTCAACTGCTCCTTCCTCTGCCCTAGGGGGTTCTGAGTGCTCTTCGTCTGTCAGATCAACCTCTTCTCCACTATAGAAACCTTCTTCCCAGTAGTTTTTCTTAAACAGGTTCTCAAGCTAGACCCCTCTAAATACTTTTCCACTGCGCATATGTCCATCTTCTGTGTCACTGTTGCTATCTGAATTTCTGAACATTAGCCTTTTCAGATCCAGCCAGTCTATTGTATTTTTAATATGTGATTTTCATCCAAGAGCATCTTGATTCTTAAGTTTAGAAAATGCAAAAATTTCCCTTTGGGTCCTTTGAAGAAGTATCTCTTGGCCTGGCTATATGATTCTCTTCCGTCAACAACGAATTCAGTTATATACCCTCCAATGGTACTATCAAACCAATGATCTACAGCTCGAGATACAACATTATCAACTCTCTTGACCTTCTGGATCAGCGCCGGTGTCCAAACCACATGAGGTCTAGATCTGATCTCAAACTATGTGTCAGCTAACCTAGCCAACCACTCGTGTAGCTCCTGATGGATTCCTCCAAAGAAGATCTCGTGAATGTCAGTGAAGATGTATATTTGTAGCCAATCTTCAGTACTCATCTTAGGGTTCTTGTTCTGGGCTTCAACGAAGTCCCTCTCTTGATCCTCTATCCACTTTTGAATCTATGTCTTCAATGGAAACCACCTTGACATTCCCTTACACATATTCACGTCCCGACAACGAAACCATTTGTTGGCATAGGGGCAGACCCAGGGTTCACTCCAAGAGCACACCAACAAAGCCCTAGCTACTGGCCCTTTCGACAGCACCTGTGAAGCAGATGCAGTCTCACCCAAAGCAACTATGAGGGGGTTGCAGTATAGAGATGTCTACAACCAGGGGAATATCATGTGGATCTAGTAGAACAACAACAAATTATGCACCTATCACTTATCAAGCTAGATCTAATCTGCGCAGTTATGGATCTGATCTAACACGAAAATGCAAATAACAAGATAACAACAAAAGAGATCAAAGCATCAATCACACGTCCACAACATAAGGTATACATGGTTCACCCTCTCTCTAGGCCTACGTCCACAGAACTGTGCTTATGATTTATGAAGGTAAACCATACAGTTCTTGTATGCGCTCTCAGCTAGCAGATTCTCTTTCTCTCTCTCTTTCTCTCCCCGTTCCTATGCACCCAACTGCAGGACTTGATCTTCACACATAGCTGAAGATCTTACAATACCAGAAGGCTCTCTCTCTCTCAACACTCCTCTCTCTCATACAACAATCCCTCACACAATAATAGAAGTAGATCAATACAATACTCAATGACCAACCTGACCTAGGTCCTCTTGACCTTTATTTATAAATTACAATGCCTCAACAACATCCTTAGGTCGAAACCTACATGCAAAAACCCTAAATACCAAAAACCTAGGTGTCTAAACCCTAGGTAAACTTGACCCACTTTTTCCTGGCTTTGCCAGCCTATCTTTCCTTCTCACACGATGCTCCAAAGCATCCAACGGTGGCTTTTTCCACTTTCTAAGTTGTCCTCTGTCCATCTTCCTTGCTGAACTGTCATCCTCGATCTCCTCATCCAATGGCTTGCTTTTCTGCACTTCGCTCCATGTTTTTTGCTCTTTTGCTCACTTCGACCCAGTGACAGTCATTGTGTCTCCCGTGAAGCTCACTTTTTACCTTTTCTTCCTTGTTCTTCGCTTCCTTCCATAACCAAGGGCCAACATGAACTATGGTTTGGAAGGCCAACATTAGTGAAACACTTCATAGTCTTTGGAAGTAAGTGCTACATAAAGAATGATGATGATAATCTAGGGAAATTTGACCCAAGATCTGATGAAGGAATATTTCTAGGATATTCACCTAACAAAAAGGCTTATAGAATTTATAACCTAAGACTACATAAAATGGTGGAAAGTGCCAATGTAAATATAGATGATCTAAAGTTAAGACAAATCATACCCTAGAACATATCAACATATGATGATAAAAGTGATGGAGAATCTCAGAATGAATAAGTTGATGAAGAATCTCAAGAAAATGAAACCCACATTGATGATGAATATGATGAAGAAACACCCTTTCCAAAATCCCCATAAAAAAGGGTTCAAAAGAATCATCC
Source organism: Picea engelmannii (assembly GCA_009831015.1). Taxonomy (NCBI): domain Eukaryota; kingdom Viridiplantae; phylum Streptophyta; class Pinopsida; order Pinales; family Pinaceae; genus Picea; species Picea engelmannii. The sequence goes on from ML794636.1 coordinate 1,081,127, forward strand.
TGAAATTCAGATTATTAGAGATAAAAATGCAGGAGTAGAAACAAGAAGGAAACTCACATTTGACTCAGAACAAGCAATGTTATCCCTGATATAACCTAAGTCATTTAAAGAAGTCAGCAAAATTAAAGATTGGACAAAAGAAATGAATGGAGAACTAGACCAAGTAGAGAGGAACCAAACTTGGGAACTAGTTACAAGACCCAATGACAAGAATGCGGTAGGAACTAAGTGGATATTCAAGAACAAACTCAATGAAAATGGGAAGATCATAAAGAAAAAATCCATATTAGTATGCAAAGGATCTTCCCAAGTGGAAGGTATTGATTTTGAAGAGACTTTTTCTAAAGTAGCAAGACTTGAGGCCATCATAATGTTCTTGGCAGTTGCATGCTTTAGAAATTTCAAAACCTATCAGATGGATGTCAAGTCATCATTCCTTAATGGAACACTAGAAGAAGAATTATATGTTGAGAAACCAGAAGGATTCATGTTAACAAAAAATCAGGACTATTTATGCAAGCTAAATATGGCCCTTCATGGTCTTAAACAAGCCCCCATAGCATGGTTCTCAAGGCTTGATCATTACCTACAAAAATAAGAATATAAGAGAGGGACTACTGACAACAACTTAGAAATAAAAATTGAGGATCAAAACATGATTATTGTGGTGGTATATGTATATGGCATCATATTTGGAAGTGATCTTACTATACTAAGAAGAAAGTTTGCAACTAAAATGCAAAAATAATTTGAAATGTCTATGCTGGGAGAACTATCCTTCTTCCTAGGTTTACAATTCACTCAAATAGAAAAAGGAATATTAATTTCCCAATCTAAATATATCAAGGAAATGGTAAATAAATTCCAAATGGAAGACAATAAACCTATGAGTATTCCCATGGTCACTGGATCTAAACTAAGCCTACAAGATGACTCACCAAAAGTGGACCAAACTATGTACATATCAATGGTTGGAAGTCTGCTCTATTCATCAACAACAAGACTCGACATCATGAATTTTGTAGGACTTATGGGGATATTTCAATCTTCACCTAAAGAATCTCACTTAAAGGCAGTAAAGAGGATATTCAAATATCTTAAAGGCACCTTATAATTTTTATTATGGTATCCAAAATATAAAGACTTCACTCTAATTGCATACACTGATGCAGATTGGGTTGATGGTATAGATGATAGGAAAAACACAAGTGGCGGAGTATTTTTCCTAGGAGAATGCCTCGTAGCATGGATAAGTAAGAAACAAACATCCACATTGTTGTTCCTGAGATTAATCTTAAGGCCCAAAGAGTAATGTCGGGCATTAGGATGTTTTATGAAAATGTTTTAAATGAGTGATTTTCCTACCTTTAGTTATATTAGAAATAATCCTTTAGTGAAATTAATAATAGGACAGTACAGAGTTTGTATTCCTTTGTCTGAGTCACAATTATAATATCAAATGGTATGAAGGAAGAGTACAAAATTGTTAAACAAAGCTAGGCATCAATTGTAGATGAATCTCACCTTGTTTGCACTGGAAGAAAAGTAGAGAGCACACCCTTGAACATGATATAAAATACAGTAATTCACACATCTTGTAGGTCTTGTTTTACTCATAGTAAATACAAAGGAAAATTTTCTTACTTAATGAATTGTTGATATAATACGATTACAATAGTTGTAATACTAAATTGCAACCAATCACTTATCAAGGAATTACATAAAGAAATTCAGAGATATGGAAATACAAAAGAAACACATAACTCAAACTGAATGAAAATTAGAATCTTTGTCTGCACTTTTATTAATACTCAAAAAGGAGAGTTTTCTCTATTACATCCAGAAAGAAGCAACCTCGAATAGTTATGAAATCTATCTATTTATACAAAAATTATCACAACTCAAAAAGCCTTGGACTTCATACAATATCTCCTAAAAACATAATGTAATTCGAATGAAACGACAACATGATGATATTGTTTGAGCTGGCACTTTCATATATCTCTTCATTTTCTCGTAGACACACTCATTTTCCTTTGTTCTTTGAATTGGGCACACATGTCCATTGAGGCCACCATAATCATTTTTTTACTGTCCTCGTCATCTGATTCCACTGCTATCTATTTTTCGGATGCGTTTACTGGAAAAAGAATATCAGTTGAAAATATGGAGGGAGTGATAATGTGACAGGTAGCTCAATGTTGGATCATTGTGCGATGGCTAACAATTATGAGAAAGAGTAACTTCTCACGAATAGGATGACGTCGGGACAAGTTTAGGTGGGGAGGTAAACGAGGTAACTAATGTGGAAGGTGTGACAGATTGGAGGGTGAATGGGATACATGACGTGGATGATAGGTCTTTCTCTAGCATCCCTTTATGTTTCTCTATTTTTTGGGGGCGTGAGGGGGTGGTTTGAAGTAACCCTCTTTTCATTTCGCAATGCACCTGGTGATGCCACGTAGCTCTTTTACTATACCATGGTTTCAATTGCAGGACCACTGAGGAATTTTATCGTTTGAGCATGTTGCGTGCTGCAATGAAATGTGGCCATTGATCTGGTCACGATCTATGATCTGGGTGCACCTGATAAATTTAGCTCCCCCGCTAAGGTTTATCCGCTTGCAAACTTTAGGATCATTCTAAGCACGCTTGGATATGGCACTACTTTGGCGCTGAACAAGAACACTTCCTGGAGGATGGTATGATGCGATGGTCTAACGTCACTATGCTGACATGTCATGAAAATAGAAGTGACATGTGTCGACTCCAGTTAGATTCTAGGTGTCATGACTGATGAGAGAGACACATGCTTGAATTGATGGTTTCCATATACTTTGGCACTTCAGAGCTCGGGGGAAATCTACATGTAGAGTTGGAGCTCCAAAGTGAATGACGATCGTTGATCTAAGGAGGAAACGAAACAGGGATCTGTGGACTCCAGGAGAAACTACTTTGGAGGAAAATGGGAGCGGGGAAGCTGAAACTCCTGAAGCTCGAATTATTGAAGTGAATATTGACCATCTGTTTTGGAGGATGTGTGGCACAAGATATTTAACTCCGGGGCTTATGTTTGGCGCTAGACCTCACGCAACTTTGACATGCCGAATAAACGTGAGCCACTGATTTCCGTGATCCATTAAAATCCAACTGTCGATCTTCGCAAAGTGAGATAAGCAACCAAATTTAAGCCGAGGTCACAACTCTTGGTCATATGTAGAGGAGATAGAGCGAATTTCGTGCAATTCCCTTTCGTCGACCTAAGCGTGGGACACGTGTTAAATGATCCCTGTATTCGGCCATTTAGTACTCTGGGGGGTAGGAAAGAAGTGCCGAGTAAAGAATCCCGAAGACCCAAATCCTTTCTGGACCATTGATCGAAGTGGAAAAATGGCAGGAGATCCTGTACTTCAGGGACATAGTACTTCGAAGATTTGCACCTCGAAAATTTTCACCTCAGAATGCCCGAACCCCATAGTTTCGAAGTAAATCTTCATCGTTGAAATCAAGAGGACACGCAGCATGAGATATCTCACTTTGGGGACTTAGCACTTCAGGGATTTGTACTGTTGTGCATGTCGAAACAACTGAAGCCTAGAGTTATGAAGTAAATCTCATCCATCCAAATCAAAGGACACACGACGCCAGATCTTCCACTTTAGGGACTTAGCACTCCGAAGAGTTTGTGCTCCATTTTCTAACTATTTATCCCCTTTCCTGCTATATTTGGTCCTTTTGTTAGTTTATCAAACTTCTGAACTGATTTATCATTCCACTAGATTCTGAAATCTGAACCATCAAGTTTTCTTGCAACTTTTCACGACACCATAATCCTTAAGGAAATAAGGTTAGCCTGCTTGTAACAAGACAGGTCTCTAATCTCTTCACTGAACAAAACTGTTAATCACAATTCAAATCGTGAACTTTAACCAATCATACATATCGTTAATACTTCGACGTTCGTGAGTGTTGGATACAATTAGGGTATAAATCTCCCGAAGGTCAAATTCATGAAGACGTTAATCTCCTATTACTTACTTTTATGTTTTACTTTATCATGTTTTAAACCTTGAATTATCCTTAAGTACTTTGGAATTTCGGTGACTTCGGGGTTTTGGAATGTTTAGATTTGCTGAAATACCCGAAGCACGAAGCTCTGAAGTGAACGTTAGTGACTTTCTTTAAAACTCGAGCAACTTCTACAGTTAATAGATCATTAAGACCATTTGATAAAATTAGAGTAGCTAATTGACAGTGGATATCGTAAGTGCCTTTTCAACAAGCGATGGATTTATATTTAAACTTAAAAGGTGAGTCTCTAAGTTTCTTTTTCTTTTTGGGTGAAGATTTTATTTCTAAGAGGCAAAATCTAAAGATCAAAATCTCAAAATTAAACGTGTTCCGACATAGGTTCCATCTGGGGATTGCGGCTCCCTGTGAAGCGCAAAAGAAAAGTAGACCAAGTGCCTTTATTGGGTAAATGGAGTCATTATTGTTTTCTGAAAAACGATTTCTAGTTTTATTTAATCATGCATAGAAAAATGAAATTATCCAAGTCCCAAGACCTTCAAAACATACTCAATAATAAATTTCAAGTTAGGCCATTTAAATTTTCCTTTTCCTAAAACTGATTTTATAATTGTTTAAGACAATCAAAATAAATTTAACTAGAATATCAGGCTTTAACCGACTTTGTTTGCTTCAAGGTTCAACAGATCTAACATATTTACTTAAGGAATCCCTAGTTGGTCCAGGATGTACAACCCGTCAGAAAGAGAACTAGATAACATAGTATGAAATATAGATATGTATGAAAACCTTACAGATATCGTAGATATTTCTTCACTACCAACGAGCTTGTTCAGTTCCTCAGTGAAGTTATCTACTTCTCCCATTGAATTTCCTTTCACCACTTCATTTTGCTGAGATTAGGGAAATCAGTAAATGAATTTCCTTTCATCATCTCTTTTGGACAAAATGGGGGCAATCGAATTATGAATTTCCTTTCACCATTTGTCTTGCACGAGATGGGGGAAATCAGATTATGAATTTCCTTTCACCATCTGTCTTATATTTTAATATTTTTGAAGTGGGGGCAATCAATCTGTATGTAACATATAAGGGATAATACCTGTTTAAAATCTTTAGGCTAAAAAGAAGGTTTGTCAATAATTTTAAGAACACTCTTAAACCAATTTCCTTCTGATTTTTAGTACATCATAGCCTATGGGGAATTTTTTTTATGAGAATTTTAATCTTTTCATAGATAAACCTTGAGAGAATTTGTCAGTTTAAAATCTGATATCAAAGCTAAAATTGTCAGGATTAGCCTAGACATACTTTTTCAATTAAAATCAAAGGAACATAAAGATTTTTGCCAAACTTTGTTTTGAAAATACATTTTTTAAGTTTTCAGATCCAAGGTAAGTTTCTTTGTTTCTATGAAGACTAAAGAAAATAAGAAAGGAGAAAGAAAAATTGAAGTGGATAAGAACTTGGGGATAGGTAAAAAATGACCCAATCACAGTTTTGAAGGATCTGAATCAAAAAAAATCCTAATCCTACACAAGTTTGTGTAATTTTTTCAAACTTCTTTTGAGTTTATTTATTATTATTTTTGTTTTCGTTTCAGAGATGGCTTTTCAATTTATCGGCATGACACTATAATTTAATACATTTCTAATTCTCAACTCAGGTGATAATATTATCATGAGAAAAACTCCCTTTACATTCCTTTCAAAAAGAATATTTCAATTTTATTGGGACTATAAGAAGAGTAGGGACTCATACCTTATTTTTCTTTTGAATTTTCAACAGGGAATATTATTTATTTATCACCTTCTTTTAGAGAAATAAAAAAAATGAAAAGGCGAGTGTCAAGTTTTTCTTGAGCCTTATCTCTTGTTCAACAAGATCTACTCTGCAAAACACTAAGAACAATAGAACATGTGTGTTTATATGTCTATGACCTGAAATCAACCCTATCCAACTCTGAACCCCGTCATTGGGATATGGAGTCATAATGTCTAACCTGCTAAATGCCAAACTAAGAGCCGAACTACTGAAATAAAACGCTGAACTAGTATGCTGAAATAAAAAGTTGATTTTGACAACTTATTTATATACATTGTCCCTACACTAATCAGGGGAAATTCCACTGATCAAGTAATATGGAATTTCCAATGGAGCCATGCAAATAGTGGATTGATTAAGATACCTTGTTTTATGTTGGATGAAGGAATGAAAAAATAATATTTTTTTTGCAGCAAAGAATGAATAGGTAGCTTGCACTTACTGTTGAAGTTTGGTTGCACACAAAATGTTGCAAAGTTTTGGTCCTCTTCAAGGAAATACTCCAACCAAACAGTCACTGGATCATGGAAAGATAAAGAATTTTCGAAATCAAGCGATACCTCTTCCTACTAGCCTAGCTGCATGAAAAACTTTTGCACACTTTCTCCACTACTGATCTTTTCTTTTCTTGGCTCAAGAATGTCATATTGAGGCTCACCATTCTGTTGCTCATCAATTTCTAAATAGGAAGGAGAGATCAACTGCTCCAGTAGCCCCTCCTTATCTCCTCCATCGCCTACCCAAGAATATTCTTCATCACTGTCATACACATGCTAATTGCTTTTATTGTGCAACTGATACTTTTCCTGCTGAAGTCAACTCTCTGAAAAAAGAGAAATAATTTGTTTCTCATCAACTTTGAAATTGCTTTCATCATAGTTATCAAACAAAGGAGAACTATTGTATGTTTCCATGCATGTTGGGAAAGAAATATTCTCTTGTTCATCGTCTGGATAGTCATCATAAATAGGATGATTATATAAAATTTCTGAACTTTGACTTTCAAAAACTTCCATTTCTTGATGATCTAGTAATGATGACTGAATAATAACAACTTGTTCAAAATAATGAATTTAGAACAATAGTTTGATCACAACAGTAATTACTATGAGCATTTGGTACAATGACAAATGCACTTAGAGTATAATTGCCATTGTCAGTATCATTACCAAAATCATCTTTTCCAAGATCTGATTGTTTATGGTCTTCAATAAGACATTAGCCTTCGCAAGGATCTAGATCAACATAAGGTTCATCATCCTGTCTTCGATCAGCTCAAAGGACTGGATGGTCTATAAGTATTTCTTCATTTTTACTTGCAATCATGTCTCCGTCATTCTTATTGCTGCAATAAGTTGTTGATTAAGGTTGGTTGTCATTGATGTCAACCCTTGAAGAAAGTTCGGTAGAAAAAAGGTTTGGGTAATGGACCCAAGTTTGTTTGATGTATAATGGTATGAGTTTTAATATATTTGAAGGTAATACTATTATATATGGTTAGTACATGTCAGGCCATTTCTAGTGGTATGTGGAATGTCACATAACTCCTCACGGTTAGAGAGTTATGACCATGTGAAGTTGGAGAACCTAGGTTTGGGTAATGGACCTAAGTTTGTTTGATGGATAACGGTATGAGTTTAGATATATTTGTAGGTAATACTATTATATATGAATATTACATGTCATTCCATTTCTAGTGGTATGTGGAACGTCACATAACTCCTCACGGTTAGAGAGTTTGGCCATGTGAAGTTGGAGAACCCTCATGAGTCATCTAGAAGCCCCAAAAGGTCAAAGTAGTCAAAGTGGTTTAAGAGATTTTTAGAAGGTAAATAATAAAGTGAAGTGATGAGTGTA
>ML794636.1:1099802-1155856 GCA_009831015.1 Picea engelmannii
TTTGGAAGATGAAGAAGTAAACCTTGAAGAAGAATTTATTAGAGCAATTGAAGAACTAAGGAAATCTAAAAAGAAAAACAAGTTAAGGGGACAACTACTAGAGTTTGAAGAAGCAATAAAATCAAGAGAAAAGGAGGTTTCCAAAACCATCAGTGAATCAGAACAAATGATTATTGAGTTAAAAACCCAACTCCAAGAAACCAAAAGAAAAGAATAAATCTTGAATAAGCAACTCAATGAACACTAGCAAACATGTAAGATATTGGAGGATGAAATAATTCAACTAAAAGGGAAACTAGAAAGAGGATATATTCAGTCCAAGTTTGAAAACATTTCAAAAATCCTAAACAACATTCTTAATAGTCAGAGATCATCAAATGATAAGATAGGACTGGGATATGATCCCTCTGCAAAACATAAGAATGACAAACAACCAATCAACTATGCATATGCTCTTAAGAACTCCTTAAGAAGAGAATATAATAAGGCAAGGAAAATACCATTGAAGATTGTACCAAATAAGCAGAAATTTGCACTCCCTACTAAAGAAAAATATGACAAGAAAAATACAATCACCAGAAGGAATCCCTCTAACAAGAATCAATATATCTTCCTTCCATATTGTTATTCCTGCAATAATTTTGGACAGAAAGAAGTACATTGTAAATCCTATAGAAGGCACAATCCAAAAAATGTCCAAAGAAGTCAGAAGTTCAATACAGAGAAAACAAACTATAATTTATTCTCTCCATTACAATATTACAATATGGAATGCCTCAAATGTAATAACTGTGTATATGAAGCCAGCGAATGTAGATTGTCAAAGTATGTCAAAGAGATAAATATTCCCATCAATAAAAAAGTATGGAAGAAAAAGCAAATAGAGAAAACAAAGTGTAAAGTAGCCATGTATGCCAAAAACAAAGGATGCCAATAGAATATAGACAATGGATCTTATAAACACATAACTAGATATCAAAGCAATTTTCTCAAGTTAACGAAGAAATAAAAATGAAAAGTCACCTTTGGAGATAATGTGTCAGCCAAGATACTTGGAAAAGGCACTGACAACATAGGGAATAACAAGGCCAAAGCAGAAAATGTACTTCTAGTAGAAAATATTAATCCTAATCTCCTAAGTGTAAGTAAAACATGTGATGAAGGTCACATACTTACCTTTGATTCTCATAAATGTGAGATCATAAGATAAGATACATGGAATCCAGTGGCAGTTTCACCAAGAACATCCAACAATGTGTACATCCTTGACATGGAAGGGGAAGAAAAATGTTGTTTAAGTCAAGAAGATGAAATTTGGCTATGGCATAGAAGGTTGGGACATATAAGCTTTGAAAAATTAATCAAGGCCAATAAGAAGGAGGCAGTAAGGGATCTGCCAAAAATTATAAATCCTTCAGATCTTATTTGTAAACATTGTCAAATAGGGAAGCAAACAAAAGTCAGGTTCAAGAAAAAAGAGCATTCTACATCAAGACCCTTGGACCTTGTTCACAATGACCTATGTGGTCCTACCAGAACTAAAAGTATGCATGGAGAACATTACTTTATGTTGATCATTGACGACTACAAAAGAATGACATGGGTATACTTTTTAAAGATAAATCAGAAGCCTTTCAAAAATTAAGGCATACAAAGCCTTTGTAGAAAATGAAACAGATTTAAAAATTAAATGTCTGAGATTAGACAACGGAGGATAATTCACCTCTAAAGAGTTCATTAAGTTTTGTGAATATCATGGAACAAAAAGACAATTTTCATCTCTCAAGACTCCTCAACATAATGGAGTGGTTGAAAGGAAGAATAGAAATATCCAAGAAGTTGCAAGAACCATGTTGAGTGAAGCCAAAATTCCAGATAAGTTTTGGAGAGATGAAATATACACAACAATTCACATAATCAATCAAGAACAATTGAGACCTAACTATGACAAAAGACATTATGAACTGTTAGCACAGGGGAAGACCCAGGGTTCACTCCAAGAGCGCATGAACAAAGCCCTAGCTACTGGCCCTTTTGGCAGCACCTGTGAAGCATATGCAGTCTCACCCGAAGAAACTATGAGGGGGTTGCAGGACAGAGATGTCTACAACCAAGGGAATATCAAGTGGATCTAGTAGAACAACAACACATTATGCATCTATCACTTATCAAGCTAGATCTACTCTGCGCAGTTATGGATCTAATCTAACACGAAAATGTAAACAACAAGATAACAACAACATAGATCAAAGCATCAATCACACGTCCACAACACAAGGTATACATGGTTCACCCTCTCTCTAGGGCTACGTCCACATAATTGTTCTTATGATTCATTAAGGTAAAGCATACAGTTCTTGTTTGCGCTCTCAGCTAGCAGATTCTCTTTCTCTCTCTCTTTCTCTCCCTGTTCTTGTGCACCCAGTTGCAGGACTTGATCTTCGCACACAACTATTGATCTTACAATACCAGAAGGCTCTCTCTCTCAGAACTCCTCTCTCTCATACAACAATCCCTCACACAATAATAGAACTAGATCAATACAATACTCAATGACCAACCCGACCTAGGTCCTCTTGACCTTTATTTATACATTACAATGCCTCATCGACAGCCTTAGGTCGAAACCTAGGTGCAAAAACCCTAAATACCAAAACCCTAGATGTCTAAACCCTAGGTCAACTTGACCCTCTTTTTTGGGCTTCACCAGCCTGTCTTTCCTTCTTGCGTGGTGCTCCGAAGCATCCAACAATGTCTTTTTCCACTTTCTGAGTCATCCTTGGTCCATATTCCTTGTTGATTTGTCATCCTCGATATCCTCATCCAACAGCTTGATTTTTCGCACTTCGCTCCATCGTTTCTACTCTTTTGTTCACTTCGACTCAGTGACAGTCACTGTGTCTCCCGCGAAGCTCGCTTTTTAACTTTTCTTCCTTTTACTTCACTTCCTTCCATAACCAAGGGCCAATAGGCCCCCAACACTCACCTATGAATCATCTCAAGGCACTTCAGATCTGATCCTTCCGTTTTACTTCGACTTTGGACTGCGTAGTGTAGCCTTTGCTTTTTTCTTTATGCCTCCTTCCCATCCTTATGCAGACTGTCTTTTCTGTGTCTGGTACCCAGTTTCAACTACACCTGGTACCTAGACCCTTTTCCTCATGCCTTTACTTAGAGTTGTGAGGTAGCTAGTTGTCATAGTACAACTTCAGCCGACTCCCATTCACCAATCCTTCTTTCCATTCTCCATTCACCGTCTTCAGCTGCGCAACTCCTCCTTCTACGACATAAGCGATCTCATATGGTCCAAGCCAATGCGTTCTGAACTTCCCAGGGTGTTTGATAAACTTATTGTCATATACCAGTACTAAATCACCTTGCTTGAATATCTTCTTCTCGATGTGCCTGTCGTGGTAGGCCTTTTCTCGTTCCTTCTGAACTTGCTGATGGAACCCGACAATGAATCTGTCTTCTTCCAGTTCAACCAACTGTGCAAGAATTTCGTGAGCAGTTCCAGTGTCATCCATGTTTGTGAACGCAACAATCCTTAAGCTTGGTACCAATTACTCCATCGGGACAACAACTTCTAGACCATAGACCAACTTGAAGGGGGTTTGCATTGTTAATTTCTTGCAAGTGGTTCTATAATCCCAGAGTACTGCTCGTACTCTTAAATCCCAGTCATCCCTATTTACATTGCAAATCTTTGTCAATGATATCTCTAATATCTTGTTGAATGCTTCAACCGTTCCGTTTGCTTGTGGATGGTAAGGTGTACTCTTCTGATGGTGAACTACAAATTCTTCAGTCAGGGCTTCAACTGTCTTATTGATGAAGTGTGTGCCCTGATCACTCATAAGGGTCTTAGGGCATTCGAACCTAGTTATTATGTCATCGAATATAAAATGCACAGTTGTAGTTGCACTACAATCCTTGACTGCTCTGGCTTTGGCCCATTTGGTTAAGTATTATGTCGCAGTAATAATGTACCTTGCTCCTGTGTGCTTTCCTGGTGGGTTTATAGGCCCCATGAAGTCAATGGCCCACTTCTCAAATTCTTGTAGGGTCATCTGTGGTGCTAATGGAATTTTATCTCTTCGGGATGGTTTTCCAACTCGCTGGCATACATCGCATGCTCTGGTATACTCTTTAACATCTCTGTGTAACGTAGGCCACCAAAGGCCAACTCGCAGAACCTTCTGCGCAGTTTCTTTCCCTACATAATGTCCTCCTGCGATGCCTTCATGAGATTCTACAAGGATCTTCGGGTGCTCTATTTCCATAACACATCTTCTTAGTATCTCATCAGGTCCCATTTTGTATAGATGACCAACGATCAGTGAAAATTCTACAGTGCGTACCACTAGCTGTTTTGTCTGGGGAATTATATACTCACTTGATGCCATTCCTATTGATAGGAACTGGACGTTGTCTGTGAAGTGGTCATCAATCTTTCTAATGGCAATCAGTTGTGCATCCGGTAATGTATCCTCCATACTGGTAGGTTCTTTGCCATGTTCCAACCTTGACAGGTGGTCTGGGCCCTTGTTCATTATTCCTGGCTTAACTATGATCTCAAAATCATATTCTTGAAACAACATAAGCCATCTGCATATTTTCGCCCCCAACACTAGCTTGTTGACTAGGTACTTCATCATAGAGTGATCAGTAAACATTTTAAAGTGTCCTCCCAACGCATAGTGGCAGAATTTTTGCAATGCATACACCATGGCTAGTCCCTCTCTCTCTCTGTAGTGGTGTAATTAACTTCAACAGTGGATATCTTCCTACTGGAAAATTCTAATGGATGATCAATGTCCCCTTCTCTAGGTTGTTCCATTATTGCACCTAATGTGAGAGAAGACGCATGACATGCACATGAAACTCCTTGTTCCAATCTGGGAAAACTAGAATGGGCACAATGAGCATCTTCTGTTTTAGTGTGTCAAAGCTCTGCTAGCATTCATCTGTCTAGCCAAACTGACAATCCTTCTTAAACAAATTCTCCATCGGTGTTGTGATTTGGGCATAGCCTTTAATAAATTACCTGTAATAGCCAGTATTTCCTAGTGCAATGCGCAATTGTTTGACTGAAGTAGGTGGTGGAAAATCAACTATAATTTCTATCTTTGATGGATCAACCAACAATCCTTGCTTTCATACAATATGGCCTAATAGTACTCCAAATGGCGAGAATAAGATGCACTTCTTCATATTTAAATCAATTCGACACTGCCTGCATTTATCCAACATTAGCCTTAGACATTCAATGTGGTTTTTCAATAGACTAAACACAGTCCAGTCATCAAAATATGCTTCCAAGAATTTATGCAGAAATTCTTTGAATGCTTCAACCACCACCCTGGAAAACATGGCTGGGGCATTCTTCAATCCAAATGGCATCACTATATATTGGTAGGATCCCCACACTGTGGAAAACATAGTCTTATGATGGTATTCCTTGGCGATATGGATCTGATGGTATCTTGAAAACCTATCTTTAAAAGAATATACTTCTTGGTCTCCCACATTATCCAACACTTCGTCTGTGAATGATGTAAGGAAAGGATCATGCAGACAAGCATCATTCAACTTCCTGAGATCTATGCAGATCCTGATCTCACCTGTCTTCTTGTCTTGCACCACCATAGGGATAATCCACTCCGACTCCTCGATAGGTTCAATAATCCATGCTTCTAACATTCTGTCGAGCTCAATCTTCACTTTTTCCTTATATTTTGGGCTCAATCTGTATGGTCTTTGTTTGACTGTCTTCACACCTAGTTTTAAAGGTATTATCATCTCTCCCATAGGTCCTTTGATTCCCTTCATATCAGTGAAATTGGTTGGGAACAAGTCCTGATATTCGGGCAATAACTTTGTAATATTGTCAATGGTAGCAACATCCCAATAATCTCCAACATTAGCAAGCTTCGGTGTCTCCTCTGTTCCAATGTTGACCTTTTTGATATTAATTGGCTGATCAATAAATGGTATCTCCACTCCTGGTCCTTCCACATCTCTTTGACCTTCTGTCTCAGTGGTGTTTACCTTCTTGGGATCATCATCATCGTCAGCATTGATGTTGTAACATCCTTGCAGTTTATGGAATGGCATAGTCTATTCGTCCTCTTCCTGTTCCATGGGGAGGCTAGATGCCTCTTCGAATACCCTCTGTCTCACAATCTATAATTCTTGATCTACTAAGGGAAATTCACTTTCAAACAAAAAGGTGGTTACAAAATTCTGAATCATACCTTCCCAATCTGTAGTGACGAGGCACAGCTCTGCTTGAAGGTACCAGTTGATAAGAATCATGTTCAGCGTGTTAATGAATTGGTGCACCCATTGTTCTTGAGGAATGTCACTCCCGAATTCTTCACAGCTGCATACATGGTTCTTTGGGAAAATTCAACCTGTGTACCTCACTTCATAGCTTACTGCTTGTGCTGAGAACTGCGCTGTCATCAAAGTTCAACATTGTGTACAGTCTGTGATGGCCCCCTTGTGCATTCCCCACCATCTTGATGATGTGGCTTTCATGCTCTCATCCATTGCCAACAACCTCTATTGTGTTGGTACACTTGTCTCAAATTATGATAAGAAGTTCTCTAAGGGGTTCAGCCCATCATATGTGGGTAGATTACTCAATGTTGTGCCAATCCAACAAACTTCTCTGGTTAGCCTAGCACATCTTCTTGTAGATAATTCATACATCTGGTTCTGCCAGTTCTCCAACACTTCTTCTGAGTCGGATGAACATGTGTTGTCACTTTGCCAGCTCAGATTCCCGTCAGATGTAGGGTTGATATAATACTGCTATCTGGATATTAATTTGTAGATGTTTTCTAGTTCATATGTGTAGTCTTATTCTCTGATAGGCTCTGTATATCGTGGACCCTCATCTAGATCTAAGGGTGCGATGACCCTAAGGCCAACTCTCTCAAATGTCATGCATATTTTCTTTAGAGAAACAAAAATAGAATTGTCGAAGGCCTAATCAATTCCTAACAATGCAGGGTAAGGGCAACTATCATCAACAATTTCAATTACCTCAAAATCTACAAAGGTTCTTACTCCATCGATGTCCACTGGGACATGATCTAATCATCCAAATGGGTTGACAACTTGCTGATTGGCCATGTGAAGCCTGATAGGGGAATATACCAACTTCGTTTTGCCCATTAGTGCCCAAGTTTGCTTTGTCATGACATTAACCTCCGACCCTAAGTCGAGGACCACATAGTCTATCTCATATTCTCCTATTTGAGCATTCAAGTGTAATTCTTTATTTCTTCTTCTCTTCTTACCAATTTGGTGTACTACCCTATTCAGTAAAGGGTCTATATTTCCTAACTCATATTTTTTAACCAGATTTTGTAGTTCTTGTATAGCTTTCCCATCTTGAAGCAGTTCTATAAACATATATAAGAAACTGACAAGTTTACTTACCTCTTTTCCTCCTCTGGGAAAAGCAGACTGATCAAATGTGTGAGGCATTTTGTATTCTTGTATTTTTGGTTGTGTTTTTGAAGAGGGCCCTTGATCTACTTTGAATTCTTTCCTTGCCTCTTCGAAGATTTACCTTTCTTTCTTTGCATAAAAAATCTGGATCTTTTCTACAGCTTTTCTGACTCCTGAATCTTCTGCAATCTTCTCTTTGGTCGCTCTATCCTGTCCCATAGTAGCACCTCCTCTTGTAATAACAATGAATCTAAGATCGGCTTCACGAGGTTCCACTTTGATTAATTGTATTTGTGGGTTCTGCTGGGATCCTCATCTTTCTTGAAGCTTAGCCAACAACATAGGGTAGTCCTTGATGACATGCTTGAAGGAATTGCAATAACTGTAGGTGGTGCAAGGGTTCTGGCAGTCCCTCGCTAAATGTCCTGGCTGTGCGTAGTTGTAACAGATTATTTCTCCTCGTCCTCGCCCCATGCCTCCTTCTCATCCTCGTCCTCTGTATCCACTATGAGGATTGAATTTTCCTCTCCCTGGAGAGTTGTGCTGTGGAGTGTTTCCTTCTTGTTGTACTTCTCCTTGAATCTTGTATATGTCCCTTGACCTTTCATGCATGATATCCTAAGCTCTACAATCTCGATCATCGTGCCCCACTAATTTATAGAATGTGCAATATAGGTTTGTGGGTGGCTGAACATACTTTTTCATGTAATAACACTCACCTAGGCGATGCCTATTTCTCCATACATTGCACCAGGGCAGGTTAATTTGCTTCAAGGGACTCGACGCGCTTGAGGTCAAATAATCATGGAATAAGGGACAATGTTCCTTATCATGGCCTTCAGATCTACATCTTAAGCACCAGATATCTTCTCTTTTATCCTTCCCCTTGTCCTTCTTCATATCCTTGACCTGTAGAGATAAACTAGTCAGTTGGCTCAAGATCTGGCTCATGTTTGAGCTAGATTATCCCATCGGTGTTGATTCCAACTTCATGGCAATCTCCAAAGCCTCTTCCTGTGATGCAATCTTCTGCTGCATCAGAGGGACTCTGATGTGTGGTAATAGTGCCACAATGAACCATTCTTTTTTCTATTCATCAGGGATCTAAAAAGTTAATCGACCTGTCAGGGTCTTGAATCATTGGTCGAACTCCCAAACAGGTTCTTCTACCTTTTGATTGATCTATTTTAGCTCTGTAATACATTGTGATTCTGACTTAGGTTTTTTAAACTCTGCAATCAACACATTCTTGATCTCTTTCAAGGGCTTAGGCTATGCCAATCCTTGGACAAGTTTCATGTACCAGCTCAGTGCGCAGTCCATTAGCGTAGTGTTGAACTAGGTTCTCTTGATGGCTTCGTCGCTGATACTTTTAATGTTCCACACGACCTCACATAGGAACCAACGTTGATCAGGATCCTCAGATCCATATCCCCTTAATATAGGGAGCCTCATTTCATCTGCCATGAAGTTGCCTAGGTTTCCTGTCTGAGTAGATGTTGAACTGCTAGTAATAGTACTCTGTAGACTCCGGTGATTCAGAATACTCTAATGACTTAGCATTTCTGAAACAACATGAGGATTGATATTACTTACTTTAGTATCCTGCGTAATTCCTGAGGTTTCTGGCTCGTTTCAGCGAATCTCTTCAACTGCTCCTTCCTCTGCCCTAGGGGGTTCTGAGTGCTCTTCGTCTGTCAGATCAACCTCTTCTCCACTATAGAAACCTTCTTCCCAGTAGTTTTTCTTAAACAGGTTCTCAAGCTAGACCCCTCTAAATACTTTTCCACTGCGCATATGTCCATCTTCTGTGTCACTGTTGCTATCTGAATTTCTGAACATTAGCCTTTTCAGATCCAGCCAGTCTATTGTATTTTTAATATGTGATTTTCATCCAAGAGCATCTTGATTCTTAAGTTTAGAAAATGCAAAAATTTCCCTTTGGGTCCTTTGAAGAAGTATCTCTTGGCCTGGCTATATGATTCTCTTCCGTCAACAACGAATTCAGTTATATACCCTCCAATGGTACTATCAAACCAATGATCTACAGCTCGAGATACAACATTATCAACTCTCTTGACCTTCTGGATCAGCGCCGGTGTCCAAACCACATGAGGTCTAGATCTGATCTCAAACTATGTGTCAGCTAACCTAGCCAACCACTCGTGTAGCTCCTGATGGATTCCTCCAAAGAAGATCTCGTGAATGTCAGTGAAGATGTATATTTGTAGCCAATCTTCAGTACTCATCTTAGGGTTCTTGTTCTGGGCTTCAACGAAGTCCCTCTCTTGATCCTCTATCCACTTTTGAATCTATGTCTTCAATGGAAACCACCTTGACATTCCCTTACACATATTCACGTCCCGACAACGAAACCATTTGTTGGCATAGGGGCAGACCCAGGGTTCACTCCAAGAGCACACCAACAAAGCCCTAGCTACTGGCCCTTTCGACAGCACCTGTGAAGCAGATGCAGTCTCACCCAAAGCAACTATGAGGGGGTTGCAGTATAGAGATGTCTACAACCAGGGGAATATCATGTGGATCTAGTAGAACAACAACAAATTATGCACCTATCACTTATCAAGCTAGATCTAATCTGCGCAGTTATGGATCTGATCTAACACGAAAATGCAAATAACAAGATAACAACAAAAGAGATCAAAGCATCAATCACACGTCCACAACATAAGGTATACATGGTTCACCCTCTCTCTAGGCCTACGTCCACAGAACTGTGCTTATGATTTATGAAGGTAAACCATACAGTTCTTGTATGCGCTCTCAGCTAGCAGATTCTCTTTCTCTCTCTCTTTCTCTCCCCGTTCCTATGCACCCAACTGCAGGACTTGATCTTCACACATAGCTGAAGATCTTACAATACCAGAAGGCTCTCTCTCTCTCAACACTCCTCTCTCTCATACAACAATCCCTCACACAATAATAGAAGTAGATCAATACAATACTCAATGACCAACCTGACCTAGGTCCTCTTGACCTTTATTTATAAATTACAATGCCTCAACAACATCCTTAGGTCGAAACCTACATGCAAAAACCCTAAATACCAAAAACCTAGGTGTCTAAACCCTAGGTAAACTTGACCCACTTTTTCCTGGCTTTGCCAGCCTATCTTTCCTTCTCACACGATGCTCCAAAGCATCCAACGGTGGCTTTTTCCACTTTCTAAGTTGTCCTCTGTCCATCTTCCTTGCTGAACTGTCATCCTCGATCTCCTCATCCAATGGCTTGCTTTTCTGCACTTCGCTCCATGTTTTTTGCTCTTTTGCTCACTTCGACCCAGTGACAGTCATTGTGTCTCCCGTGAAGCTCACTTTTTACCTTTTCTTCCTTGTTCTTCGCTTCCTTCCATAACCAAGGGCCAACATGAACTATGGTTTGGAAGGCCAACATTAGTGAAACACTTCATAGTCTTTGGAAGTAAGTGCTACATAAAGAATGATGATGATAATCTAGGGAAATTTGACCCAAGATCTGATGAAGGAATATTTCTAGGATATTCACCTAACAAAAAGGCTTATAGAATTTATAACCTAAGACTACATAAAATGGTGGAAAGTGCCAATGTAAATATAGATGATCTAAAGTTAAGACAAATCATACCCTAGAACATATCAACATATGATGATAAAAGTGATGGAGAATCTCAGAATGAATAAGTTGATGAAGAATCTCAAGAAAATGAAACCCACATTGATGATGAATATGATGAAGAAACACCCTTTCCAAAATCCCCATAAAAAAGGGTTCAAAAGAATCATCCTGAAATTCAGATTATTAGAGATAAAAATGCAGGAGTAGAAACAAGAAGGAAACTCACATTTGACTCAGAACAAGCAATGTTATCCCTGATATAACCTAAGTCATTTAAAGAAGTCAGCAAAATTAAAGATTGGACAAAAGAAATGAATGGAGAACTAGACCAAGTAGAGAGGAACCAAACTTGGGAACTAGTTACAAGACCCAATGACAAGAATGCGGTAGGAACTAAGTGGATATTCAAGAACAAACTCAATGAAAATGGGAAGATCATAAAGAAAAAATCCATATTAGTATGCAAAGGATCTTCCCAAGTGGAAGGTATTGATTTTGAAGAGACTTTTTCTAAAGTAGCAAGACTTGAGGCCATCATAATGTTCTTGGCAGTTGCATGCTTTAGAAATTTCAAAACCTATCAGATGGATGTCAAGTCATCATTCCTTAATGGAACACTAGAAGAAGAATTATATGTTGAGAAACCAGAAGGATTCATGTTAACAAAAAATCAGGACTATTTATGCAAGCTAAATATGGCCCTTCATGGTCTTAAACAAGCCCCCATAGCATGGTTCTCAAGGCTTGATCATTACCTACAAAAATAAGAATATAAGAGAGGGACTACTGACAACAACTTAGAAATAAAAATTGAGGATCAAAACATGATTATTGTGGTGGTATATGTATATGGCATCATATTTGGAAGTGATCTTACTATACTAAGAAGAAAGTTTGCAACTAAAATGCAAAAATAATTTGAAATGTCTATGCTGGGAGAACTATCCTTCTTCCTAGGTTTACAATTCACTCAAATAGAAAAAGGAATATTAATTTCCCAATCTAAATATATCAAGGAAATGGTAAATAAATTCCAAATGGAAGACAATAAACCTATGAGTATTCCCATGGTCACTGGATCTAAACTAAGCCTACAAGATGACTCACCAAAAGTGGACCAAACTATGTACATATCAATGGTTGGAAGTCTGCTCTATTCATCAACAACAAGACTCGACATCATGAATTTTGTAGGACTTATGGGGATATTTCAATCTTCACCTAAAGAATCTCACTTAAAGGCAGTAAAGAGGATATTCAAATATCTTAAAGGCACCTTATAATTTTTATTATGGTATCCAAAATATAAAGACTTCACTCTAATTGCATACACTGATGCAGATTGGGTTGATGGTATAGATGATAGGAAAAACACAAGTGGCGGAGTATTTTTCCTAGGAGAATGCCTCGTAGCATGGATAAGTAAGAAACAAACATCCACATTGTTGTTCCTGAGATTAATCTTAAGGCCCAAAGAGTAATGTCGGGCATTAGGATGTTTTATGAAAATGTTTTAAATGAGTGATTTTCCTACCTTTAGTTATATTAGAAATAATCCTTTAGTGAAATTAATAATAGGACAGTACAGAGTTTGTATTCCTTTGTCTGAGTCACAATTATAATATCAAATGGTATGAAGGAAGAGTACAAAATTGTTAAACAAAGCTAGGCATCAATTGTAGATGAATCTCACCTTGTTTGCACTGGAAGAAAAGTAGAGAGCACACCCTTGAACATGATATAAAATACAGTAATTCACACATCTTGTAGGTCTTGTTTTACTCATAGTAAATACAAAGGAAAATTTTCTTACTTAATGAATTGTTGATATAATACGATTACAATAGTTGTAATACTAAATTGCAACCAATCACTTATCAAGGAATTACATAAAGAAATTCAGAGATATGGAAATACAAAAGAAACACATAACTCAAACTGAATGAAAATTAGAATCTTTGTCTGCACTTTTATTAATACTCAAAAAGGAGAGTTTTCTCTATTACATCCAGAAAGAAGCAACCTCGAATAGTTATGAAATCTATCTATTTATACAAAAATTATCACAACTCAAAAAGCCTTGGACTTCATACAATATCTCCTAAAAACATAATGTAATTCGAATGAAACGACAACATGATGATATTGTTTGAGCTGGCACTTTCATATATCTCTTCATTTTCTCGTAGACACACTCATTTTCCTTTGTTCTTTGAATTGGGCACACATGTCCATTGAGGCCACCATAATCATTTTTTTACTGTCCTCGTCATCTGATTCCACTGCTATCTATTTTTCGGATGCGTTTACTGGAAAAAGAATATCAGTTGAAAATATGGAGGGAGTGATAATGTGACAGGTAGCTCAATGTTGGATCATTGTGCGATGGCTAACAATTATGAGAAAGAGTAACTTCTCACGAATAGGATGACGTCGGGACAAGTTTAGGTGGGGAGGTAAACGAGGTAACTAATGTGGAAGGTGTGACAGATTGGAGGGTGAATGGGATACATGACGTGGATGATAGGTCTTTCTCTAGCATCCCTTTATGTTTCTCTATTTTTTGGGGGCGTGAGGGGGTGGTTTGAAGTAACCCTCTTTTCATTTCGCAATGCACCTGGTGATGCCACGTAGCTCTTTTACTATACCATGGTTTCAATTGCAGGACCACTGAGGAATTTTATCGTTTGAGCATGTTGCGTGCTGCAATGAAATGTGGCCATTGATCTGGTCACGATCTATGATCTGGGTGCACCTGATAAATTTAGCTCCCCCGCTAAGGTTTATCCGCTTGCAAACTTTAGGATCATTCTAAGCACGCTTGGATATGGCACTACTTTGGCGCTGAACAAGAACACTTCCTGGAGGATGGTATGATGCGATGGTCTAACGTCACTATGCTGACATGTCATGAAAATAGAAGTGACATGTGTCGACTCCAGTTAGATTCTAGGTGTCATGACTGATGAGAGAGACACATGCTTGAATTGATGGTTTCCATATACTTTGGCACTTCAGAGCTCGGGGGAAATCTACATGTAGAGTTGGAGCTCCAAAGTGAATGACGATCGTTGATCTAAGGAGGAAACGAAACAGGGATCTGTGGACTCCAGGAGAAACTACTTTGGAGGAAAATGGGAGCGGGGAAGCTGAAACTCCTGAAGCTCGAATTATTGAAGTGAATATTGACCATCTGTTTTGGAGGATGTGTGGCACAAGATATTTAACTCCGGGGCTTATGTTTGGCGCTAGACCTCACGCAACTTTGACATGCCGAATAAACGTGAGCCACTGATTTCCGTGATCCATTAAAATCCAACTGTCGATCTTCGCAAAGTGAGATAAGCAACCAAATTTAAGCCGAGGTCACAACTCTTGGTCATATGTAGAGGAGATAGAGCGAATTTCGTGCAATTCCCTTTCGTCGACCTAAGCGTGGGACACGTGTTAAATGATCCCTGTATTCGGCCATTTAGTACTCTGGGGGGTAGGAAAGAAGTGCCGAGTAAAGAATCCCGAAGACCCAAATCCTTTCTGGACCATTGATCGAAGTGGAAAAATGGCAGGAGATCCTGTACTTCAGGGACATAGTACTTCGAAGATTTGCACCTCGAAAATTTTCACCTCAGAATGCCCGAACCCCATAGTTTCGAAGTAAATCTTCATCGTTGAAATCAAGAGGACACGCAGCATGAGATATCTCACTTTGGGGACTTAGCACTTCAGGGATTTGTACTGTTGTGCATGTCGAAACAACTGAAGCCTAGAGTTATGAAGTAAATCTCATCCATCCAAATCAAAGGACACACGACGCCAGATCTTCCACTTTAGGGACTTAGCACTCCGAAGAGTTTGTGCTCCATTTTCTAACTATTTATCCCCTTTCCTGCTATATTTGGTCCTTTTGTTAGTTTATCAAACTTCTGAACTGATTTATCATTCCACTAGATTCTGAAATCTGAACCATCAAGTTTTCTTGCAACTTTTCACGACACCATAATCCTTAAGGAAATAAGGTTAGCCTGCTTGTAACAAGACAGGTCTCTAATCTCTTCACTGAACAAAACTGTTAATCACAATTCAAATCGTGAACTTTAACCAATCATACATATCGTTAATACTTCGACGTTCGTGAGTGTTGGATACAATTAGGGTATAAATCTCCCGAAGGTCAAATTCATGAAGACGTTAATCTCCTATTACTTACTTTTATGTTTTACTTTATCATGTTTTAAACCTTGAATTATCCTTAAGTACTTTGGAATTTCGGTGACTTCGGGGTTTTGGAATGTTTAGATTTGCTGAAATACCCGAAGCACGAAGCTCTGAAGTGAACGTTAGTGACTTTCTTTAAAACTCGAGCAACTTCTACAGTTAATAGATCATTAAGACCATTTGATAAAATTAGAGTAGCTAATTGACAGTGGATATCGTAAGTGCCTTTTCAACAAGCGATGGATTTATATTTAAACTTAAAAGGTGAGTCTCTAAGTTTCTTTTTCTTTTTGGGTGAAGATTTTATTTCTAAGAGGCAAAATCTAAAGATCAAAATCTCAAAATTAAACGTGTTCCGACATAGGTTCCATCTGGGGATTGCGGCTCCCTGTGAAGCGCAAAAGAAAAGTAGACCAAGTGCCTTTATTGGGTAAATGGAGTCATTATTGTTTTCTGAAAAACGATTTCTAGTTTTATTTAATCATGCATAGAAAAATGAAATTATCCAAGTCCCAAGACCTTCAAAACATACTCAATAATAAATTTCAAGTTAGGCCATTTAAATTTTCCTTTTCCTAAAACTGATTTTATAATTGTTTAAGACAATCAAAATAAATTTAACTAGAATATCAGGCTTTAACCGACTTTGTTTGCTTCAAGGTTCAACAGATCTAACATATTTACTTAAGGAATCCCTAGTTGGTCCAGGATGTACAACCCGTCAGAAAGAGAACTAGATAACATAGTATGAAATATAGATATGTATGAAAACCTTACAGATATCGTAGATATTTCTTCACTACCAACGAGCTTGTTCAGTTCCTCAGTGAAGTTATCTACTTCTCCCATTGAATTTCCTTTCACCACTTCATTTTGCTGAGATTAGGGAAATCAGTAAATGAATTTCCTTTCATCATCTCTTTTGGACAAAATGGGGGCAATCGAATTATGAATTTCCTTTCACCATTTGTCTTGCACGAGATGGGGGAAATCAGATTATGAATTTCCTTTCACCATCTGTCTTATATTTTAATATTTTTGAAGTGGGGGCAATCAATCTGTATGTAACATATAAGGGATAATACCTGTTTAAAATCTTTAGGCTAAAAAGAAGGTTTGTCAATAATTTTAAGAACACTCTTAAACCAATTTCCTTCTGATTTTTAGTACATCATAGCCTATGGGGAATTTTTTTTATGAGAATTTTAATCTTTTCATAGATAAACCTTGAGAGAATTTGTCAGTTTAAAATCTGATATCAAAGCTAAAATTGTCAGGATTAGCCTAGACATACTTTTTCAATTAAAATCAAAGGAACATAAAGATTTTTGCCAAACTTTGTTTTGAAAATACATTTTTTAAGTTTTCAGATCCAAGGTAAGTTTCTTTGTTTCTATGAAGACTAAAGAAAATAAGAAAGGAGAAAGAAAAATTGAAGTGGATAAGAACTTGGGGATAGGTAAAAAATGACCCAATCACAGTTTTGAAGGATCTGAATCAAAAAAAATCCTAATCCTACACAAGTTTGTGTAATTTTTTCAAACTTCTTTTGAGTTTATTTATTATTATTTTTGTTTTCGTTTCAGAGATGGCTTTTCAATTTATCGGCATGACACTATAATTTAATACATTTCTAATTCTCAACTCAGGTGATAATATTATCATGAGAAAAACTCCCTTTACATTCCTTTCAAAAAGAATATTTCAATTTTATTGGGACTATAAGAAGAGTAGGGACTCATACCTTATTTTTCTTTTGAATTTTCAACAGGGAATATTATTTATTTATCACCTTCTTTTAGAGAAATAAAAAAAATGAAAAGGCGAGTGTCAAGTTTTTCTTGAGCCTTATCTCTTGTTCAACAAGATCTACTCTGCAAAACACTAAGAACAATAGAACATGTGTGTTTATATGTCTATGACCTGAAATCAACCCTATCCAACTCTGAACCCCGTCATTGGGATATGGAGTCATAATGTCTAACCTGCTAAATGCCAAACTAAGAGCCGAACTACTGAAATAAAACGCTGAACTAGTATGCTGAAATAAAAAGTTGATTTTGACAACTTATTTATATACATTGTCCCTACACTAATCAGGGGAAATTCCACTGATCAAGTAATATGGAATTTCCAATGGAGCCATGCAAATAGTGGATTGATTAAGATACCTTGTTTTATGTTGGATGAAGGAATGAAAAAATAATATTTTTTTTGCAGCAAAGAATGAATAGGTAGCTTGCACTTACTGTTGAAGTTTGGTTGCACACAAAATGTTGCAAAGTTTTGGTCCTCTTCAAGGAAATACTCCAACCAAACAGTCACTGGATCATGGAAAGATAAAGAATTTTCGAAATCAAGCGATACCTCTTCCTACTAGCCTAGCTGCATGAAAAACTTTTGCACACTTTCTCCACTACTGATCTTTTCTTTTCTTGGCTCAAGAATGTCATATTGAGGCTCACCATTCTGTTGCTCATCAATTTCTAAATAGGAAGGAGAGATCAACTGCTCCAGTAGCCCCTCCTTATCTCCTCCATCGCCTACCCAAGAATATTCTTCATCACTGTCATACACATGCTAATTGCTTTTATTGTGCAACTGATACTTTTCCTGCTGAAGTCAACTCTCTGAAAAAAGAGAAATAATTTGTTTCTCATCAACTTTGAAATTGCTTTCATCATAGTTATCAAACAAAGGAGAACTATTGTATGTTTCCATGCATGTTGGGAAAGAAATATTCTCTTGTTCATCGTCTGGATAGTCATCATAAATAGGATGATTATATAAAATTTCTGAACTTTGACTTTCAAAAACTTCCATTTCTTGATGATCTAGTAATGATGACTGAATAATAACAACTTGTTCAAAATAATGAATTTAGAACAATAGTTTGATCACAACAGTAATTACTATGAGCATTTGGTACAATGACAAATGCACTTAGAGTATAATTGCCATTGTCAGTATCATTACCAAAATCATCTTTTCCAAGATCTGATTGTTTATGGTCTTCAATAAGACATTAGCCTTCGCAAGGATCTAGATCAACATAAGGTTCATCATCCTGTCTTCGATCAGCTCAAAGGACTGGATGGTCTATAAGTATTTCTTCATTTTTACTTGCAATCATGTCTCCGTCATTCTTATTGCTGCAATAAGTTGTTGATTAAGGTTGGTTGTCATTGATGTCAACCCTTGAAGAAAGTTCGGTAGAAAAAAGGTTTGGGTAATGGACCCAAGTTTGTTTGATGTATAATGGTATGAGTTTTAATATATTTGAAGGTAATACTATTATATATGGTTAGTACATGTCAGGCCATTTCTAGTGGTATGTGGAATGTCACATAACTCCTCACGGTTAGAGAGTTATGACCATGTGAAGTTGGAGAACCTAGGTTTGGGTAATGGACCTAAGTTTGTTTGATGGATAACGGTATGAGTTTAGATATATTTGTAGGTAATACTATTATATATGAATATTACATGTCATTCCATTTCTAGTGGTATGTGGAACGTCACATAACTCCTCACGGTTAGAGAGTTTGGCCATGTGAAGTTGGAGAACCCTCATGAGTCATCTAGAAGCCCCAAAAGGTCAAAGTAGTCAAAGTGGTTTAAGAGATTTTTAGAAGGTAAATAATAAAGTGAAGTGATGAGTGTAATATAATTCAAAGTGAATACAAAATAAATTATTTAAATAATAAAGTTAATGGAGAAATTACTAAGTAGACAAGTGGTTAGAAGTGGGTTAGCCCTAAAATAAGGAAAGTGGTTTAAGATGGTTAGAAGGTAACCCCTTGAGGTAAAGTGAAGTGATGAGTGTACTATAAGTATAATTGGATACAAAATAAATTATTTAAATAATAAATTTAATGGATAAATTACTAATTGGACAAGTGGTTAGAAGTTGGTTAACCCTAAAATAAGGAAAGTGGGTTAAGATGGTTAAAAGGTAACCCCTTGAGACAAGACTCTCTCATTTTGATCACACTTGAGCATATTGAATATCTACAGGTGACTTAGGTAACCAAAGGATATCTAAGCCAAATTTCATAGATAAGGTGAAGTAAAGAAGGTTGAAATTCAAGGGAGAATAAATTCTTTTGATGATGCTTTCTAAGGTATGTTATTTACAGGTCATCTCACCATTTTCACAATAACGTTTTTTTCTAGAATGATTCATACCTTGAAATTGAGAGACCATTGAGAAAACATATCCAAGTAGATGTGGTATGAATTTCAGCTTGTGGGTCATTGTATTTTTGGATTTAAACTCCGTGGAAAAGAGGGTTTGTGGCTAGTCTTGAAACTAGTCTAAAACATGTGTTTCGGGTAAAAACGTCATAACTTCTTCATAACAGATCCAAATTAGGTAAGAAAAAATGTGTTGGTTAGAGTACAGTCTTAGTATTCTTTATAAAATTTGCATATCTATACAACAAATATTCTGTGTGGTGCACACTCTACAAGTTCACTCTCTAGAATAAGCCATAATTCAACAAGGAATGCCATTTTTGCTATAACTCATTTTCTAAGAGGTTCCAAGTAGTGACACCTGGAGGAATTTCATAAAAAAAACTGAAGAATGTTGTGTACTATTTTCAGATCTTTATTCATTATAGGTACATAGTTATTATTATTTCAAGTTAGGTTTGTTGACTAATCCAAAACTAGTCATGTACGACTAAAGAAAAGTTTGATGAAAATGCTAGTCTCTTGTTGTTAAAGTTAAGGAAGGTTCGCAGGTATGTGATCATATACACCAGGTCTATTACAGAGTTACAAATCATATTTGGATGATGAAATTGATGAGGGATTTTGGTTGAGTTACATGTTGGGTACATGGTTGAGACAAGTAGTTGATGATTTGGCACATACATGAGGTGTATAGTTGATGATATTGGTACATCTTGATGAGTCATAGTTGATGAGTATTTGATACATGGTTGGTACATACTTGGTACATGGTTGGATGCACTTGTTTATGGTACAGGTTGATTACATGTTGTTTGGTACAGGTTGGTGCATGGTTGATGCACTTGTTTATTGGTACAGGTTGTTTGGTGCAGGTTTATTGGTACAGGTTTACAACAGTATATATCAAAGTGATAGCGTGACAGTGGTTCCATCGTTCTACTTATACATCAAGGAGGTTTTATGGGGAAAGGACAAGTAGTTGTAGCCACCTTTCGGTTGTAGCCGGAGAACATAGGGGGTTGTAGCCTCCTTCTGGTTGTAGCTAGAGAATTGAGGAGTTGGAGCTTCCCTCAGGTTATAGCGTAAGAAACTAGGGGGTTGGAGCCCCCTTCCAGTTGCAGCTAGAAAACAAAGGAATTTGGTGCTTCCAATGAATGTAATTCTTCAAGACATATCAGAAAACACATTCTGTGGATTTCTCTCGCTTTGGGTTTCCACGTAAAATATTGGTGTGTTGTGTATGTGTATGATTGTTCATTTGTTCATTGCTTATTAACTATGCAGTTATTGGATGATAATTCTACATTGATATAGCACTTGGATTATATGGTTAAAAATGATTAAATTTCTCTATTAATGATTCATCCCCCCTCTCAGTAATCCAATTGAAGCCTCTTCTTGATTTACTTCAAATTTTTCTTCATATAAATTTTCCTGATCTGTTTGAAGGATATCTTGTTTTTCTGGAAATTCTTCTTCATATAGTTGACCAAAATTGCTATCATGTTCTGATTTTTCATTAGCAAATTGATTATCTTTACAATCTTGTTCTACGAAATATAAATTGTGACAGTCTTCAAAAAGGAACTCTGATGAATACATTATTTTGCAATATTTATGAAAAGTTGCATGGAATTATTTTAATGATGAAATACTGGAAGGGAGTAGAGATTTGTACCAAAGTCTAGCATCCCCTCCCAGACTAAACATGAACAGTTTCATCAAAATATCTTCATGATGAATATCTAGTTGATGCATGAGCTTATGAAATTCAAACAAATGATGAGAATGGTTATCACCTTTATCCTCTCTAAAACTAAGAAGATGATCTCCCCATTCTTTAACATCAGGAACAACGTTTGGAAAACCAAAAACATTTGTAAATTCCAAAGGAGAAAACCTCGCAGCAATCCAAGCAACAAAAGAACATGAATTTTTGAAACCAATGGAGTCGTCAGTGAATCATGTGGAATCTTCGAACCAAGGAGTCGCCAGGTGAAAAATGAACCTTTTCACGTATTCAATCTTTGTTCACCATCAAAGATTAAAGTTTTACTTTGTCATTCTCCCAGGGAAAACTAACTTTGTTTCTCCATCCCTGGCAATGGCGCCAAAATGATGTTGTTCCTGAGATTAATCTTAGGGATCAAAGACTGATGCAGGAGCATCGACAACTCACCAAGCGAGCCAGCACGTGGAGGCAAAAGAACAGCTGGACAGTGCCAGCATCAAATTTTGAAACAACTGATATTTGTTGCACCAGGCATTAATGAGTTAATGTAATGAAGCGCACTTGTATTGTATTGTGGATAGGAAGGCATTTATTAGATTTAATGTTGTTAGATAGAAATTAGCTATAGATTTGATAGTTGTAGATTTCGAGAGGGAAACGGGATATAGACACCCTCCCTTTCTACATTGTATTCAGATCATTCAACATTCATACAGGAGCAAGAGGAGAGCAAGCAGAGAACTTGTAAGAAGAATCCCCATGTATAGATATTGAATTAATAGGAAAGCTTTGATTCAATTCCATGGCTATGATTATTCTCTGTGTGTTGTTGATATTATGCTGTTGCATATTTGCTTCCTGTTATGCCTTTGTTTTATATGTTGTATATGTGATTTCATGGTAGGTTCAAAATCTGTGAGAGAGACGAGAATAAGTTTCAATTGTTTCTCTGTCTGAGCTGAGATATTCTTGCATAGAGTGTAGTTGAATTCCTCCGCATAGAGTGCGTTGAGGAGGCTCACAGTTAAACTCTTATCCTCATTTGCCCAGGAGTTGAATTGGGTTCTTAGGGTCGTGCAGGTGAAGTGCAGGCCAAGGCTGAAAGTAGAAGCCTCAGCAGTTGTCTAAGAAGAAGACTAAGGATTTCTGTTGCAGTTGAGTGCACGAATTCAGGACGAGTCCAACACTTTGAGAATTGTCGAAAATCGGGCGTGAACAGAGTGCTTGAAAGGTCTCTGTAGGAGTCAGAGAAACTAAGCTCAGGAGGGATAGTTCCTCGTGCATGTTGTGAGAACAGGCCTGGGTGAGATTCGAACCAAGTGAAGTTGTGTATTGGAAGGAATCCTCAAGGAGGAGAGTCAATGGACAGGATCCATGGGAGAAAATCGTGAATTCCCGCCGATCGTGGGATCATAGATAAGTTGCGTGAGGGTTATTCCTTTGGTGCAGGAGGTAGAGCCAATGCCATCGGGGTTCAGCGTTCGGTGTTTGTCGAAGGGAGAAGTTTATACCCCATGAAATCACGAGTCGTGATTTCCTGAGTTATTCGGGACCGTCGATCAGAGTGGGTGCACATGGCGCGAGATCCCATGGAGTCGGGACTCGGCACTTTGACGTTTTCAGAGTCGAAAGGACAATGCAAAAAGAGCAAATTCCTGAATTGCGACAGGTCCCACAGGAACAGGGTGGAGCGTTGACACGTGGCATCATGCATCGAAATTCAGGGTTTTGTGTTGCATAAGACACGCGACCACTCAACTGTCGATTTCCCGATAGGGAAATCCCCGACAGGGCTGAAGTCGTTGACCATTGACATCGGGGATCGGGGTTCGGCGTTTCAAACCGCACGAGAAGTGCACACAGAGTTCGCGATAGCGCGAACACCAATTTCCCGATTTGCGAAAGGGAGATCGCTGACGGATTGACTGTGGGTAACTCCCAAGGGGAGTTAGAAGAGATTGGACTCTTCGGGCCAAGGAGATAAGGTCCTGGTAGGCGCGGACAGGTCACGGGGTGACGTGATATGGCCGTCAAGTGGTATCAGAGCGGGAGTTGGAGTTCTCTTTGTTCGGGTAGCAGAGAGAAGTAGAGACATAATGCCACCGAGGAGAGAAAGGCAGTCACCTGATCAAGAAGACAGGGATGCCCGAAGAAGGGGTAGACCCGCAGGTAACCCAGAGATGGAGCGTCAAATACGAGATTTCAGGGCGAGACTTGAAGAGATGGAGACCACCCAAATGCGCGAAGTTGGCGCTGGAGAGTTCAGTGATTTCGAGGTGGAAGAGGAAGCTGGACATGAGGCAGAGGAGTTCTCAGCAGAAGACACATCAACTGAGCGGTTGATCAGAGCTATCTCCAGGATGAGCTCGAAGACAAAAATGGACATTCCCATCTATGAGGGGAATTTAAACACAGAAGAGTTGCTGGATTGGATCCGAGCACTCGACACCTACTTCGATTACGAAGACATCGAAGAGGACAAGAAGGTAAGGCATGCTGTTACCAAATTGAAGGGACATGCAGCCTTATGGTGGGATGAATTGCAGGCAGATAGGCACTGCAAAGGAAAACAAAAGATCAAGAACTGGGATAGGATGATCGCTAAGATGAAAGTGAAATTCATCCCCAGAGACTATCAGATCACTCTGTTCAGGCGAATGCAGAACCTGAGACAGAAGATGATGACGGTGAAGGAATACACCGAGGAATTTTATAGGCTCAACATCAGAGCAGGTCATTGGGAGAGTGATGACGAGAAGGTGGCGAGATACCTGAATGGTCTAAGGTATGACATTCAGGATGAATTGAGCATGGTTACCATCCGAACAGTTGAGGATGTGTACCAGATGGCTTTAAAAGCCGAGGAGAAGCTGAGTCGCAAGCAGGGACAGTGAGGGCAAGGCAGAAGTCAGCCTCGAGACAAAGTTGTTACCCAGGAGAAAACTCAAAATCCCAAGGAGGATTGGAAGAGGCCTCAGGGAAAAGCTGAAAGAGGTGGAACCTCACAGCAGAGGCAGCAAATTGCTGAGCCGAGGAGGCAGCATGCAGAGCAAGATGGTGGATATGCTGACACCAACGCATTTCCTCATACCCGAGGTAGAGGAAGAGGCCGTGGAGGAGTGATCACATGTTTCACATGTGGAAAAGACTGACACAAAGCTGTTGATTGTCCAGACCGGAAAATGGACAGAGGAAAAGCTCACGTCGCTGAGTCACAGAGGCGTGAAGTTGAAGATGAGGACACTGGAAGTGGGAAGTCACTGACAGTGCACAAAGTTCTCCTGGAACTTGAGAAAGAGGTGGAGGACACAGCGCAAAGATGCAGACTGTTCAGGATGACTTGCAAGACCAAGGGTTGGAAATGCAAGGTCATCGTGGACAGCGAGAGTACTGATAATCTCATTTCAACTGAGATGGTGGAGAAATTGGCGCTGGAGATGAACAGACACCCAAGTCCATACAAAGTGTCATGGCTGCAGAAAGGACACCAGGTAAGTGTTACAAAACAATGCTTGGTTAATTTTAAAATGGGCGAATATAGGGATGAAATTCTGTGTGATGTTATTCCCATGGATGTCTGTCATGTATTATTTGGGAGACCATGGTAGTTTGATAGAAATGTTGTTCAAGACGGGAGGATGAACACATACACCTTGGAGATGGATGGGAAAACACACACACTACTGCTGATGAAAGATAAGGAGGTGAAGCCGGAAGTGAGCAGCACAATACTTCTCATGAGTGGGAAAGATCTTCTCATGGAGATCGAGAAGAATGAAGATCCATAGTTCTTTGTTGTCAGGAAACCGAGGATTGTCCTGACAAGCACTAGAGTGGATGACTTGCCAGAAGAGATTCAGGAACTGCTGGGAGAGTTCGCTGATATCATCGTGGACGAACTACCTCGTTCGTTGCCACCGATGCGGAGTGTGAGTCATCACATTGACCTCATACCCAAAGCAATTTTGCCAAATAAGGCAACGTACAGACTGACCCCTCAGGAGAATGAGGAAGTCAAAAGGCAGGTACAAGATCTGCTGGACAAAGGACTGGTCAGGGAGAGTCTTAGCCCGTGTGCTGTGCCAACAGTGTTGAGTCCGAAGAAGGATGGAGGCTGGAGAATGTGTACAGACTCCAGGGCGATCAATAAAATTACCATTAGGTATAGGTTTCCACTGCCGAGAATGGACGACTTGATGGATTGCCTAAGTGGGGCAAATTATTTTTCGAAAATTGATCTCAAGAGCGGATATCATCAGATCCGGATGAGAGAGGGAGATGAATGGAAAACAACATTCAAAACAAACGAGGGTTTGTACGAATGGCTGGTCATGCCGTTTGGGTTGACAAACGCGCCGAGCACATTTATGAGGCTGATGAATGAAGTCTTGCGGGAATTCATTGGCAAATTTGTGGTCGTGTATCTGGACGACATATTGATTTTCAGCAAGACAAAGGCTGAACACTTGAGGCATTTAGCTATTGTGATGAAGAGGCTGCAGCAGGAGAAGTTGTTGGTTAATTTGAAGAAGTGTTCCTTCATGTAGACAGAACTCATTTATTTGGGTTTTGTAATCTTGGCGAATGAGTTGAGGATGGATCCTGAGAAGGTGGAAGTAATCAGGAATTGGCCTTCACCCAGAAATGTTTTTGAAGTGAGGAGCTTTCATGGTCTAGCTAGTTTCTACAGGAAGTTCATTCGGAATTTTAGTGGAATTAGCACCGTGATGATGGACACTGTGAGAAAGCGGCATAAAGTTTTTCAGTGGACAGTCGAGGCTGAGAGGAGCTTCAATTTGTTCAAGTGAAAGATAACAGAGCAGCCAGTGTTGGTGCTGCCTGATTTTCAAAAGACCTTCCAAGTAAAGTGTGATGCAAGCGGATATGTTGTTGGAGGGGTCTTGAGTCAGGATGACAGGCCTGTAGCATATTACAGCGAGAAGCTAGATGATGCAAAGATGAAATACTCCATGTACGATAAAGAGTTCTATGCCATTATACAGGCATTGAAGAAGTGGAGGCACTACTTGATACCCAAAGAATTTGTTTTGTATAGCGATAACCATGCATTGTAGTTCATGAGTCAGCAGGAGAAGCTGAATCAAAAGCATGCGAGATGGGTGGAGTATATGCAGAACTTCACATTTTTGATCAAGCACATTTCAAGAACTGCCAACAAAGTGGCCGACGCTTTGAGCAGAAAATGTTTATTGCTGTAGGAATTCAGGGTCAAGACCTTGGGTTTTGAAAACCTGAAAGCTATGTATGCAGGTGATGCAGATTTTGGAGAAGCTTATGAAGCAGCTGAGAACCCAGTTCTCAGGGACCGGAGCCCATGGATGGAATATATAATCCAGGAAGGATTTCTATTCAAGGGCAGTCAACTGTGCATTCTAGATTGCTCTATGAGAGAGAATTTGGTGAAGGAAAAACACAACGGAGGCTTAGCAGGTCATTTTGGACACGACAAGACATTCTCCAAGCTCAGTGAATCGTATTATTGGCCTGGGATGAGATCCTATGTGAAAATATTTGTTGACAGATGCAGGATATGTCAACATGCGAAGGGCCGAAAGCAGAACACAGGGTTCTATCAGCTGTTGCCTGTACCCGAGAGGCCATGGGAAGCCATTAGTATGGATTTTGTTTTGGGTTTGCCAAGAATGCAGCGAGGAGTGGATTCCATTTTTGTTGTGGCGGACAGGTTCTCAAATATGGCACATTTCATACCGTGTCATAAGACCAACAATGATACCCACATCGCCAATTTGTTTTTCAAAGAGATCGTTAGATTGCATGGATTGCCGAGAAGCATAGTCTCGGATCGGGATACGAAGTTCATAGGTCATTTTTGGAGGACGCTATGGAAGAAGCTGGGGACTGACTTGGCATTCAGTTCTTCTTACCATCCGTAGACAGATGGGTAGACCGAAGTGGTCAACAGGAGCTTAGGGGATCTATTGAGAAGCCTGGTGACAGAGCATCACAGCAGTTGGGATCAGATCCTACCATAGGCAGAATTCACGTACAATGATTCGGTGAATCGGAGTACAGGAAGAAGCCCATTTCAAATTTTGTATGGGACACAGCCGAGAGGAGTATCTGAGCTCAGGGAGCCAGAACAGGCTGAAACTAGCAGCGCTCATGCTGAAGAGTTTACTGAAGCGATGCAAGAACTTCACACGCAGGTGAAGCAACAACTGCAGAAGGCGAATCAAGAGTATAAGCGCAGAGCCGATCATCGAAAGAGGCAACTTTAGTTTGAAGTTGGGGATATGGTTCTAGCGCATTTGAGGAAAGAAAGGTTCCCAAG
Source organism: Picea engelmannii (assembly GCA_009831015.1). NCBI lineage: Eukaryota > Viridiplantae > Streptophyta > Pinopsida > Pinales > Pinaceae > Picea > Picea engelmannii. The sequence continues at coordinate 1,127,342 of ML794636.1, forward strand.
GGGAACATATAACAAGCTCAATATGAAGAAAATCGGACCGTGTCGAGTCCTGAAGAAATTCGGAGAGAATGCATATGAGCTTGAGTTGCCAGAGGGCATCGGGATATCTCCGATTTTTAACATTTCATATTTATACCCATATAATGCTGGAGAAGCAGACACTGGGACTGAGGAACCAGTGATCCAATGGCAAAAGCAATTGCCAGTTGCACAAAAAACTCAAATGGAGTGCATACTGGATAAGAGAATAGGCAGGAAAACCAGGAGAAAACAGTATTTTGAATACCTGGTAAAATGGAAGAATCACCCAGTGGAGGATGCCAGCTGGGAGACAGAGGCAGAAATACAGAAGCATGGGCAGATTGTGCAGGAGCTCATGGACAGGATCCCATGAAATCTTTTGAGCCGAGGAGTATGATGCAGGAGCATCGACAACTAACCAAGCGAGCCAGCGCGTGGAGGCAAAAGAACAGCTGGACAGTGCCAACATCAAATTTTGAAACACCTGATATTTGTTGCGCCAGGCATTAATGAGTTAATGTAATGAAGCGCACTTGTATTGTATTGTGGATAGGAAGGCATTTATTAGATTTAATGTTGTTAGATAGAAATTAACTATAGATTTGATAGTTGTAGATTTCGAGAGGGAAACGGGATATAAACACCCTCCCTTTCTACATTGTATTCAGATCATTCAACATTCATACAGGAGCAAGAGGAGAGCAAGCAGAGAACTTGTGAGCAGAATCCCCATGTATAGATATTGAATTAATAGGAAAGCTTTGATTCAATTCCATGGCTGTGATTATTCTCTGTGTGTTGTTGATATTATGCTGTTGCATATTTACTTCCTGTTATGCCTTTGTTTTATATGTTGTATATGTGATTTCATGGTAGGTTCGAAATCTGTGAGAGAGACGAGAATAAGTTTCAATTGTTTCTCTGTCTGAGCTGAGAGATTCCTGCATAGAGTGTAGTTGAATTCCTCCACATAGAGTGCGTTGAGGAGGCTCACAATTAAACTCTTATCCTCATTTGCCCAGGAGTTGAATTGGGTTCTTAGGGTCGTGCAGGTGAAGTGCAGGCCAAGGCTGAAAGTAGAAGCCTCAGCAGTTGTCTGAGAAGAAGACTAAGGATTTATGTTGCAGTTGAGTGCACGAAATCGGGACGAGTCCAACACTTTGAGAATTGTCGAAAATCAGGCGTGAACAGAGTGCTTGAAAGGTCTCTGGAGGAGTCAGAGAAACTAAGCTCAGGAGGGATAGTTCCTCATGCATGTTGTGAGAACAGGCCTGGGTGAGATTCGAACCAAGTGAAGTTGTGGATCGAAAGGAATCCTCAAGGAGGAGAGTCAACGGACAGGATCCACGGGAGAAAATCGATAATTCTCGTCGACCGTGGGATCGTAGATAAGTTTTGCGAGGGTTATTCCTTTGGCGCAGGAGGTAGAGGCAACGCCATCAGGGTTCGGCGTTCGGTGTTTGTCGAAGAGAGAAGTTTATACCCCGTGAAATCGTGAGTCACGATTTCTTGAGTTATTCGGGACTGTCGATCAGAGTGGGTGCACGTGGCACGAGATCCCATGGAGTCGGGACTCGACACTTCAATGTTTCCGGAGTCGAAAGGACAGTGCAAAAAGAGCAAATTCTCGAATTGCGATGAGTCGCATAGGAACAGGGTGGAGCGCTGACACGTGGCATCGCGCATCGACATTCAGGGTTTTGTGTTGCATGAGACACGTGACCACTCAACTGTCGATTTCCCGATAGGGAAATCCCCGACAGGGCTGAAGTCGTTGACCGTTGACATCGGGGATCGAGGTTCAACATTTCAAACCGCATGAGAAGTGCACACAGAGTTCGCGATAGCGTGAACACCGATTTCCCGATTTGCGAAAGGGAGATCGCCGATGGATTGACTGTGGGTAACTCCTGAGGGGAGTTAGAAGAGCTTGGACTCTTCGGGCCAAGGAGATAAGGTCCTGGTAGGCACGGACAGGTCACGGGGTGACGTGTTGTGGCCATCAAAGAGTAATGTCAGACATCAAGAGGTTTTATGAAAATGTTTTAAATGAGTTCTTTTCCTACCTTTATTTATATCAGAAATAATCCTTTAATGAAATTAAAAATAGGACAGTACCGAGGTTGTATTCCACTGTCTGAGTCACAATTATAATATCAAATGGTATGAAGGAAGACTACAAAACTGTTAAACAAAGATAAGCATCAATTGCAGATGAATCTTACCTTGTTTGTAGTGGAATAAAAGTAGAGAGCGCACCCTTGAACATGATATAAAATACATTAATTCACACATCTTGCAAGTCTTGTTTTACTCACAGTAAATACAGAGGAAAAACTGCTTACTTAATGAATTGTTGATATAATACGATTACAGTTGTTGTAATACTAAAATAAAACCAATCACTTATCAAGGAATTACATAAAGAAATTCATAGTTATGGAAATACAGAAGAAACACATAACTCAAACTGAACGAAAATTAGAATCTCTGTCTGCACTTGTATTAATACTAAAAAAGGAGAGTTTTCTCTATTAAATCCGGTAAGAAGCAACATCGAATAGATATGAAATCTATCTATTTATACAAAATTATCATAACTCAAAAACCGTTGGAATTCATACAATATCTCCTAAAAACATAATGTAATTTGAATGAAATGACAGCAGACAGATATTGTTTGAGCTGGCACTTTCATCTGTCTCTTCATCTGCTCGTAGACGCGCTCGTTTTCCTTTATTCTTTGAATTGGACACACATGTCCATTGATTCCACCATAATCATTGGTTTACTGTCCTCATCATTTGATTCCACTGCTATATGTTCTTCATATGTGTTTACTGGAAAATGAATATCAATTGAAAATATGGAGGGAGTGATAATGTGACAGGTAGCTCAACGTTGGCTTGTTATGCGATGGGTAAAAGTTACGAGAAAGAGTAACTGCTCATGAATAGGATTAAGTGGGGACAAGTGTAGGTGGGGAGGTAAACGGGGTAACCGATGTGGAAGGTGTGATAGGCTGGAGGGTGAATGAGATACATGACGTGGATGACGGGTGTTTCTCCAACGTCCCTTTATGTTTCTCTATTTTGCGGAGGTGCGAGGGGGTGGTTTGAAGTAACCCTCTTTTCATCCCACAATGCACCTGGTGATGCCACATAGCTCTTTTACTATACCACGATTTCAATTATGGAACCGCTCAGGAATTTTATCGTTCGAGCATGTTGCGTCCCCGCAATGAAACATGGTCGTTGATCTGGTCAGAATTTGCGATTTGGGTGCACCTGCTAAATTTAGTGCCATCGCTAAGGTTTATCCACCTACCAACTTTAGGATCATTCTAAGCACACTTGGAGATGGTGCTACTTTGGCGCTGAACAAGAACACCTACCAGAGGATGATCTAATGCAGTGGTCTGACGTCACTATGATGACATGTCATGAAAAGAGAATTGACATGTGTTGGTGCTAGCTGGATGCCAGGTGTCATGACTGATGAGAGTGCCACATGTTTGAATTGATGTCTGCCACATAATTTGGCACTTCATATCTCAGGGGCGGTCTGCATGTAGAGCTGAAGCACTGAAGTGAATGATGACTATCGATCTGAAGAGGACACATGGCAGGGATTTGTGGACTCCCGAAGAAACTACTTCGAATGAAAATGGGAGTAGGGAAGATGAAACTCCCGAAGCCTGGATTCCCGAAGTGAATATTGACCTTCCATTCTGGAGGACGCGTGGTGCCTCATATTTAACTCTGGGCTTCTGTCTGGTGCTAGAACTTGCACAACCTTGACATCCTGAATACACGTGTGCCACTGATTTCCATGATCCATTAAAATCTGACTGTCGATCTTCTCAAAGTGAGATAAGAACCCAAATTTAAGCTGAATTCACAACTCTTGGTCATATGTAGAGGAGATAGAGAGAATTTCGTGCAATTCCTGTCCGTCGATCTGAGTGAGGAACACATGTAAGACGATCTCCATATTTGGCCATTTCGTACTCTGGGGGGGAGGAAAGCAGTGCTGAGTAAATAAATCTCAAATACCCAAAGCCTATCTAGACCGTTGATCAAAGTGGACATGTGGCAGGAAATCTTGTACTTCGGGGACTTAGTACTTCAAATATTTGCACCTTGGAAGTTTACACCTCCGAACACCCAAAGCCCAGAGTTCTGAAGTAAATATTCGTCATTGAAATCAAGAGGACATGCGACAGGAGATCACTCACTTTGGAGCTTATAACTTTGGGGATTTGTACTTTTGTGCATCTCAGAATGCCCAAAGCCTAGAGTTCTGAAGTAAATCTCAGCCATCCAAATCAAAGGAAACACGATGCTAGATATTCCACTTTGGGGAATTAGCATTCTGGAGAGTTTGTGCTCCCTTTTCTAATTATTTATCCCCTTTCCTGCTATATTTGGTCCTTTTGTTAGTTTATCCAACTTCTGAATTGATTTATTGTTCCACTAGATTTTGAAATCTGAACATCAAGTTTTCTTACAACTTTTCGCAATGCCATAATCCTTAAGGAAATAATTTTAGCCTGCTTGTAACAAGAGAGGTATGTAAGCTCTTCACTGAACAAAACTGTTAATCACAATTCAAATCGTGAACTTTAATCAATCATACATATCGTTAATACTTTGACGTTCATGAGTGTTGGATACAATTAGGGTATAAATATCTTGAAGGTCAAATTCACGAAGAAGCTAATATCCTATTAATTACTTTTATGTTTACTTTATAATGTTTTAAACCTTGAATTAGCCTTAAGTAGTTTGGCATTTCGACGACTTCAGGGTTTTGGAATGTTTAGACTTGTTGGAATACCCGAAGCGCGAAGCTCCGAAGCGAACGTTAGTGACTTTCTTTAAAACTCGAGCAACTTCTACGGTTCGGAGATCATTAAGACCATTTGATAAAATTAGAGTACCTAATTGACGGTGGATATCGTAAGCACCTTTTCAACAAGTGATGGATTTATCTTTAAATTTAAAAGGTGAGTCTCTAAGTTTCTTTTTCATTTTGGGAAAAAAAATTATTTCTAAGAGGCAAAATCTAAAGCTCAAAATCTCAAAATTAAACGTGTTCCAACATACATCACTGTCTACAATAGAGGTATAATCATTGATGTTGGATCTTGATGCACACAAGTTCTCTGGATGAAGAAAACATTAGAATATTTACAGGTAAGATATGATCATCCCATTACTATTAATTGTGATAACACTAGTTCCATAAACATCTCAAAAAATATTGTAATGCATTCTAAAACCAAACACATCCCAATCAAATATCATTTCTTAAGAGATCAAGTTACTCTAAAAGTGGTGAAAGTAGAATATGTAGAAACAAAATAACAAATTACATACATCTTTACAAAACCCCTACCAATAAGTACCTTTGAAAATATTAATTAGGAGTTTCATCAGAAGAAAGAAACACATGGACAGAGGGAGCATCATCTCAGGGTGAGCATCGCCTCAGGGGGAGTGAAGAAATATCTCTTGTGTCATTGATTTCAAAGGGGGAGGATAAACATTAAAAATCCTGATTAAAAATAGAGAGTTTTACTTTGTTTCCATCAATGGCAAAGGGGAAGAATGTTGGACCTAGTATTATGGGGTTGGAATTGATGATAAAGAGGGTCAATATGGTCAATGTTGGCATGGTGTTGGTATTGGAATTGATACAAAAATATCAAGTAGATGTCAAGAATTCTGGTATAAAAGTCTCGACCAATCAAGCCTTAAGTCGAGTCAGAAACAATTGTCTCGTCCAATTAAACCTTAAGTCGAGATGAAACAATTAAATGGGTCAATTCGACTATATAAATGCAAGGAGAAAGGATCAAAGTCGAGTGTTTCAATAAAATGAAGTAGATATCAAGAAGTCTGGTATAAACATCTCAGCAAGAAATTGAAGAAGAATAAGTTGAAAAACTTGAAGGTTGAAATCAAAGAAGTCGAAAGTCGAAGTCGGATAAGTAGAGGAGGTCGAAGTTGAAGAAGTCAAAGATCGAAGTCGAAGTCAAATTCGAAACTAAAAAAACTCGGGTTGATCTAAAATCAAATTACTCAAGTTGGTTCTCCTCTAAGTCAAGTCAGTCCAATTATAAGTGAAGTAAATTACCTTAAAGGTTGAAGTCGAAGAAAAAATTGAGTCATGAAATACAGTTCGGCCAAAGTAATTCGGGACAACCAAAGTCAAATTACTCAAGTCGGTTTTCTTATAAGTTGAGTCAGTCCAAGTAGAAGTGAAGTAAATTACCTTGAAGTTCGAAGTTGAAGAAAAATGTAGTCGAGATATAAAAGTCGGCCAAAGTAATCTGGGAAGACCAAAGTCCAATTACTCTAGTCAGATTTCTTCTAAGTCAAGTCGATCCATGTAAGAAGTGAAATAACTTACCATGAAGGTTGAAGTCGAAACAAACATAAATCAGGAAATACAAAGCCGGGTCGAGGCCAAAGTAAGTTGGGTCGACCAATATTGAATTACTCAAGTTGAATTTCTTCTAAATCAAGTCGACCAAAAGATGTTTGTTCGAATGGGGAAGGAAATACGACAAAAAGAAGGGTGAGACCAAGTCAAATATTTAGTGACCAACAGATAAAAAGGAGTTGATTTTAATATCCACCATGAATACAATGTTTACAAGTTGATTTAAATAGTCACCAATAAAAGAAATATATGGAGGTTGATTTAGACATTCACGAAAAGGTAAAAGGTACTGAAGTCGACTTGGCATTCAATGATGGAGGGAAAATCTAGGAAAGTTTCCTTCAAAGAACCGACCGTACCATCCACCTCATACATTTTATAGGGAAATTGCCTCATTGTCGACAAATTGGGCATGTTCTGCAGAAAACCCATGTCGTATCATTTTAAAATTCATTTCCATAACTCTAGAAACATCGTACGAAAATCATTGTCTAAATTGGTATACGAAAATCAATTAATTGTGTTAATTAAATGAAAAGGTGCAATGTTTTATTGTCAAAAGACACAATGGTTCAATATTATACCTATTGAAATACTATATAAACCAGAAATTGTGGTGGAAGGAAGATGTCTCTTTGGGTTTACATAGAAGATCTAAAGGGAGAGAAGAGTCCAAGGAAGAAAGTTGAAGACATTCATGCAGTGAGGATGGAAGGGAGGAGTAAGGAAGGATTTATATCCTTTACTGATAAACCAAGGAGTTGGTGCTTCCTCAGAGTAGGTGCTCTGAAAACCAGGGAGTTGGTGCTTCCTCAGAGTGGGTGCTCTGAAAACCAGGGAGTTGGTGCTTCCTCAGAGTGGGTGCTCTGAAAACCAGGGAGTTGGTGCTTCCTAGGGTTGAAGCCCTAAAACAAGGGAGTTGGTTCTTCCTAGGGTTGGAGCCCTAAACTAAGGAGATTGGTGTCTCCAAAATCATTATTGTAACTTTTTTAATTGTATTAATTTGATATTCAAGTTTATTGATACTATTCAATTGTTGTCATTTATAAAGATTAAATTTTTAAATTTAAATTTTAACCAATAATGACTCACCCCCCTCTCAGTATCGTCCTAGATTTCAAAATTCTTCATGTGCTCTTTCCTTCTTCATGCTTCTTTTATTTCTTTCCCCCTATGAAATCAATGGAAAAATGTGACTCGCCCTGACAATATACCTTATTTTGACAGTATATCTCCCCCTTTCTTCTTTGCAAGATGTCATGTATATCAATGTGGGGTTTCTTGTATATGATTAATTTCCTCTCTTCTGGGGTTTCTTGTACTTCTTGTATATTGTAATCTACTGATGCATATTAAAAGAGTTCAGGTTAATATTTCTTCACCACTTGATTTCAAGTCATCAAAATGTGTCATAATCATTCAAAAATATTCCCTTGACAATATAACTCCTCCTGATGGTTTCTCTCCCCCTGTCTTGTTGTGCCTCTCACAACTTTCCTTCATGTGACAAGCCAGTTCCACCTATCAATGTGATTTTTTTCTGAGTCATATGCTTTACTAAACATTACTCTTCATGACAATCACAACGAGTCTTTTTGTCTTTCTGCAATTTCTCCCGAGCCCATTCTTTCATCCACTCTCATGTATCTTCTCGAGATCATGTCAAGTATTGTATTCTAGACCTACCAAATATCTCATGAATTTATCTTTGTCCAGGTGTCACAAAACCATCCATGACTCTGCTACTCAATTGTATGCAATGTTGATCCATCTGTGACTTTACTATTTTGAATACTTCTCCAAATCTGCTGCAACTGATCTGCTTCTCAAGATGAATCAAATATGTCCACTAGTATGCTCTATATTCATATCAAAATCTACATGTTTGCAACAAGTACACATTCTCAAATCCATAATGAATATATCCCTACTTGAATACATGCTTGGAATCCTCTATACAATCATGAATATCAACATCAAAATTGTGCCAATGATATTCCTCATAAATACTAGTTGACCCCTTCATTCTGAAAGCTGCTCCTCAATCAACCAATCTGTCAAAAGACATTCTCCAAGTCTTCCATCAAATCATTTTGAATATTTATTTCCAAAATCTTCAAACAAACAATTCAGAATGCCCGAAATATATTTTTATAATTTGTAATAGTTGTTGCTTAGATTCCCTCTCTTCAACAGTCAGATTTACTAGGAGTCTCCAAGCCCAATTGCTTAGAAAAATATATGAAGCTTCTCTTCTTCAAGATTGTCATTTTGAATTCTGACATCTTCCTCTTTGTCTGTAGATTCATCATTATTTCACAACTCTGTAAATCCTGTGAGTATGATCTCTGGGAATTATTCATTCACTTTCTCTTCTTTTTTTCTTCTCCAAACTTTCTTGTACTTGATATCAGTTTTTTACTTCATGGAAGGCTTCATCATGCTTCTACGGTCATGAGCTATGTGTTCATAGTTGTGGAATTTGTAACATTCAATATTGTAGGGGGGCACATAAACATCTATTTCTTGAACATCTCTTCCATATGCTTTGTAATCTACAACTTTATGTCCAAAGTTATTACAAGTGAAAAAATAACTATGAAATAAACTATGATACCTAGAAGCAAGTGATCCTCTTTGTGATGTTGTCCTTTTGAATTCATGACTTCATTGATCACGATCTTCTCTTTTGTTGTTTCCTTCACAATGATTGAATATTCTTTGATGCCAAGAGGTATAAGGTCTTCCTGGAGATACACCTCTTCTGCATTCATTCCTCTTTTACACTTGTTGACCATGATCCTTTCCTTTGAGAATATCTACATAATTTGTAGCCTTTCTTCATTCTTCCTTTTCGACAACCTGGAACACTTCTCTTCAACTTTCTTTACTAGATGTGTGGAGCTTCCTCTCTCTTCAATGCTCTTTTTGATATTTGTATTTGCATCTTCTTTGCATGAGGCCTCACCAATTATCCAAAACATGTTTTATTGAATGGTGACCTTTGACAGCTAAGAATGTCTTCTAGTACTTGAAAGATCTTCAAGTTCTTGTTGATATTGTCAACTTCAACCCTCAATGAGACAACTTCTTCTTCAAGCTTCTCACAATATTCTTCTTTCTTCATCTTTTGGATGTTCATTACTTCTTTCATTCTCTTTGCTTCTTCAAGTTGTGTTTTCAAGGAGATGATTTCTTCTTCAAGTCTTCTTTATTGTTGACTAAATTTTTCTTCAAGTTTGTTTAAGTCCTCGGATCTTTCCTTAAGATGACTTGTCAAAATTTATTCTCTCTTCTTTGCTTCCTTTCTTAGTGATACTATTTCAGATTCCAAACACTGCTTTTCTTCCAACTTATTTTTAAGTGTTTCTTCAATCACTTTGTCTTCTTCCAGTTGAACCTTTATATTTATGATAATTTTCTAGACTTCTTCATACTTTTTTACAGGGTTTTGAGAACCCTCCTTTAGCTTGATCAAGTCTTCCTTGAGGGACTTGTTTTCCCTCCTTTTTCTTTTTAGATCAATTAAATAATTGATGAGTTCTAACTCAAGATCCACTTTGCCTTCTTCATAATCTTCTTTGTCATTTTCAAGTTCTTTTCTTTGTCTTTCTAGGGCACACAAGAATTCTGCTTTATGATCTGCCATACCATTTCCAATTTTTTCTTATGGATCTATCTGACATGATGAGATTATTTTCTCTCATTATATATCAGCATATTATTTATCCTAATCAACATGCTCTAACTCTGTGATAGGAGGAGATCCTTTAGACTAAATATTATGTAGCTTATCCCAAATCTCTTTGGCTGATGAACATTGTCCCACCTTGACCTTTACTGAATTAGGTAATTCATCCATGATGGCATCGATTTCTATTTTTTTGTTCCTTTTTAATTCCTTCATGGATACAGTCTACAGAGGTTTCTTTGAAGCAGTGTATCCTAAAACAACTGAGAACCAAATTTCATACCCCTGCGCCTCTAGAAATATTCTCATCATTATGCTCCATATCTCATAGTTATGACCATCACACACTAGCATTCCATTATCTATGTAATCCATGATCTACCTTCTAGTGGTTGGGTTGTTTCTGAAGGATCTTCTCTGATACCAATTGTTGGAATATTGATGCAATCGCACTCCTCGGAGCATGATCGCTCTCACAGGATCTTCTTCTCCCTTTGGCTCGAAGAACTCAAAGGTTCTTCCGATCCCCTATCGGGAATCCTTCTTGCCCACATATTCTCTTCTCTGGTGCAATCCCCCCTTCCTTGACTTCTCGAAGGATTGAAACTCGCGACTTCGCAAGTTCTCAGATGATTATTGGGATCTCAAATCCCCGAGATCCGATAGCTTTAGTCAATGCTAACTTCCTCCCGCCTTATCGAAATTTCTGCCCTTATCGCGGTTTCGCAACTCGCGATACCAAACACTCAGGTTTTCAACTCCTGACTCACGATATGCCGAAACTCCGACACACGAGTGAGAAGTCTCTTCGATTTCGCTGCACTTCTATCGGACTTCGCGGGATCGCGAATCTGGATGTCGAAGGTCTCGGGACTCACCTTTCCCCGATCCCCGATACGATGCCACCTGTACTCCACTTGCTCTCGTGGTCCCACACTGCCACATCACCGTCGGGATATCACAGATCGCGATTCCAACATGCAAGTGTTCTCTGTCGTCGAAGGCCCCGATTCTCCGAACCCCGAATCCTTGGGATCTCTTGACACGCGTCCCACACGATCAACGGTTCTAATCCTATCGAGATATCACGGATCGCGATATTGCAACTCCCATTTCAACAACTTGGTGCTTCAATTCGGGATATGCCGATATGCGATGTCATGCGTGGATCTGACGGTCCATCCTATCTCAGATCGACGGCCCTGCTTCCTCCTGAGCTTCGAACCTTTTCCGCACCTACGCTGTAACCTCCTCGCACCTCCGTAGGATCCAACGGCCCACGAAACTTCGAGAAATCTCCTCGGAGAATTTCGCCCGTCTGTTTCTTCCTTATCCAATCCACGAAATGACGAGCCATTCTTCCACAAAACTCGCCACCTTGCGCGAAAACCTGTGACGTTCCTTGTGACCTGCCCATGCACAACTTCTCTCCGCTATCCTTCAACAACTTTGAAGGCCTATCCCTCCTGAACTTTGCTACGACTTTAAGTCCTCAGCAAGAAACTCCCTTGCTCGCACTCCTTGTGGCAAATCGTCAACAACGTCAAAGTGTTGAAGTCACTCGACTCTGCGCACTCCTACAGCAGAAATCTTAATTCCCTTTGCTCAGAATCACAACTCTGAGACTTCGTCTAGCCTGCGCACGCCTTGCACGGCTCCGGTGCCTAATCTGCACTTCTAGGAACTTAGAACAAAAGTTACCTCTATTTGAACCCTTCTGTCAACGCACTCCTTGCGGACAATTCGACTGCACTCCTTGCAGGAATTCTCTGGTTCAAGATAGAGAAACAATTGAAACTAACTCCTCATTTTCACAGATTTCAACTCAACCATGAAATCACATACACAGCATATAAAAGCAAATGTATGAAAAGAAGCAAACATCTACAAGCATAACATCATAAATACACAGAGAATAACACAACCCATGAAATTGAATCAAAGCTTTCTTCTATTAAATCAATGTCTGTACATGGGTGTTCTTCATACAATTATCTGCTTGCTCTTCTCTTCTGAATACTCTCTCTCAATAATTCAAAATAATGTTACAATGTACAAGGGAGGGTGTCTATATCCCGTTTCCCTCTTGGACTCTACGCTATCAAATCTAGAATTAAGTATTCTATCTACTTTACATTAACTATCATAAATGCCTCATCTACATAAGGATGTGAGCTATCCGCTCAAGGTCCATTACAATATGTAAGTGCACCTTCATAAATGACTTCATTAAAGACTTGCGCAACAATCCCAAAGTATTTTCAAAATTAGTGCTACTTGTCCAGCTGCTCTTCGCCTTCCACGCTGGCTCGCTTGATGAGTTGTCGATGCTCCTACATCATACTCCTCGGCTTGAAAAATTTCATGGGCTCCTGTCCATGAGCTCTTGCATGGTCCTTCCATGCTTCTGTATCATCGCTTTGGTCTCCCAGCTGGCATCTTCCACTGGGTGATTTTTCCATTTGACCAGATACTCATAGTATTCCTTCCTCCTGGTCTTTTTACCCACTCTCTTGTCCAGTATGCATTCCATCTAAGGCTTTTCTGCTACTGGCAATTGTTTCACCCACTGGATCACTGGTTCCTCAGTTCCTGTTTCTGCTTCTCCAGCTCTATATGGGTATAAGTCTGCGATATTAAATATCGGAGATATCCCTATGCCATCCGACAACTCAATTTCATAAGCATTTTCTTTGAATTTCTTCAAGACCTTGTAGGGTCCAATTTTCTTCATCTTTAGTTTATTGTATGTTCCCCTCGGGAACCTTTCTTTTCTCAAGTGCGCCAAAACTAGATCACCAACTTCAAAATGAAGTTGTCTCCAATGTTGATTTTCTCTGAGTTTGTACTCCTGACTTGAATCTTGCAGTCGCTGCTTCACCTGACTGTGAAGTTCTTGCATTGCTTCAGCGAATTCTTCTGCACTAGCACTGCTAGTCGCAGTCTGTTCTGAATCTCGCAATTCAGAAACTCCTCTTGGATGCATCCCATATACAACCTGAAATGGACTTCTACCTGTACTCTGATTCACTGAATCGTTATACGCGAACTCGGCCTGTGGAAATACGTTATCCCAACTGCTATGGTGCTCCGTCACCAAGCTCCTCAGCAAGTCTTCTAGACTTCTGTTGACCACCTCTATTTTTCTATCCATCTGAAGATGATACGTAGAACTAAACACCAAGTTAGTTCCTAGATTCTTCCATAAGGTCCTCCAAAAATGCCCTATGAATTTCATATCCCTGTTCGAAACTATTCTTTTCAGTAATCCATGAAGTCGAATGACCTCCTTGAAAAACAAATTTGTGATGTGAGTCGCATCACTGGTCTTCTGGCATGGTATAAAGTGTGCCATCTTTGAAAACCTTTCCACGACCACAAAGATGGAATCAACACCTCTTTGCGTCCTCGGCAAACCCAATACGAAGTCCATACTTATCGCCTCCCATGGCCTTTCTGGTATGGGCAATGGTTGATAAAAACCTGCATTCTGCTTTCTCCCTTTGGAATGTTGGCAAACCCTGCACCTGTCAACAAACCTCTTGACATATGCACGCATCCCTAGCCAAAAATATAATTCGCTCAATTTCGCGAATGTCTTGTCATGGCCAAAATGACCTGCTAATCCACCACTGTGTTTCTCATTTAACAGGTTCTACCTCAGGGAGAAATTTGGAATACATAATTGATTGCCTCTAAACAACAATCCTTCCTGGATCATGTAATCTATCCAAGGACTTCTGTCTATGAGAACTAGATTCTCAGCTGCTTCATACGCTTCTCCAAAATCTGCATCTCCTGCGTACATGTCCCTGAGATTATCAAAACCCAATGTTTTGACTTGGAACTCCTACAACAACAAACACTTTCTGCTCAAAGCATCAACCAATTTGTTAGCAGTACCCGAAATATGTTTAATCACAAATGTGAAATTCTGCATATACTGTACCCATTTAGCATGTTTCTGATTCAACTTCTCCTGTTGAGTCACAAACTGTAATGCATGATTGTCACTGTACAAAACAAATTCTTTTGGGATCAAGTAATGCCTCCACTTCTTCAACGCCTGTATGATAGCATAAAACTATTTATCATACGTGGAGTATTTCAGTTTTTCCTCATCCAGCTTCTTGCTGAAATATGCAACTGGTCTGTCCTCCTGACTCAATACCGCTCCTATGGAAAACCCGCTTGCATCACATTTCACCTGAAATGTCTTCTGGAAATCTAGCAACACCAAAACCGGTTGTTCCGTTATCTTCCACTTCAACAGATTGAAGCTCTTTTCAGCCTCTGCTGTCCAGTGAAAAGACTTATGCCGCTTCTTCACTGTATCCATCATCGCTGTGCTAATTCCACTAAAATTCCTGATGAATTTTCTGTAGAAACTAGCCAGTCCATGAAAACTTCTCACCTCGAAAACATTTCTCGGTGATGGCCAATTTTTGATCACTTCCACCTTATCCGGATCCATTCTTAACTCATTCGCCAAAATAATAAAACCTAAATAAATGAGCTCTGTCTTCATGAATGAACATTTCTTCATGTTAATCAACAACTTCTCCTACTGTAACTTTCTCATCACAATGGCCAAATGCTTCAGGTGTTCAGCCTCTGATTTGCTGTAAATCAGTATATCAGCCAAATACACAATGACAAACTTTTCGATGAATTCCCTCAGGACTTCGTTCGTCAACCTCATAAAGGTACTTGGTGCATTCGTCAAGCCAAATGGCATGACTAGCCATTCATATAACCCTTCATTTGTTTTGAAGGTTGTCTTCCACTCATTGCCTTCTAGCATGTGAATTTGGTGGTATCCTCTTTTCAAATCAATCTTCGAAAAATAATTTGCCCCACTCAGGCAATCCATCAGATAATCCATTCTCGGCAGTGGAAACCTGTACCTAATGGTTATCTTGTTGATCGCTCTTGAGTCGGTACACATCCTCCAACCTTAGTCTTTCTTCGGACTGAGCACTGTCGGAACAACACATGGACTCAAACTCTCCCTGACCAATCCTTTGTCCAATAGATCCTGGACTTGCCTCTTAACCTCTTCATTTTCCTGCGGCGTCAACCTGTACGCGGCTTTGTTCGGCAAACTAGCTCCTAGTATGAGGTCTATGTGATGACTCACACTTCTCATTGGTGGCAACGAACGAGGTAATTCGTCCACTATGATGTCAGCGAACTCTTCCAGCAGTTCCTGAACTTCATCCGGTAAATCAGCCACTCTTGTGCTAGTCAGAACAATCCTCGGCTTTCTGACCACAAAGAATTATGGATCTTCTTTCTTCTCAACCTCTGTAAGAAGTTCCTTCCCACTCATGAGAAGTATTGTGTTGTTTACTTCTGGCTTCACCTCCTTATCCTTTATCGGAAGCAACATATGGGTTCTCCAATTCTTCTCCAGAGTATAGGTGTTCATTCTCCCATCATGAATCACATTTCTGTCATATTGCCATGGTCTACCCAGCAATAGATGACATACATCCATGGGAATAACATCACATAAAATTTTATCATTATATCCCCCTATTTTGAATTCAACCAAGCTTTGTTTAGTAACAGTTACCTGGTGTCCCTTCTCTAGCCACGAAACTCTGTATGGACTTGGATGATCAGTCGTCTCCAGCTCCAGCTTCTCTACCATCTCTATAGATACGAGATTATCCGTGCTACCACTGTCAACAATGACCTTGCATACCCTGTCCTTGGTCTTGCAAGCTGTTCTGAACAGTCTGGTCCTTTGAATCGAATTCTCCACCTCCTTCTCGGGTGTCAAAAGGACTTTATGCATAGCAAGCAATCTTCCGCCTTCTGTTTCCTCTGTCTCCACATCTGGCCTATGCGCTTCTGCGATGTGAGCTTCTCCTATGTCCTTTTTCTCTGGACACTCGTATGACTTGTGCCCATTCTTTCCACATGTGAAGCATGTGATTAATCCACCTCTTCCTCTACCTTGTCCTCTAGTATGAGGAAGAGTGTTTGCATCAGCATAATCTCCTCGCTGATCATTTTGCTGTCCTCCCTGTTCAACATGTGGCTATCCTCGCTGTGAGGTTCCACCCCTCTCAACTTTTCCCTGAGGTTTCTTCCATTCTATTATCACTCCAAGAAACCCTTTGTGGTTGTAGACCAAAGGTGCTTGGTAACTTCAAGTAAAAATGTTTTTGTATTTTTGTGTAGATGGATCAATAAGATAACTCAATTCAAACATGGTATTCAGACAGTCAAGATGGTAAACAAATGAACCAGTGCTCTCTAAAATTGATAATCATCAAATAACTTTAAGGTGGATGAAGAACATATTGCTAATAAACCAGTACAAAGTAGGGTCTAATTAACAATGAAGAAAATAATTATCAGGTTATGAGACAAATAATAAGATGACAATCATTAAAGGCTTGACAACGCAGATAACAGTATAGAAGGAATGTGGAAAACTGACATCAAAATAGAAAGGAACCTGTGATTTAGTATTAGCATCAAAAGCCCGTGTACAATAGAGAATTCCTGTCTCCAAAATTGAACCCCTTCATTCATCTTCCTACTGTAGATTTATAGCTTAACAATTCAGTTATTAGATCCTAAAACTATGGATCTGAATTTCCAGAAATAGTAAACCAAAAATAGGAATAGATCCTCAAATAAAGTAAATCTTTATCTGTTGGCCCTCAAAATATGGTTGAAATCTGATGATGTGTAGCTCAGCCTCCCAAGGCTCTCTAAAATTCGAATTATGTGATGTGGCTCCTAAAACCCTGAAATTCTGCCTCTTTTAAAGATGGTAAATGACATTTGTACACCTTTTCTTCTCTTCATTTTCCAAAAGTGGCTGATTAAATAGATTTGATAATTCATTAATAAAGCCTTAGAAGAGGTTTCCATCTGGGCGAAAATTGTAACATTCTGGCCATGACAGGCTTTCAACAGCGCATAGCCCGTGAAAAACGCTCCTTAGCTGTTGAAAGGCGGCACTTTCAACAACTAACTAGCTAAAATTTTGCCTTCTGCGTTGTTGAAAGCGTAGAATTTTTCAAAATCAAATTTCTCAGTCACGGAGAGTCCGTTTTGCATGCTTAAATAGTAGATCGACATCTACAAATCCTCATCTTTCTAATGGTGCCTTCAAATCTTCATTTGGAGCTTGGGAAGGGATATAAAATTTCCATGCAAGTTTAAGCATCATTCTTTCAAAAATGCCAATGCATTTTTGATCGCTAACAGGAAGGACAGACAGTCCAATTCTTTTCTCAACACAGAGCCACTGCGTCTTCTTGCCATTTTAAATTCAAACACCAAACGATTATGCACAAACAACACAGAAAACTGATATTCAGGCTGAGGTTTTGCGCTGTTGAAAGCATTCGGGAGTGGGCTCTGTTTTTTAACATTTGAAACTTTAACAAACCTTCGTGAACAATATGTGATATGGAAGCAATGATCTGATTTGATGTTGTCATCCCAATAGTACAGCCTCTGTACCTGCACCACTGAATTCGAACTTTCCATCCCTGATGCCATGAGTGCGCAACATGCGTCACTGAACTAGATCTGCATCGTAATCCTACTTTGAAGTGCAAAACTGAATTTCCATCATTACCCACTTTCACCAGTGCATGATTTGGATTTGCATGATGTGGGATGATCATATCATTATCTGCCTTTGGATACATGGATAACACGCACATGATTCCCGCTTCCTCTAGCCAACGACCCATGGAAAACGCTCCTTAGTTGTTGATACTTACCACTTTCACTAGCGCATGGTCCTGTGGAAAACCCCCATAGCTGTGGAAAGTCTTCACTTTCACCAGCGCAAGACTTTGTAAAAACCGCTCCATAGCTGTGGAAAGTCTTCACTTTCACCAGCGCAAGACTTTGTAAAAACCGCTCCATAGCTGTGGAAAGTTTTTACTTTCACCAGCGCAAGACTTCGTAAAAACCGCTCCATAGCTGTGGAAAGTCTTCACTTTCACCAGTGCAAGACCCGCGACACTGCTTCTTTGGATACTTTGGAATTCAACACTTTCACCAGTGCACAGACCTATGGGAGACGCTCCTTAGCTGCTGAAAGTCGTCACTTTCCCTAGCTAACACTCATCTTTTGGACACATGTTAGCTGTTGAAAGTGAATTATGAAAATTTTGAAAAGAAGACTTTTATGGGTCATATTATTTCTAAGACAAAAATCAAAACCCAATTTTTGCAGTCAGAAAAACTCAAAACCAATTTGAGAAAACTACCAATAGCCATGTTATCCACCACAAAATGCGACCATAGGGACGGGTTCATTTTGGGAGCTAACATTTGGCTCCAGCTGGGATGGAGACCTCCCTGCGAGGTTTCCAAGAACCTAGTAGTTGCAGTAGCCTTTAGCATTGGGCATGGAGTCATCTGGCTTGTGCAACTATTCTTCATCGAACCTGTAGTCTGACTGTAGCTTGCCTGTAACCTGCTTGTGACTTGTCCTGCTTATTTATGAAATCAACAACTGAAAAAGATCTCATTTGCTCGTATGGCGAGCTTATTCCTCTGTCTACTCCTATACTAACCAGTAGAGGCAGATTTATCAAGTAAGATGGAATTTCCAATGCAGCCAAATCATAAACTGATTTACTATTAAAATCCTTGATCTTGACCCGAACAATAATGGAATAGATATCATGCAGAAGAGAGATTTGAACAAATGATAAAGACAATCTTCTTCTGACAGAAAATGTTTAACATCTATGCTGCTCATAGACTCCAAATAGTCGGCAAAAGGGTCATCAAATTCATAAAGCAATACCTCTTTGGACTGCTGGTCCAACTGTCTATATTGTTGTTGTTCTTTTCCTTCACAAAACTCAACGCTGAATGTAGTCTGCTTGATCTTTGCTGGAGGAAAATACAAAATGAATTTCTGATCTGATATTTTATGCTGCCCTTCCTGCATACGTTTGTTGCAATCTGTCTTTATCTGCAAATTTGGAAAATATGGGTTGTCTTCAAAATATACTGCAGATGCAATACTTTCATTTACTGAGTGGGCAATCTGGTCATCACCCTTCAAGTCTTCATGTCTGCTATAATTTTCCCATGTCTACAAATCTGAAAGCTGAGGGCTGCCCATAACATTTGTTGCAGATTTGAAACTATCACCCATAAATATTGGCAAGCTAAGGAGATCTGAAATCTTCAGGTTTTCTGAAAAGTATAAGTCCATGAAAGCTGCCACTGGATCTTTAAAAGGAAGATAAGTAACATGCTGCTCCTGGGAAAATAGCTGCACATTTATGGTAGCCTCCTACTCAGCCATGGATGTCCCTTTGTTGGAAAACTGATCACCTTCTTGTTCCCTTGATCTCAAATTTTGATCATCAATCATCACAACTTCCTCTTCAGAAAAGTTCTCAGAAGATGATGATAAGACAGTATTAAAATCATATGAACAAAGATCAGTAAAAAACATATAATTGCCTATGCAATCCTCATTCATCATAGGCTCTTCCTGATTTACAAACTGATTATAAGCTTCACATGTATACCTGTCTCTGGAATACTCAGCCAACACTGAAAAAACTAATTCTGAATCTGAAATGTACTCACCTTCAAGCTGTTGTTCCTTATCTGCTTCATACTCACTGCTTTCTTTCTTTGAATCTGAAATGTACTGACAGTTTACTCGCTCATGCACCTACAAATTTTCAAAGAAATCTCAATTTCGGATCCTTTGGGAAAAATGAATGTTTTCCTCGACTTCTTGAGCATCTTCAAACAGCTGGGTGAGGGATGAAGACTCTCGTTCTAGCAGAAGAAGGACAAAATCTGAATGAAGACCCATGACATAATATATCATGGCAACTATCTCTGTAGGCCGGACCTCCAAAGGCATGTCATGATAAACACGGTAGAACCTTCTGTTGAAAACAGGTAAGGCTTCATCCTGATCTCGTTTCAAAGCATAGAAATCAGCAAGGTATGAATCTAAAGATTTGTACTTGCCCCAATACTTCAGGAAAACATTAGAGAACTCGGTCCAAGAGCCAATTGAATCATCTCTCAGACTTTTAAACCATGCGGCAACATCTTTGATTAGAGATTTAGAGAAAAATCTCATGATTACATCTTCGTGAACAATCTGAAAACGATCAACAAAATCCTCAAAGTATTCCAAATGCCTTTCAGCTAAAACTTGATTCTCTCCGGAAAAATGAGGAAGATATTCATAACAATCAAGAGGATAAGGATGAAGGGGATAGGGCAATTTTAAAGGCCTAAACATTTTCATCCTAATCTTGGTTTGAAAGGCAGTGGGTTGCTCGTAAGGGATACAATGTTGATGAAAAGGTTCAGGAGTAGTAACAATAGGCACTGAATTCTGAGTATACTTGGAGTCAATTTCAATTTCGACAAAGTCAGAAAAGTGATCAAATGCAAGAGGAATTGGAATACAGGACTCATTTTTAAGAGCAAGTTGTGATGAGGATATCAAATCAACATCTATAGCACAGGTTTGCAGAGTCTCTGTTTCTTCTAAATATGGATAGATGAAAACGGGATGGCAGTCTTTTGAATATACAAAACAGAAAATGATTCTCTTTACATGTAAAGGGAATAACATGAAAGAGTTAATAAAAACCAACAATAATTCATGAAGCAGACTGATAAACTGATATCTGGATTTAAAGTGCATCCTCTTCATCTCTTGTTAAATGGATCCTCCTAGTGGAGTCTTATTCAAACTCAGAAATCAGGTTTGTAATTTAAAAAACTAATCGAGGCTGTCACGCTTCAGGTTTTCTGTTTCAATTTCAGATTTCTGAAAATGTGAAGATTCAGAAAAATAGGCTTAATATAAGATGGTCTAGATACAAATAAGAAACAGTACCTCTTGAAATCCCTGAGGTAGATAATCTGCAAATCTGAAAATTTGTTTCTGTAAAGCTCGTCTCCCTCTGATGATCTTTTCTAGATCTGTCACAGGTCTTCAATGGAGTCGCCACTGAATTCATTCTTCATGGAGTCGTCAGATAGATGATGACAACCAAAATAATTCTCAGCCTTTGTCTATCATCAAAAGATAAAACTATGTCATCTCCCAAGGAAGCTTTCTTCATTCTCCGTTCCTCAGCAACGGCGCCATTTTGTTATCACTCCAAGAAACCCTTTGTGGTTGTAGACCAAAGGTGCTTGGTAACTTCAAGTAAAAATGTTTTTGTATTTTTGTGTAGATGGATTAGTAAGATAACTCAATTCAAACATGGTATTCAGACAGTCAAGATGGTAAACAAATGAACCAGTGCTCTCTAAAATTGATAATCAGCAAATAACTTTAAGGTGGATGAAGAACAGATTGCTAATAAACCAGTACAAAGTAGGGTCTAATTAACAATGAAGAAAATAATTATCAGGTTATGAGCCAAATAATAAGATGACAGTCATTAAAGGCTTGATAACACAGATAATAGTATAGAAGGAATGTGGAAAACTGACATCAAAATAGAAAGGAACCTGTGATTTAGTATTAGCATCAAAAGCCTGTGTACAATAGAGAATTCCTGTCTCCAAAACTGAACCCCTTCATTCATCTTCCTACTGTAGCTTTATAGCTTAACAATTCAGTAATTAGATCCTAAAACTATGGATCTGAATTTCCAGAAATAGTAAACAAAAAATAGGAATAGATCCTCAAATAAAGTAAATCTTTATCTGCTGGCCCTCAAAATATGGTTGAAATCTGATGATGTGTAGCTTAGCCTCCTAAGGCTCTCTAAAATTCGAATTATGTGATGTGGCTCCCAAAACCCTGAAATTCTGCCTCTTTTAAAGATGGTAAATGACATTTGTACACCTTTTCTTCTCTTCATTTTCCAAAAGTGGTTGATTAAATAGATTTGATAATTCATTAATAAAGCCTTAGAAGAGGTTTCCATTCGTTCTCATGCAAAAAATTACGATCTGGGCGAAAATCGTAACATTCTGGCCGTGACAGGCTTTCAACAGTGCATAGCCCATGAAAAACGCTCCTTAGCTGTTGAAAGGCGGCACTTTCAACAACTAACTAGCTAAAATTTTGCCTTTTGCGCTGTTTAAAGCGCAAATTTTTTCAAAATCAAATTTCTCAGTCACGGAGAGTCCGTTTTGCATGCTTAAATAGTCGATCGACATCTACAAATCCTCAGATTTCTAATGGTGACTTCAAATATTCATTTGGAGCTCGGGAAGGGATTGAAAAGTTCCCTGCAAGTTTAAGAATCATTCTTTCAAAAATGCCAATGCATTTTTGATCGCTAACAGGAAGGACAGACAGTTCAATTCTTTTCTCAACACAGAGCCACTGCGTCTTCTTGCCATTTGCAATTCAAACCCCAAACGATTATGCACACACAACACAGAAAACTGATATTCAGGCTGAGGTTTTGCGCTGTTGAAAGCATTCGGGAGTTGACTCTGGTTTTTAACATTTGAAACTTTAACAAACCTTCGTGAACAATATGTGATATGGAAGCAATGATCTGATTTGATGTTGTCAGCCCAATAGTACAGCCTCTATACCTACACCACTGAATTCGAACTTGCCATCCCTGATGCCATGAGTGCGCAGCATGCGTCACTGAACTAGATCTGCATCGTAATCCTACTTTGAAGTGCAAAACTGAATTTCCATCATTACCCACTTTCACCAGTGCATGATTTGGATTTCCATGACGTGGGATGATCATATCATTATCTTCCTTTGAATACGTGGATAACACGCACGTGATTCCCGCTTCCTCCAGCCAACAACCCGTGGAAAACGGTCCTTAGTTGTTGATACTTACCACGTTCACCAGCGCATGGTCCTGTGGAAAACCCCCATAGCTGTGGAAGTCTTCACTTTCACCAGCGCAAGACTTTGTAAAAACCGCTCCATAGCTGTGGAAAGTCTTCACTTTCACCAGCGCAAGACCCGCGACACTGCTTCTTTGGATACTTTGGAATTCAACACTTTCACCAGTGCATAGACCTATGGGAGATGCTCCTTAGCTACTGAAAGTCGCCACTTTCCCCAGCTAACACTCATCTTTTGGACACACGTTAGCCATTGAAAGTGAATTATGAAAATTTTGAAAAGAAGACTTTTATGGGTCATATTATTTCTAAGACAAAAATCAAAACCCAAGTTTTGCAATCAGAAAAATTGAAAACCAATTTGAGAAAACTACCAATAGCCATGCTATCCACCACAAAATGCGACCATAGGGATGGGTTCATTTTGGGAGCTAACACATTCCTCCTTGGGCTTCTGAAATTTCTCCTGGGAAACTGCCTTGCCTCTGGGCTGACTCCTGCCTCGCCCTCGCTGACCTTGCTTATGGCTCAGCTTCTCTTCAGCTTTCAAAGCCAATTGGTAAGCATCTTCCATCGTTCGGATGGTTAGCATGCTTAATTCATCCTGAATGTCATATATCAGACCATTCAGATATCTAGCAACCTTCTCATCATCGCTCTCCCGATGACCTGTCCTGATGTTCAGTCGATAGAATTCTTCAGTGTATTCTTTCACCGTCATCAGTTTCTGTCTCAGGTTCTGCATTTGCCTAAAAAGAGTGATTTGGTAGTCTCTTGGGATGAATTTTGCCTTCTTCTTCACGATCATCCGATCCCAGCTCTTTATCTTCTGCTTGCCTTTGCAGCATCTGTCAGCTTGTAGCTTGTCCCACCATAATGCTGCATTTCCTTTCAAGCGCATAACATCATGCTTGACTTTCTTATCCTCTTTGATATCTTCATAATCGAAGTATGTATCGAGAGCTCTAATCCAATCTAGCAGCTCCTCTGCATCTAGATTCCCCTCATAGACTGGAATGTCCATCTTCGCCTTCGCACCCATCCTGGAAATGGCTTTGATCAACCACTCGGTTGATGCATCTTCTGCTGTGACCTCTTCTTCATGTTTAGCTTCCTCTTCAACTTCAGAATCGTTGAAGTCTCCAGCACCGACTCCATGTCTTTGTGATGTCTCCATGTCTTCAAGTCTTTCTCGAAGATCTCTCATCTGTCTTTCCATTTCTGGATTTATTACCTGCCTGCCTCTTCTTCTCACCTCCCTATCCTTGGGTTCAGGTGACTGTCTCTCTCTTCTGGGCGGCATGGTGAATTCTCTCCCTCTGCTACAGAAGCAAGATATAATCCTGCTCTGATACCACTCTGACACAACCGCACTCCTTGGAGCACGATCTCTCTCACAGGATCTTCTTCTCCCTTTGGCCTGAAGAACTCAAATGTTCTTTCGATCCCCTATTGGGAATCCTTCTTACCCACAGATTCTCTTCTCTGGTGCGATCCCCCCTTCCTTGACTTCTCGGAGGATTGGAACTCACGACTTCACAAGTTCTCGGATGATTATTGGGCTCTCAAATCCCCGAGATCTGATAGCTTTAGTCAACGCTAACTTCCTCCCGCCTTATCAGAACTTCTTCCCTTATCACGGTTTCGCAACTCGCGATACCAAACACTCAGGTTTTCAACTCCCGACTCGCGATATGCCGAAACTCTGACACATGAGTGAGCAGTCTCTTCGATTTCCCTACACTTCTATCGGACTTCGCGGGATCGTAAATCCGGATGTCGAAGGACTCGGGACTTGCCTTTCCCCGATTCTCAATACG
The DNA here is from genome assembly GCA_009831015.1 of Picea engelmannii. Lineage (NCBI taxonomy): Eukaryota > Viridiplantae > Streptophyta > Pinopsida > Pinales > Pinaceae > Picea > Picea engelmannii. The sequence continues at coordinate 1,152,146 of ML794636.1, forward strand.
ATGCCACCTGTACTCCACTCACTCTCGTGGTCCCACACTGCCACGTCACCGTCGGGCTATCACGGATCGCGATTCCAACATGCAAGTGTTCTCTGTTGTCGAAGGCCCCGATTCTCCAAACCCGAATCCTTGGGATCTCTTGACACACGTCCCACACGATCAATGGTTCTAATCCTATTGGGATATCGCGGATCACGATATCGCAACTCCCATTTCAACAACTTGGTGCTTCAACTCGCGATATGCTGATATGCGATGTCACGCGTGGATCCGACGGTCCCTCCTATCTCGGATCGACGACCCTGCTTCCTCCTGAGCTTCAAACCTTTTCCGCACCTGCGTTGTAACCTCCTTGCACCTCTATAGGATCCAATGGCCCACAGAACTTCGCGAAATCTCCTCGGAGAATTTTGTCCGTCTGTTTCTTCCTTATCCAATCCACGAAACGACGAGCCGTTCTTCCACAGAACTCGACACCTTGCGCACAAAACTGTGGCATTCCTTGCAACCTGCCCACGCACAACTTCTCTCCACTTTCCTTCAACAACTTTGAAGTCCTATCCCTCCTGAACTTTGCTATGACTTTAAGTCCTCAGCAAGAAACTCCCTTGCTCGCACTCCTTGCAACAAATCATCAACAACGTCGAAGTGTTGAAGTCACTCGACTCTGCGCACTCTTGCAGCAGAAATCTTAATTCCCTTTGCTCAGAATCACAAATCTGAGACTTCGTCTAGCCTGCGCATGCCTTGCACGGCTCCAGTGCCCAATCTGCACTTCTGGGAACTCAAAACAAAAGTTACCTCTATTTGAACCCTTTTGTCAACACACTCCTTGCGGATAATTCGATTGCACTCCTTGCAGGAATTCTCTGGTTCAAGATAGAGAAACAATCGAAACTAACTCCTTGTTTTCACAGATTTCAACTCAACCATGAAATCACATACACAGCATATAAAAGAAAATGTATGACAAGAAGCAAACATCTACAAGCATAACATCATAAATACACAGAGAATAACACAACCCATGAAATTGAATCAAAGTTTTCTTCTATTAAATCAATGTCTGTACATGGGTGTTCTTCATACAATTCTCTGCTTGCTCTTCTCTTCTGAATACTCTCTCTCAATAATTCAGAATAATGTTACAATGTACAAGGGAGGGTGTCTATATACCGTTTCTCTCTTGGACTCTACACTATCAAATCTAGAATTAAGTATTCTATCTACTTTACATTAACTATCATAAATGCCTCATCTACCTAAGGACGTGAGCTATCCACTCAAGGTCCATTACAATATATAAGTGCACTTTTGAGCGCGCCTGTGCTGTGAACAGGCGCGCTCTTGAGCGCGCCTGTGCTGTGAACAAGCGCGCTCTTGAGCACGCCTGTGGAAAACATAGGCGCGCGCTTGAGCGCGCCTGTGGGAATGACAGGCGCGCACTGAAGCGCGCCTGTGGGAAGTAAAACCACGTCTTCGAGGCAAGGTGTCTGGGTAAAAACTTAGCTTATTGTGACGTTTGGGATGAGTGCCTAAGCTAACATAGGTCTCTTGGTTGTGTGCAGGCAGCTAGCCGTGATTATGGACGTGAGGTGGCGCGAGCGGGACTGGGAGCCGCTACGAGAGGAGGTGGCTGAGGCGAGGCCCGCAGTGCGGGCGTCTTTGGTAGCGAGTGGGCTGCTAAAGTTTTTTGAGTACCCACTGTTACGGGCCCAGGAGCACTTGCTCCACTTTCTGATCGAGATGTGGAGCCCTAGACAACATTGCTTCTTCGTGCGAGGAGAGAGGGTTGAGTTTACTGCTGAGGAGGACGTATATTTCCTCACTGGGCTCCCCTTTCAGGGAACGCCGATGCTGTCAGCGCCAGTGATGCCGAGAGAGACTGACCTGGCAGGGTTTGCCAGACGATTCTGCTCAGGTACTCATTATATGACTGGCTCGGCCGTGCGCATTAATGCGCTTAATGTGTTGCTGCATCGTTGCGTTGCATCGATGATAGTGCGGATCTATGGGTCCACTGCGCCCCACCGGATTAGTGGTGGGGAGCTGTCGTTGATGGAGAGAGTGGTGGTGGGCCGTGAGCGGTTTGCCTGGGGGTTAGCTCTCCATGCACAGATGGTCGCTCAGCTGGACTGATGTCGATCGGCGGGCCGTGGAGAGTTTGTATTTGGCTCGATCCTGGTGGCCTTTTTCCTAGAGAGGGTGCCAGCGTTGCGGCCGAGGGTGGTGCTGGAGGTACCAGCTATGCGACACCCGCGTCTGAGGCGGTGGTCTGAGATTTTGGTTCGCCACGGTGGTGGCGAAGGGGGTCATTATTTCTCGGAGGAGGCTGCACAGATATGGTGGCAGACGCCACAGGTTATACCACGGTTTCCGTATGTGGGGGTGGACTTCCGGGATGACCCCAATATGGTACTGCCTCCTGGGGAGGCTTTTGATGATAGAGGTATGTGATGTGTTTCTATTGTGTGATTTATAGTATGTTGTTTGATATTCTAGTGCACATGTTTTTGATGTATAGACACTAATACCTTTGTTTGTTGCTTGTTTGGTGTTTGTGCAGATGTAGCACCTCGTGGGCGAGAGGTGGACATGGTCCAGGCACCTGTACCGCAAGAGAAGGAGAGACCGCCGCGGGGTGCGAGGCGTCCGAGGGATGCGGTTGCTGGGGGACCAGCAGGGGCTGAGAGACCAGCACAGAGGCGCCATTGGCATGACCCGGGTGCGGGACCATCACATGCTCCGCCGGCGGCAGCCGGAGCGGATGAGGACTTAGTCCGTCGTTTTGAGACGGTTTTTCAAGACGTGCCTGAGGGCATGTGGACCCAGATCCAGGACGAGCAGTTCCTGGAGCAGTGTATCGGGCTACCGCCACCATGGCGGTCGATTATGCGGAGAGCAGCTGTGTCGGCTGCTATGACTAGTGGACGCCTGCCGCCTGGGTAGGGTGGTCCTGCAGATGCGCCACCACCACCGCCGGGGGCAGGTGGAGGTGGGCCACCGCCACCTCCTGAGGGAGGGGCAGAAGGGGGTGCCTTAGAGGCCCACTGATTGTATCATGTATTGTGGACATCATTTTTTATTAGGCTGGTGAGCCGAGTTTTGTACCATTGTATGGCATGGGCCTGCGGGCCGATATATTTTTGTTGTATATAAACATTTGGATGGCCTTGATGGCCCACGTATATATATGAGTATACCTATTTTTTGAGATCCAAATGTGTTGTACATGGTTTTATTTTGGTTTGATGTGGATGATGATGTTGTGTATGTTTCCTATATGCTGTGACACGATGTTATGAGATGTTTATATCTGTGTATTTTGATGTGATATGTGCCAATCTAACACTGTGTTAGCTATTTCATTTGTTATTTGATTCAATTCTCTTGGAATATGTGTAAAGGTAATGGAATCAAAATGTCGAGTCAATAATCTAACCTGCAGGTATTTGCGAAAGAGGCATGAATCACGTACACGGTACTCATTGTTGAGCTGGAGAACGACAAGCTGCGAGTCGAGGAAAACGCTAAGGTGACGAATATGATGATGCTGGGCGTCGGTCAGGAGGCCAATGACAGCAGTGTATTCGGCTTGGTTATTGGTTGCTGGCCCTAAACAGATGCCGCTGGAATGTAGCAATTCATGTGAAGGGGTGTAGAGAGCCCAAGCAGCCGAAGCGAGATTTTGTGTCCAACGGCTGGCACCGT
>ML794636.1:1174996-1200491 GCA_009831015.1 Picea engelmannii
CTTTTGAAAATCTTTGAATAGCACAAGAACACTTTTAAAAATATTTGGATAGCACAAGAAATCTGCGCACAGAGCTAAGAAAGATATATACACAGAGGAAAGGATGATAAACCTCACCTCACACCACATGGGACACGTGACCGACAAGAAACGAAAATGGTTTGACTTTGAGCTTGTTGCAACAAGTGAATACGATTTTCCCCTCTTTTCAACTTTTAAATTAGCATGGAAACTTTAGTCACAACAAGAAATAAGTGAGCCTTATGTACCCAACTTTGCAGTATTGAATGTAATAATGGGTAGTATATGCATAATTGGATGAAAAAGGTTTGACTTTGAGCTTGTTGCAACAAGTGAATAAGATTTTCCTCTCTTTTGAACTTTTAAATTAGCGTGGAAACTTTAGTCACGACAAGCAATAAGTGAGCCTTATGTACCCAACTTTGTAGTATTGACTGTAATACGGGTAGTATATGCATAGTTGGATGAAAATGGTTTGACTTTGAGCTTGTTGCAACAAGCGAATAAGATTTTCCCCTCTTTTGAACTTTTAAATTAGCATGGCAACTTTAGTCATGACAAGCAATAAGTGAGCCTTATGTACCCAACATTGTAGTATTGAATGTAATACTGGGTAGTATATGCATAGTTGGATGTATATGTGTATATACTCCAAATACAATAGTAAATAGGCTCTTCATTTTGGTGTTTGTCAATTACAAAAAAAAATCAAGGTCGTAGATTGCATAATTAAGTAGCGGTGTTGAATTTAGAGGTCGTTGAATCCCTCTTATTTTAACAAAATTTGTGTCAGAATTTGTATCGTTGGATTATGGTGAAGGAAAATGGTGAACCATTATGGTACTCAACATTATACATTCCAAACAAATTATCATCATACAACATTAATCACATTCCAATAAATTCTCCTAGTGCTGCATTAATCACATTCCAATAAATTCTCCCACTGTTGCATTAATCAGATTCCATATTTGAGATGCACACAATAAACACTTTTAATCATATACCATAGTTGAGATGCAAACAATAAGCACTTATAAACTAAGGTATACATTGTATAATTTGAGGTATTCATCCCCAAATCACTAAATACAAATGAACCTTGAAGATACAACATGAACAAGGTAATGCTACAACATGGACAACGCACAACATCAAATTTCTTTGTAAAATCACAACTTCAAAGTTCAGGGCACAACCCGCTTCAGCTGCATTCAAAACATTCTCGACAGGGATATAATTGCTTCAATGGCACTTGTTACAGATATTAGACCAGATCAAGGAATAACTTGTTACACATATCAGATCAAGGAATAACTCGCCAAACTACAATTTTTGTTTGAGTTTGTTAAAATAAAAGATAAATTTTAGTGATTTAATATGATGATTTTTATTTTCCTTTTATAATAATTAAATGGTTAATTTTTTTTTAATGTTATTTTAATAAAATAAATAATAATAAATTTTTTTTAGTGAAAATGGTTAAAAGTTTTAGTTTTTTTAATTATAATAATGATAAGTTTTTATTGATTTAATATGATGAATTTCAATGTCCTTTTATAATATTTAAATGGTTAAATATTTTATGTTAATTCAATAAATTAATTAATTAATAATAATTTTAGAGTAAATGCTTCCTATTAAATTTACTGAGTCCCTAGTAGAGATTTCTTTAAAATAATGCATTCAACTAATAGTAAAAAATCCATAAAATAATAAAATAATATTAATTAATAATAAATAAATAAATAAACATTAAAATATATATAAATTGGCTTAATTAATATTTGTTATAAACTAGCATAGATCCATCTTAACTTGAGATTTATCAAGTGTCTAAGGGATCAAATCTCTATTGGTGCAAACCTTTAACAGTTCCTTAAGTTTTGCACTCTAAAAAAAGCTTTCACCTGGAAAGATTGGATCCCTCTCGACGCTGGATAGATATGGGGTTAAAATGAATCTATGCTAGTATTAATTTATTTTATCTTAATTCTTTACACTTCAATTTTTCAAATAAATATAAATAATATAAAAAAAAACATTAATTACATTTTCAAATAAATATAAATATGATAAAAAAACATTAATTACATTTGGGACCTTTTTATAACAATATAAATACAAATATGGTAAAAAAAACATTAATTATATTTTTCAAATAAATATAAATATGATAAAAATACATTAATTACAATTGGGACCATTTTTATAACAATATATATGAAAGGTAGAGCAACCATTATGTATAAATCATTTTGCCTATGATCACATTCTTTGAAGGTTAATGGCATCGCTATGTATGTAGCGTGCAGTTAACACTCTCACCGCCTCACCACAATTATAATTATGAAGCTTCCATTTGTATATTTTACCACTCGCTTTCTTCATTGGAGCCTTCTCTCCACCAAAAGTCAAGATGTTGGAGGCCTGCCAGGTTCCGACCGAGTCTGTGATCGTCTGGAGAGTGGAACACCCGCTCAAGTCAGGCCTTTGGAGGCCTGTCAGGTTCCCAACCAAGTTTGGGAGTGTCTGTCGAGTGGAGCACTTGCAACCACTCAAATCGAGTCTTTGGAGGCCCGTCAGGTTCGCAACCAAGTCTGGGAGCATCTGTAGAGTGGAGCATGCCTGCAAGTTGAGATTTTGGGGTCTCGTCAGCTTCCCAACCGAGTCTAGGAGCATCTGTAGAGTGGATAACTTGCTCAACTGGAGACTTTGGAGGCCCGTCAGGTTCCCAACCAAGTCTGGGAGCGTCTACAAAGTGGAGAACCTATTCAAGTCGAGACTTTGGAGGCCCATCAGGTTCCCAATCGAGTCTGGGAGCATCTGCAGAGTGGAGCATCCGCTTAAGTCGAGCCTTTGGAGGCCCGTCAAGTTTCCAACCAAGTCCGGGAGTGTTTGCAGAGTGGAACACCCTCCAAAGTCGAGACTTTGGAGGCTCGTCAAGTTCCCAACTGAGTCTGGTAGCGTCTGCAGAGTGGGGCACTGGCTCAAGTCGAGACTTTAGAGGCCCGTCAGGTTCCCAACCTAGTTTGGGAGCATCTGTAGATTGAAGCACTCGATCAAGTCAAGACTTTAGAGGCCTATTAAGTTCCCAACTGAATTTGGAAGCAACTTAAATTGTCCATTGTACAGGACAAATTTTTGGAGGTCCTTAAGCTTCCCAATGGAGTCTGCAACCTTTGAAAAGGGAGCAACAACATACAGTTCCCTCAACTGCAGAGGTGCCTGCAATGTTTAAATATATTATTAAAGTGGGTTTGAGCCTCTACAACTTTCTGGAATTGTGGTATATGAAGACAACACTTTTTTTTTTTGTAAATTCTGGAACTAATCTATTAAAAATACAGTAAATATACAATCAGAGAGTCGTAGTGTTTATCCTTGTGAATGGACAAAAATGAGGCCTTTCTCTATTGGGAAAAGACTTGATCATCCTTCCTTCCCTTTGGTGGGAAACCAGGCTTACAAAAATGCTAAGAGCTATTGTCTGTTTGCTTACTAGCATAAGACCAAAAAAACTTGAAAAGTACTAAATGAAAAAAGACTAAAAAAAAACAGAAGCCTGGGAATCAAGTGTGCTTACCGATCACGATGGAAGGGTCATATGGAGGAGTCTCTTCTACAATGGGGCAGCCACTAGAATCATTATTGTTGTCGCTGGAGGAGCTAGAGTTTTTCGATCTTGGTTCCTTGACCAGGAGGCCTGTGCTCTTGATAAAGTGAGCCATCAACGAACTGTGGTTTCCTGGAGTAGTCTCAGCGATTGGTTTGTTGGAATTCTCCTGAGGTGTCGAGGTTCTAGGGTGGACCATAGAAGAAATATGACGAGTTATAGGGGAGGGAGGAGTTGATGAAGGAGGACGAGTGGTGGGGGAGTGGGGTGAGAAAGGTGAACTAGGAGGGCTCTGAACAAAAACACCCAGGAGGCTAAGGAGAGTGTGGGAGAGCATGTATTTTACCACTGAGTAACTGCGATGGTGTCTGGAGGTGTGTAGAGATGCTGGGAGGGAGCTTGAAACCTCCTCTTCCCAATCGTCTAGTAGTTGCCGCAGTGAGTCGGGGATCGAACGGTCGTAGTTGTCCTGGTTGGCCATGATGAGTGAGGGAGGAGCTATGGATGCTCGCTCGCCACAACCACTTCGCCCCAAGGTGGGGGTGGCATGCTTGCAGGGTGTTGCGAGGGGGGAGAGCCACCATCGATTGCAGAGAGCGTAGATTTTCCACCTGTGGAGAACATAGAGCCAACTTTTGGAGGGAACAAAAAAGGAATGACAAGAGAGATCGTGGCTAGCAGAGTGATAAGTGCCATGTGGAGGGGGGGTCAAATATGTCACCATTAATGCTACCAACCTTTGCAAGCGCGTGGACTTTTGTGACGTAAAATATCCTTGCAAGTGAGGGGCGGGAGCCATAGTCAGAGTAATGGAACGACGTCTCGGGACGAGAGGGCAATTAATTCACATGAGTGGGGGTGAGGTGGAGCACACCCAGTCTTCGGTTCATGTGTTGAGGGGACTCGAGGTGCCCGCCAGGTGGATGGGGGGCAGGGATGATTTTAGGGGCTAAATTTCGCTCATGGGCTAATTTTCCATGGTTTTTCAAAAAATGAGATTCACTATTTTAAAAATGATTTGCCCAAATTCTATAGGATAAAATTATTTGACCTTAAAATTCGCCAAAATTTTATAAAAACTATATAAAATACTTAGAAATTTGAATATTTTTAAAAACATATCACCAAAAATTTATAGTTGACATATGAAGGATTAGTAATATTCACCAAGGTTTCTACATTTTCAAATAAATTTCCATCCTTAAAATCATCCTTGACGGGGGTGACATCTGCATCTGGGGAAGAAGAATACCTAAGCGCAATGTCAATACAGACTCGCTTGAGGGAGTAGTTAGATAGCTCATCCATGGTAATTTCTTGAAGGTCAGAGTTGTCCGTGAAGATTTCATTGGAAATTATGTCCACCAGGGAGTTCACCTTGCGTCAAACATGGAGGAAGGAGATGGAATCCCTAAATTCAATAAGTTGAGATAGATGATGAAGACCCTAATCCAAACACCAACTGGGAAATATTTTTTGTCTTTTTGAGCCATTTTGAAGACGGACTCCCATGGATAAGTTGAGAGTCACCTTCGACTAAAAGAGGATATAATGCTCTTTGTCGAGTTATTCTGAGTCCATGGACGAGACCTGCGAGTTCGACAGTGTTGTTGTTGTCATGGCCTATGGATTAGTAGTAAAGTCGAACAATGACACTTGTGTTGTCTCTGAATACACCTCCAAAGCCCACGGGACTAGGATTACCTTTTGAGGCTCCATCGAAGTTGAGTTTGAGAAAACCATGAGGAGGAGGACACCATTACTATGGGCTAGAGGGGGACCTCGTGTGGGAATATGCAGAAGAATGGGGGCCCATGTGCATGGCAGGAGTGATGTGCCATTGCTGAAGAATTAATGCTTCATTTGGTTGTGCTTTAAAGTCAAGATCAGACCAGAATTGGAGATGAATTGTTTCTAACATCTGTTTTCTGCAAGTTGCACAGAGGGTGTCTTCTAAGGAAGATTGGTCTTCAAGAATGCAACGATTGTTCTCTTTCCAGATGTTCTAGATAATGAAGCCAGGGAGCAGCTTCCAGAGACAGTTGAGAATTGTGTTATGGTAATAATTGTCATCCCAGTTTTTAAGAGTATGAGTTATGTTACCATGAGCCCGGTTGGATTTTCTACAAAGAATCCTTGCATTATCCCATATGTTGTTGGAAAAGGGGCAATTGTCAAGAAGATGGTCTATGGATTCCTCATTGTTGTAGAAAAGAGCACATCTCGAAGGTCTAGAAAATCCTCTTACGAGGATGTTGTCCCAAGTTAAGATGCGTCTGTGGTGAACCAACCATAGAAAGATTGAGATCTTTGGCCAAGTTATGAGGGACCAAATATTGGCCCAACCAGGGTCTGGAGGATCTGGCAGAGGGGGGGTGAGATGTTGATAGGATTATTTGACTGTAAAAATTACTTTTTGCGAGTACCCCCATCTGATCTTGTCATTGTCCTGACTGATTCAAATTTTTCGGTTGTTCAAATCTTGCACGAATTGTGCAATGGTTTCTGCCGGTAGGTGAAGAAGGGAGTTGTGAAGTGGTAACCATTGCCTAAAGTTTTGTTGATTCATAATATTATTGATGATTGCAGCTATTTGAGACATTCTTCAGCTTACAAACTTGTGAGATGTGGATCATTGCAACTATATGAGTCTTTCTCTAGCTTACAAACCTGAGAGAAATCCCCTAAGAAGGGTACGTGGTTCCTACCTGAGATAGAGTTGGAACGTAGAGATGACCTCCTCCATTCAGAGAGCTGAGAATAACTCTAGATGATTATCCAGTGGGAAAGGTGATCTGTTGGGTTAGACGTGCTTATGGTTGAGCACAAGGTGAATGTGTGGAATCCCAAAGTGTTGGGTGCATCATCATGTGAACAGAAATGAAGATGATGTATTAGCCTCCTCTGAGCAGAAGAGTTGAGGAGAAACTCCAGATGATTCTCCTTTGTGAGGCACTGGGAAAGAAGATCTGTAGAGTGGACATTCTTGTGGAAAGCACATGTGAACGTGTGAAGAAGTGGTTCTTCCATGTAATGCAGTCAGCCAAATATATGGACATCCCTATGCATGTGCCCCTAGTGAATGAACACTAGTGGGTGTATCATATCCCTTGCTATATTCTACAAGAGTCAGACCTACCCATAACCCTAATTGTAATTTAAAGGGTACAGGTCGGCCCCACCTTAATGTGATTAGTAATAAAGGTAAAAGATAATTAATCTGGTTAATATTAATTATAAAGTGACTTAAAAAGGTCAACCCTGTTATGCCAATAGAAACTTATGTTGATAGGACAAGTCTAATATAAGTAAAGGAAGATTCCCCATTGTGGAATCATATCCTACACACAAGTTTGGAAATTTCAGCAAGTACATTCTCTTGGGAAAAGTGCACACCTCTCTTGGGTGCTAGAGTTCTAGTGTTTGAGCACTCTCTTGTGTGCTAAGTCTTATTGGTGGTGAAGGTATTTCTCTTGAATATTATAGAAAAGGATTTGGTTGGGTTTTCTTCCCTTGTTGAGAAGGGTTTCCCATGATACTTATTGTGTTCTTGTGCATGGTGTTTCTTCTTGTGATCTTGGATGCTGCAACATAATTGTTTATGGTTAAGACAAATGCAAAATTGAAATGAACTACATGCTTAACCTAGCTTATTGAAAAATCAACATGGTATCAGAGAAAAGGTCTTGAAGATCCCATTGCACAAACACTTTGATGCAAGAGCATCGTTCGCAAGCACGCGGAGTAGGACCACTCAGTGCCTAGGAATATTTTTGGAATCTCGATGCTGGCATTTACGGTGAATATTTTGAAGCATGCCTGAACTCAACGCAGAAAAATATTTTGAAGCACGCTTGAATGATTACGAGAAAAGTGGGAGTTATCCTTACTAGTACTACAATGGATGATTTTCCTGAAGAAGTTCAGGAACTATTGGATAATTTTTCTAATATAGTGGTGGATGAGATGCCAAACTCATTGCCACCCATCAGAAGTATCAGTCATCATATTGATTTGATACCATGAGAAAGTATGACAAACAAAGCAGCATACAGACTGACACCTCGAGAGAATGAGGAGGTGAAGAACCAAGTCTAGGAATTGTTAGACAAGGGTTTGGTCAGAGAGAACTTGAGTCCATGCGCAGTACCAACTGTGTTGAGCCCAAAGAAAGACGGAGGATGGAGAATGTGTACAAACTCAAGAGCCATTAACAATATCACCATTAGGTATAGATTTTCTTTACCAAGAATGGATGATTTAATGGACTGTTTAAGTGGAGCAAATTTTCTTTCTAAAATAGATTTGAATAGTGGGTATCACCAGATTAGAATGAGAGAAGGTGATGAATGGAAAATAGCCTTTAAGACAAATGAAGGTTTGAATGAGTGGCTTGTTATGCCATTTGGCTTAAAAAATACCCCAAGTACTTTTATGCAGCTAATGAATGAAATACTGAAAGATTTCATTGGTAAGTTCATGGTTGTATATCTGGATGATATATGGATCTTTAGCAGGACTAAAGAGGAGCATTTGAGACACCTGACACTAGTGATGAGGAGACTACAACAGGAGAAGTTGTTGATAAATCTGAAGAAGTCCTCTTTTATGAAGACATAACTCATTTACTTGGGTTTTGTGATCTCTTCAAATGAACTGAAGATGGATCCAGAGAAAGTGAAAGCAATCACAGAATGGCCTTCAATAAGAAGTATGTTTGAGGTAAGGATCTTCCATGGATTAGAAAGCTTCTATAGGAAGTTCATCAAATATTTCAGTGGAATTTGTGCACCAATGATGGATACAGTGAAGAAGAAGCACAAGTCTTTTAAATGGACAGAGGAGGCCAAGAGGAGCTTCAATATGCTAAAGGAGAAAATAACAGAAAGACCAATTCTAGTCTTACCTAATTTCAGAAAGACATTTAAGGTGAGATGTGATGCAAGTGGAGTTGCAATTGGAGCATTTTTGAGCTAGGATAATAGACCTGTTGCCTATTTCAGTGAGAAGCTGAATGAGACTAAGAGAAAATACTCTACATATGACATGGAGTTTTATGCCGTAATTCAAGCCTTGAATAAATGGAGACATTACCTTGTCCCACAAGAATTTGTCTTGTATAGTGATAACCAGGCTTTACAATTCATAAGCAGACCGAAAAAATTGAATGAGAGGCATGCAAAGTGGAATGAGTTTATGCATAATTTTACTTTTGTCATAAAACATATTGTTGGGAATGCTAACAAAGTTGTTGATTCACTGAGCAGGAGATGTTTGATTCTATAGGAATTTCAGGTGAAGACCTTGGGGTTTGAACACCTTAAGGATATGTATTGTGATGATGCAGATTTCAAGGAAGCATACAAAGCATGTGCAAATTCGTGCTTAGAGACAAGAGCCAGTGGGCAGAGTAAATGATTCAAGAGGGATTGTTGTTCAAGGGCAATGATTTATGCATACCAAAATGTTCAATGAGGGACAAAATTTTGAAGGAGAAACACAGTGGAGGATTGGCTAGACATTTCGGCCATGATAAAACATTTGCACAGTTGAGCAGTTTATACTATTGGCCAGGTATGAGAACAAAAGTAATAAATTTTGTGAACAAATGTAGAATCTGCCAACATGCAAAAGGAAAAAGACAAGACACTGGATTGTGTCAAACATTTCCAATAACAAAGAGGCCTTGGGATGCAATAAGCATGGATTTTGTGTTGGGACTGCCAAGAACGCAAAGAGGATTTGATTCCATATTTGTGGTGGTGGATATATTTTCAAAGATGGCACACTTTATCCCATGCCATAAGACTAATGATGCAACACATGTTGCAAATCTGTTTTTTAAGGAAGTTGTGAGACTTCACGGCCTACCTAGGAGCATTGTCTCGGACAGAGACACAAAATTTGTTGGTCATTTTTGGAGAACATCGTGGAAGAAGTTGGAGAAAGATTTATTCTTCAGCTCATCTTATCACCCTCATATAGATGGACAGACAGAGGTGGTAAATAGAAGTTTTGGAAATTTATTGAGGAGTCTGGTCACTGAGCATCATAATCAGTGGGATCAGATTCTGCCACAAGTAGAATTTGCTTACAATGGCTCACCAAACAGGAGCACTGGAAAGAGCCCATTCCAGATATTGTATGGAATGCAACCTAGGGGAGTATCTGAGATGAGAGACTTGGAACAGCGTGAGATCAGGAGCATTGGAGCAGGATATTTTGTTACGGAAATGCAGAAACTCCATACCCAGATCAGAGGACAGTTGCAGAGTTCCAACCAAGAGTACAACCGCAGAGCTGATCAACATCACAGAGAAATTCAATTTGAAGTAGGAGATCAGGTTCTGGCACATATCAGAAAAGAAATGTTCCCTAGGGGAACATATAACAAGTTAAAAATGAAGAAGATAGGAGCATGTAAGATCTTGAGGAAGTTTGATGAAAACGCCTATGAGATTGAGCTGCCAGATGATGTGGGCATATCTCCCATATTCAACGTTTCAGACCTGTATCCTTACAGAAAACATGACATAGAGGGATCATAGTATCAAGAGAAGATTTAGTGGGAGAAGCAAATGCCTATAGCAGAAAAACCACAGATGGAGAAGATCGTTGATCAGAGGATTGGCAAAAGGACCTGGAGGAAGACCTATTTTGAATATCTGGTCAAGTGGAAGGGACACCCAATAGAAGATGCCATTTGGGAAAATGAATCTCATATCCATAAGCATGGGAAGTCGATGCAGTATCTCGTGGATAGGAGTCCATGAATTTTTGTCATATGATGCAGGCGCATTGTTAGCAAGAACACGGAGCAGGACCACTCAGTGCCTGGGAATATTTTCGGAATCTCGACGCTGGCAGTTACAACGAATATTTTGAAGCACACCTAAACTCAACGCCAGAAAACTCTTTTGATGCACGCTTGAACGATTGCGAGTGAAGTGGGAGTTTCCACTCTTGCTCTAGAACGCGACTAGGCTAAGATGGTTGTTAGGTTAGGTTTTGGAGTAGACAAGTAGTCGGGGGAAACCCTAAGGACCCTTTGAGATAAATAGAGGTTTTGTATGCCCAAATGAAGCTGCTTCAAGTTAGGAGAAAATTTCTGAGTTTTCAGTTTTTGTTTTGATTGTAGTTGTATCCAGTTTACTTGAATGAATATAACAGAGGAAAATTGATCCAATGCATGGTGTTGTGAATGTTTTTCAATTCTCATTATGAGGATATGAAGTCTTGAAATGTTTTCATAAATTTCAATCGTTTCTCTTCGTCGAGCCTGTGCAAGGTGTGCACACAGTCCGCACGGAGAGCATTGATAGACTCTGTTTCGACTCATAAGCTCATAAGAGGTAGCACAAAGTTTCCTTTACAAGGAGTGCAAAGTGACTGCGGCAAGGGGTGTGCAGTCATCTACAAGAACACAAACCTTACGTAAGAATCTGCTGCAAGGAGTGCACAGATCCGAAATTCGGCTAAGTGTCGAAGAAATAGAACAGAGGAATGCTAGGAGGGTGAGAAGAATTTATTTTCAAGAAATTCTTTGAACTGAGTTATCAAAATCCCCGAATGCAAGGAGTGCATGGGAAGTTGAAAATCCTTTAAGGATCAAGCTCAGGAGGGATAACACTTTTTATAAGTGTTAACAAGATCCAAGAATCGGGTCCATAGGAGGAACAAGGGTTGAAACCTTTGAAGGCCGAGAAATCTTCTAAGATAGAAGAAATCAGAAGCTCGAGAGGAGGAGTGACAACAACCATCAGATCGACTGCAGGGAGAAATCTGGGCCATCAGATCAGAGTCTAGACTAGAGGAGCGTGCACAAGGGGAGAACATATCTCATTCGTCAGATCTAGGTGGGAAGTACCAATAGTCGTTGGATCCAGGTAAGGTGAACACACCTTAACCCTTTGAAAGTGCACAGGAGGATACCAAAGAGTTAAGAGCCACAACAATCCTGACCGTCCATCGAAAGAGGACATGTGGCAAAAGAACAACATTTCCCTCATTTGTAAATCAGGGAAACAAAGATAGGAAAAGAGGGAACTCGTGAATTCTGAGTTCATGATTTGATCTCAACTATTGGATCACGGGGAGTTGAGGGTCGTTGATATGACACACAAGAATTTAGGGAAATCAAGAATCGGGAGAAGGGAGACAAGAAACTCTCTAACTTTGCGAAATGCGAAGTCCTGATTCACGAAGGATAGATCTGGACCGTTGGATCATGGGAGATCATGGACCGTTGATCTGACCCAGTGAAGTTCGTAGGTTCGGACCTCGGGAGGTGAATCCTTTCCCAAATTTTCTATTTGCGAAGTCCCGACGCACCTAGAAGTTAGGCCCCAAGTTACAGCTGGAGGTCACATCAGTGGAAGTTAGGGGAGGATCTAGTACACGCTAAACTCTAACTCGGAGTTCGGGGGTTCGGGAGTCGGACACGTCAAGGTGGGTTCATAACAGAATACCCGTGGTTGCGAGTTGCAAAGCACCTTTGGTTAGGTGTGTGATCACATATGATGGTCACATGGGGGAGGCTTGCAGTGGGTGTTTTTTCTCGTGGGCGGAGTCACAGAATAGGACCTGTGGATTGTTTCATGGAGGTTCCACTAGGGATCAAAGAGCTATTCCAACTCAGAGTTTGAAGATTTGTAGACCGGGAGGTCAGCAGACCCTGCTGAGGTAGGGGCACTACACCAAGTGGTATTAGAGTTGAAATTTTGCTTGTGGATAGCAGGCAAAGGGAGAAGAGAGAAAAGAACTCGAATTTGTACTTTGTGTGTGACAGATAGTCAACACAATGTCACCAAGGAGGCGAGTGGAACCACCTTTATCTAATTGGGCTATAGAATGGGAGATGCGAGAACTTCGTGCAAGATTAGATGCGATGGAGGTAGCATAGAGAAGAGCACCTGATGTTGGAGACATCAATGGCACAGACACTGAAGAAGTAGAAGTCAAAGAAGCTGCAGGAGAGGATGTTTCCGAAGAATGCTTGTTGAGAGCATTTGTTAGATTGGGAGCCAGAGCCAATATAGAGGTCCCAATGTATGAAGGAAATTTAGATGTTGAAGAGCTGTTGGATTGGATAAGATCCATGGATTAACATTTTGACTATGAAGAGGTCTATGAAGAGAAAAGGGTTAGACATGTTGTCACCAGGCTAAAAGGACATGCAACACTATGGTGGGATGAACTGCAGGCTAAGAGGAGAAGCAAAGGCAAACAAAAGATAATGAATTGGGACAGAATCATAGCCAAGATAAAGGCTAAGTTCATGCCCAAATATTAACAGATCAATCTATTTAGGAAGTTGCAGAACCTAAGACAAAAGGGTATGATAGTTAAGGAGTACAAACAAGATTTCTACAGGCTGAACATCAGAACTGGACAAAGAGAGAAAGATGAAGAAAAAGTTGCCAGATATATAAATAGCCTGAGGTATGAAATCCAGGATGAGCTCATCATGATGTCAGTAAGTACAGTGGAGGATTCTTATCAGTTTGCACTAAAGGCAGAGGAGAAGTTGGCCAAGAAACAAACCCAGCGAGGAAGAGGTAAAATCCCAGCCCCAACCAAAGGCAAGGGAGTTACCCATGACAAGGAACATAAGCCTAAGGACGAGGCTGAGGAACCATGTGGTCACTCGGAAAGAGGAGGAATTTCTCGAGGAAGACAGGGTGGTGGGAGAAGTTCTTCTAGAGGAAGAGGAGGAAGCAGAGGAGGAGGATTAAGATTCTATGCCTGTGGAAAAACAGGGCACATGTCTTGGGAATGTCTTGAGAAAAAAAAATAAGGAGGAGGCGAAGCTCACATTTCGGAATCATAGAAAAGAAATGTTGAAGAAGAAGGTGCAAAGGATGGAACATCCCTGATGTTGAGGAAGGTTCTCTTAAAACCAGAGGCAGAAGTTGAAAATCCAATGCAGAGTAACAGTCTTTTTAGGACAACTTGCAAGACAAATGACAGAGTATGCAAGGTGATAATTGAAAGTGGGAGCACTGACAACTTAGTATCCATAGAGATGGTGGAGAAATTGGTGCTAGAGACAAATGCACACCCAAAGCCATACAAATTCCCATGGTTGCAGAAATGACACCAGGTAATGGTTACTAAACAATGCTTGGTTGAGTTTAAGATAGGAGGATATAGAGATGAAATTCTATGTGATGTAATTCCCATGGGCGTATGCCATATTTTGTTGAGAAGACCATGGCAGTTTAACATGAATGTCATTCATGATGGGAGGAAGAATACATACACCTTGGAGAAAAATGGTAGGACACACATGTTGTTGCCAATAAGAGAGAAGAAAGGGAAAGAGGAATCTAGCACAAGCATACTTCTCATGAGTGGGAAGGAACTCCTGAAAGAAGTCAAGAAAGAATGGGAGATGTAGCTTGTTGTGGTGAGGAAACCTAGGGTTATCCTTACTAGTACTACAATGGATGATTTGCCTGAAGAAGTTTAGGAATTGTTGGATAATTTTGCTGATATAGTGGTGGATGAGCTGCCAAACTCATTGCCACCCATCAGAAGTATAAATCATCATATTTATCTGATACTAGGAGAAATTCTGTCAAACAAAACATCATACAGACTGACACATCGAGAGAATGAGAAGGTGAAGAACCAAGTCCATGAATTGTTAGACAAGGGTTTGGTCAAAGAGAGCTTAAGTCCATGCGCAGTACCAACTGTGTTGAGCCCAAATAAAGATGGAGGATGGAGAATGTGTACAGACTCAAGAGCCATTAACAAGATCACCATCAGGTATAGATTTCCTTTACCAAGAATGGATGATTTAGTGGATTGTTTAAGTGGAGAAAATTTCTTTTCTAAAATAGATTTGAAAAGTGGGTATCACCATATTAGAATGAGAGAAGGTGATGAATGGAAAACAACCTTTAAGACAAATGAAGGTTTGTATGAGTGTCTTGTTATGCCATTTGTCTTAACAAATGCCCCGAGAACGTTTATGAGGATGATGAATGAAATACTAAAAGATTTCATTCGCAAGTTTGTGGTTGTATATCTGGATGATATACTAATCTTTAGTAGGACTAAAGAGGAGCATTTGAGACACCTGACACTAGTGATGAGGAGACTACAGCAGGAGAAGTTGTTGATAAATCTGAAGAAGTCCTCTTTTATGAAGACATAACTCATTTACTTGGGTTTTGTTATCTCTTCAAATGAATTGAAGATGGATCTAGAGAAAGTGAAAGCAATCAGAGAATGGCCTTCAACAAGAAGTATGTTTGAGGTAAGGAGCTTCCATGGATTAGCAAGCTTCTATAGGAAGTTCATCAAATATTTCAGTGGAATTTGTGCACCAATGATGGATACAGTGAAGAAGATACACAAGTATTTTAAATGGACAGAGGAGGCCGAGAGGAACTTCAATATACTGAAGGAGAAAATAACAAAAAGACCAATTCTGGTCTTACCTAATTTTGGAAAGACATTTCAGGTGAGATGTGATGCAAGTGGAGTTACAATTGGAGTAGTTTTGAGCCAAGATAATAGACCTGTTGCCTATTTCAGTGAGAATCTGAATGAGACTAAGAGAAAATACTCCACATATGACAAGGAGTTTATGCCGTAATTCAAGCCTTGAAAAAATGGAGACATTACCTTGTCCCACAAGAATTTGTCTTGTGTAGTGATAAACAGGCTTTACAATTCATAAGAAGACAGGAAAAATTGAATCAGAAGCATGCAAAGTGGATTGAGTTTATGCATAATTTTACTTTGTTCATAGAAAATATTGTTGGGAATGCTAACAAATTTGTTGATGCACTGAGAAGGAGGTGTTTGATTCTACAGGAATTTCAGGTGAATACCTTGGGGTTTGAACATCTTAAGGATATGTATTGTGATGATGCATATTTCAAGGAAGCATACAAAGCATGTGAAAATCTTGTGTTGAGAGACAGGAGCCAGTGGGTAGAGTACATGATTCAAGAGGGATTTTTGTTCAAGGGAAATCAGTTTTGCATACCAAAATGTTTAATGAGGGACAACCTTTTGAAGGAGAAACATAGTGGAGGATTCACTGGACATTTTGGCCATGATAAAACATTTGCACAGTTGAGAAGTTTATACTATTGGCTAGGTATGAGAACAGAAGTAATAAAGTTTGTGAAAATATGTAGAATCTGCCAACATGGAAAAGGAAAAAGACAGAACACTGGATTGTATCAACCATTGCCAATACTAGAGAGGCCTTGGGATGCAATAAGCATGGATTTTGTTTTGGGACTGCCAAGAACGCAAAGAGGATTTGATTCCATATTTGTGGTGGTGGATAGATTTTCAAATATGGCACACTTTATCCCATGCCATAAGACCAGTGATGCAACACATGTTGCAAATCTATTTTTTAAGGAAGTTGTGAGACTTCACGGCCTACCCAGGAGCATAGTCTCAGACATAGACACAAAATTTGTTGGTCATTTTTGGAGAGCATTGTGGAAGAAATTGAGGACATATTTGTCCTTCATCTCATCTTATCACCCTCATACAGATGGATAGACTGAGGTGGTAAACAAAAGTTTGTAAAATTTATTGAGGAGTCTGGTCACTAAGAATCATAATCAGTGGGATCAGATTCTGCCACAAGCAAAATTTGCATACAGTGACTCACCAAACAGGAGCACTAGAAAGAGCCCATTCCATATATTGTATGGAATGCAATTGATGGGAGTATCTAAGTTGAGATACTTGGAATAGAGTGAGATCAGGAGCGTTGGAGCAGAATATTTTTCTACGGAAATGTAGAAATTCCATAGCCAGATCAAAGGACAGTTGTAGATTTCTAACCAAGAGTACAAGAGCAGAGTTGGTCAACATCACAGGGAACTTCAATTTGAAGTAGGAGATTAGGTTCTGGCACATCTCAGGAAAGAAAGGTTCCCTAGGGGAACATATAACAAGTTAAAAATGAAGAAGATAGGACCATGTAAGATCTGAGGAAGTTTGATGCAAACGCCTATGAGATTGATCTTCCAGATGATGTGGGAATATCGCCCATATTCAACGTTTCAGACCTGTATCCTTATAGAAAAGATGACACAGAGGGATCAGAGGATCAAGAGAAGATTCAGTGGGAGAAAAAAATGCCAATAGTAGAAAAACCACAGATGGAGAAGATCATTGATCAGAGGATTGGCAAAAAGACCAGGAGGAAGACCTATTTTGAATATCTGGTCAAGTGGAAGGGACACCCAATAGAAGATGCTAGTTGGGAAAATGAAGATGATATCCAGAAGCATGGAAATTCGGTGTAGGAGCTCATGGACATGAGTCCAAGAATTTTTGTCATATGATGCAGGAGCATTGTTAGCAAGCATGTGGAGTAGGACCACTCAGTGCCTGGGAATCTTTTCAAAATCTCGATGCTGGTATTTACGATGAATATTTTGAAGCAAGCCTGAACTCAATGCCAGAAAAATATTTTGAAGCATGCTTGAATGATTGCGAGAGAAGTGGGAGTTTCCACTCCTACCCTAGAATGCGACTGAGCTAATATAGTTGTTAGGTTAGGTTTTGGAGTAGACAAGTAGTCGGGGGAAACCCTAAGGACCCTCTGAGATAAATAGAGGTTTTGTACGCCCAAATGAGGCTGCTTCAAGTTAGGATAATATTTCTGAGTTTTCAATTTTTGTTTTGATTGTAGTTGTAGCCATTTTACTTGAATGAATATAACAGAGGAAAATTGATGCAATGCATGGTGTTGTGATTGTTTTGCAATTCTATGTTATTGTGTTTTCATGAATGAATGAATCTCAATATGAGTATATGAAGTCTTGAAATGTTTTCATAAATTTCAATCGTTTCTCTTCGTCAAGCCTATGCAAGGTGTGCACACAGTCTGTAAGGAGTGCGTTGACAGAGTCTATTTCGACTCATAAGCTCAGAAGAGGTAGCGCAAAGTTTCCTTTGCAAGGAGTGCAAAGTGACTGCTGCAAGGCATGCACAGTCGTCTGCAAGAACACAAACCTTGCATAAGAATCAAGTGCAAGGAGTGAACAGATCCAAAATTCGGCTAAGTGTCGAAGAACCAGAACAAAGGAACGCCAGGAGGATGAGAATCATTTATTTTCAAGAAATTCTTCGAACTAAGTTATCAAAATCCACGAACGTAAGGAGTGCGTGGGAAGTCAAAAAATCCTTTAAGGATCAAGCTCAGGAGGGATAACACTTTTTATAAGTGTTGACAAGATCCAAGAATCGGGTCCATATGAGGAACAAGGGTTGAAACCTTTGAAGGCTGAGAAATATTCTAAGATAGAAGAAATCATAAGCTCAAGAGGAGGAGAGACAACAACTGTTAGATTGGCTGCAGGGAGAAATCTGGGCCATCATATCAGAGTCCAGACCAGAGGAGTGCGCACAAGGGGAGAACAGATCTCGTTCGTCGAATCTAGGCATGAAGGACCAACAACCATTGGATCCAGGTAAGGTGAACACACCTTACTCCTTTGAAAGTGCACAGGAGGATACCCGAAGATTCAGGAGCCACAACAATCCTTACTGTCCATCGAAAAAGGACACGTGGAAAAATAACAACATTCCGCTGCTTTGCAAATTGGGGAAACAGAGATAGGAAAAGCGGGAACTCGCGAAGTCTGAGTTCACGATTTGATTCTCAACCATTGGATCATGGGGATTTGAGGGACGTCGATCTGACACACGATAATTTCAGGAAATCGGGAATCGGGAGAAGGGATACACGCAACCCTCCAACTTCATGAAACGTGAAGTCACGATTCATGAAGGAGAGATATGGACCATTGGATCATGGGAGATCATGGGAAGTTGATCTAACCCAGTGAAGTTCAGAGGTTTTGACCTTGGGAGGAAGGAGGAGAATCCTTTCCCAACTTCGCGAGTCGTGAAGTCCCGATGCACCTAGAAGTTAGGACCTAGTTTATAGTTGGAAGTCACATCAGTGGAAGTTAAGGGAGGAGCTAGTACATGCTAAACTCTAAGTCGAAGTTCAGGGGTTCGGGAGTCGGATGAGTCAAAGTGCGTTCATAATAGAATACCCGCGGTTGCGAGTTACGAAGTGCCTTTGGTTAGGCATGTGGTCACATCCGGTGGTCATGTGGGGGAGGCTTGTGCTGAGTGCTTGTTCGCACGGGCAGAGTCACAGAATAGGACCTGTGGATTGTTTCACGGAGGTTCCAGTAGGGATCGAAGAGCTATTCCAGCTCAAAGTTTGAAGATCCGTAGATCGGGAGGTCAACAGACCCTGTTGAGGTAGGGGCACTGCACCACACTTTCCAGCCATTCTCTCTCACTTCTGCAGAAACCGTACGACCCTCCTAGGGTTTCCAGAAATTTCGTACGGCCTACTCTTCTGAGGGGTTTCAACACTTAAAAATTGGACTCTAGGGATAAAAATGGCATAGGAGTGTACAGAATCCTTTAGCGCACCTCCAAAAAGTCTCAAATTGCATTTCCAAGCATTTTGATTTTTTGTCCCTAGGGTTTATAGGGTTTTGACAAATTCTGCAGAAAAGTTCAAAATTGTATTTTTGTAACTTCTTGAAGAAGCTCTTCAGCGTATCAATACTTTCATATTTCTCAAGGATTATTGTTGGCATTCATCAGACCAACAAAACATAAAAGTGCTAGCCTATCCTAGCTGTTAGGTTTTCTAGCCTAGTTGACAAGGGTGTTGTGAAGATGAGAAAAATCATGATGGGAGGCAAGCTTGATGATTCAAGAAAGATCAATTCTAGGAAGATAATACCATAAGGAAATGAAGACATCAACATCTCAACACTTTAGGTATGGTTCCTATCAATGAAAATACTTGGATAATTGACAGTGGTGCCTCCAGGCACATGACCGATATCAGAAATCATCTAACACACTTCGTTGAGAAAGAGACACATCTACATGTTGTCGGAGATGATGCCATATATAATGTGAGAGGAGTTGGAACTTCTACCTTCCAACTAGATTAAAAAATGCAGCTTAAATTAGAAGAAGTACTATATGTACCCGGAAGACAAAGGCTACAAAATTACTTTCTCCGAAGGAAGAGTTCTTGCATGGCACAAAGACTCTCATATAAGCTCTTCCAAAGTAATTGGTGTCCGAGAAAACAAATTGTACACATTGACCATCAAATTAGTCCAAGCCTTATTACATGACACTATCATCTTGACTGAGTTATGGAATAGAAGACTTTCTCACATTCATTATAGAGCTCTTCTAGCTCTAGGAAAAATGGTAACATGTCTACCAGAGATACAGATTCAACATAGAGGTGTTTGTAAAGGTTGTGCCCTTGGAGAAAATGTTAAAGGATCCTTTCCAAGTAGTGACAATAGATCCAAGGAAATATCAGACTTGATACATTCAAATGTATGTGGGCCAATGATTGTTGCATCTCTAAATGGGCACTTGTACTATGTACTCTTCATAGATGATCACTCCAGGAAAACCTGGATTTACTTTCTAAAGAATAAGGATGGAGTCCTTGCAAAATTTCAAGAATTCAAAGCTCAGATTGAAAATCGGACCGAAAGAAAATTCAAAATATTAAGATCAGATAATGGAGGGGAATACACCTCAAAAGAATTCAACAATTTTTGTATTGAAGAAAGAATCAAGAGGGAGTTCACAGTTCCTTACAACCCTAAAAAAAATGGGGTTGCTGAAAGGAAAAACAGAACTATCATTGAGGCTACTAAAGCAATGATACATGATCAGAGTCTACCCATGACTCTATGGGTAGAAGCATGTATGACAACAGTATATGTTCAAAACCAAATTCCCCATCAGATTCTAAAGAACATTACTCCAGAAGAAGCATTCACCAAAGTGAAGCCTGAGATCGGACACTTCAAAATATTTGGATGTCCAGTATATCTTCATGTACCCAAAGAAAATATATCCAAACTAGAACCTTCAGGAAGAAAGGGCACATTTGTAGGATACAATGAATCCTCAAAATCATATTGAATCTACATTCTAGGTCAGAGACAAATTGCAGTAAGCAGAGATGTTACTTTTGAAGAATAAGTAGCCTTCTATAAATCCATAGAAGCTCAGATGGAAATTGATGGTGAAACAATACCTTCTCCTCCTTTAGCAGTTCAAAGGGAGACAAGTATTGTTCTAGATGAACCAATAGCTCCAGTTGATCTAGTTGCTCCAGGAGATTCAGTTGCCCCAAGAAACATACCTAGAGACATCATAGTTGGACATAAAAGACCTGCTTGGGCCCGGAAAACTTTAGAAGAAGCAGAAGGGCATAAATCCCCACAAGGAGCAACTAGAGAAAGCAAGAGACCAAAGA
Source organism: Picea engelmannii (assembly GCA_009831015.1). NCBI lineage: Eukaryota > Viridiplantae > Streptophyta > Pinopsida > Pinales > Pinaceae > Picea > Picea engelmannii. The sequence continues at coordinate 1,195,954 of ML794636.1, forward strand.
GATTCTCAAGCTAACTTTCAGCCATGACCCACATTATTGAATCAGAGCCAACTTGTCATGGATAAGCTTTAGGTGAACAAGTATGGAAAGATGCTATGACTGAAGAATACAAATCTATATTAAAAAATGATGTATGGGATGTTGTTCCAAGACCAGAGGGAAAGTCCGTAGTGACTTCCAAATGGATTTACAAAATTAAACATGCTACTGATGGAAGCATGGAAAAATACAAAGAAATATTTGTCGCCAGAGGGTTTTCACAAATAGAGGGAGTTGACTATGATGAGACTTTTGCACCAGTAGCCAGATATATCTCCATCCTATCTATCATTGCACTAGCTGTTTCCATGGGTTGGAAGCTACATCACATGGATGTAAAGACAACTTTTCTCAATGGTGAAATTGAGGAAGAAGTTAATATTGAGTGGCCAGAAGGTTTCATTGTAAACAACAAAATATCTCATGTATGCAGGTTGAAGAAAGCCCTATATGGTCTAAAACAAGCACCACATGCTTGGTATGAGAAAATGGATGGATTTATGATGAGTTTGGGCTTCAACAAAAGTGCAGTTGATCCAAACTTGTATTATCACATTGATGGAAATGAGTGTCTGATTTTGGTCTTATATGTGGATGATCTGTTCCTCACTGGTTCAAAAAGACTCATTGTTGAATGCAAGCAAGCATTGACTGCCAAATTTGAAAAGAAGGATTTGAGCCTAATGGATTATTTCTTGGGACTAGAAGTATGGCAAAGAACAGATGAGATTTTCCTAAGTCAAGGAAAATATACTATGGAGATACTGAAAAAGTTCAGTATGACAAAATGCAAATCCATGCCTACTTCAATGGCAATGGATTTAAAGAAAATGAGTGACACTGATTCAGGAGATGTAGATCCACATTTATACCGACAGTTGATTGGATATATGATGTGTCTGGTTAACACTAGACTGGATATTTGCTATGCAGTGAATGTTCTTAGCCAGTTTATGAGCCAACCAAAACATACACACTAGATAGCTGCAAAACACATATTGAGATACTTACGAGGCACAATTGGTCATGGCCTGATATATGCATCCAATGTGGACTTGAGCTTGCAAGGATATGTCGATGCATATTGGGCATGAAGTGCAGTAGACAGAAAGAGCACCTCTAGCTGTTGCTTCACCTTAGGATCGACCATGGTTTCTTAGTGTAGCAGAAAACAAAGCTCTATGGCTTTAAGCACAACAGAGGAAGAGTACATTGCATTGAGTGTGGCATTTCGTGAAGTAGTATGTTTTCAAAAACTTTTGACTGACTTGTTCGATCATGAGATGGATCCAAATAATATTCATTGTGATAACTAGAGCTGTGTAAAACTCTCCGAGAACCCGGTGTTTCATGACAGATCAAAACACATTGAAATCAAGTATAACTATATCAGAGACATGGTGTAGAGAAAGACAGTACATGTACAGTATCTTTCTACCCATTAACAAATTGCATATATATTTACTAAACCACTTGCCAAGAAAAAGTTTGAGTATTTCCGTGAGAGACTTGGCCTGGTGGAAAATGCCTCCCTAGATGAGACAAAGTGTTGATAATTGTAGCTATGTGAGACACTCTCCATCTTACAAACCCGTGAGATGTGGGTCATTGCAGCTATCTGAGTCTTTCTCCAGCTTACAAACCTAAGAGAAATCCCCTAAGAAGGGTACGTGGTTCCTACCTGAGACAAAGATGGAACATAGAGATGACCTCCTCCATTCAGAGAGTTGAGAAGAACTCCATATGATTATCCAGTGGGAAAGGCAATCTGTTGATTTAGATGTGCCTATGGCTGAGAACAAGGTGAACATGTGAAATCCCAAAGTGTTGGGTGCATTGTCATGTGAACAGAAATGAAGATGATGTATTAGCCTCCTATGAGAAACAGAGTTGACAAGAAACTCTAGATGATTCTCCTGTGTGAGGTAGTGGGAAAGAAGATATGTAGAGTGGACATGCATGTGGACGAGCATAGGTGAACGTGTGAAGAAGTGGTTCTTCTATGTAATGCAATGAGCCAAATATATGGACAGCCCTATGGATTTGCCCCTAGTGGATGAGCACTAGTGGGTGTATCAGATCCCTTGCTATATTGCTCAAGTGTCAGACCTTCATGTAACCCTAATTGTAATGTAAAGGGTACAGGTTGGCCCCACCTTAATGTGATTAGTAATAAAGGTAAAAGATAATTAATCTGATTAATATTAATTATAAAGTGACTTAGAAAGGTCAGCCATGTTGTGCCAATAAACACTTTTGTTGATAGGACAAGACTAATATAAGTAAAGGAAGATTCCCCATTGTGGAATCATATCCTCTACACAAGTTTGGAAATTTCAGTAAGTACATTCTCTTGGGAAAAGTGCACACCTGTCTTGGGCGCTAGAGTTCTAGGGTTGAAGAACTCTCTTGTGTGCTAAGTCATATTGGTGGTGAAGTTCTTTCTCTTGAAGATTATGGAAAAGGATTTAGCTGTGTTTTATTCCCTTGTTGAGAAGGGTTTCCCAGGATACTTCTTGTGTTCTTGTGCATGGTGTTTCTTCTTGTGATCTTGGATACTTCAACATAATTGTTTATGGTTAAGACAAATGAAAAATTGAAATGAACTACATGCTTAACCTAGATTATTAAAAAATCAACAAATATGCCAGTGATCCTTAACCTTTTTTTTTATCTCGTGGTGGTAGATTGTGTTGTCTTTACAAACTTGGAAGCTGCTGCCAAGAGTTCGACCAGAAATTAGTTTCAGTGCCGTTTCTGATTTCCCAAAAGTTGTGTTGTTGGATGAGGTGACATTGGAGTTTTTCATAATTCCAAATGATGGAGCCTTGAAAGTTAGAAGTGACGTGGATCAGGTTGTGAGGGTCCCAATTTGGGGCATATTTTTTATGCCAGAGTTGTTCCCATGGACTGGAGTTGTTGGATATCTAGTTCCACCATGGTTTTGCACTGAGAGTTTCATTACTCTTGATTGGATCCCTTAGGCTTAGGCCTCCCATTTTCTTTGGTGAACATATTATGTCCCATTTGACCAGAGCCCATTTGTGGGTGTTATTTTCACCACTCCATAGGAAAGTGCATTGTATCTTTCAGATGGATTTGAGAACCCATTTGGGGTCTGCAAGAACAGAGAAGAGATACAGAGGCATCCTTTGCAGAATTTGTTTTATGAGAACTAGATTCCATGCTAGATTGAGGGTTCTAAAGGTTGAGGAGGAGATATTTTGAGTTAATTTGTCAATGAGTTCCTTCCAAGCAGAGTGTTTGATGGCTGAAGTGAGTAGGGGAGCGCCTAGGTATTTGGAAGGAAGAGAGGAGGTAGAAAAACCCAGAGTTCTAGCAATGTTTCGTTGGGTAGTGGGGGGCGTGTTGAAGAAGAAGATGAGATATTTATCCAAATTAACATAGGCTACTGAGGCATTTGAAAAAGTGTTGAGCAGGATTTTAAGGGTGTGGGTTTCTTGAATGGAGGGGTGTGCTAGGAGAAGGTTGTAATCAACAAATTGTTGGTGGGTCAAGGGATGGCTGATGTGGAGACTCGGTCCTTTGAGAGAGTCATTTGAGCAGGCACTTGTTAGCATTCGACTTAACCCTTCAACCTTGAGGATAAAAAGAAACAGGGAGAGGGCATCTCCTTGTCGGATTCCTCGGGAGGGGATGAAGGTGGAGGAGGGGGAGCCATTAACAAGAACAAATAATAAAGTGAAGGAAATGAGAGAATATTTTCAGTGTATTCCCAGTTGAGGCGATAAAAATATTTGGAGAGGTCTAGTTTAAGAAGCATGCTCGGTTTCTTAGTGGTTTTTAGGGAGTGGATAACCTCATGGGATAGAATGATTCCATCAAGAATCTTCCTGCCCTCAAAATAGCCCATTTGTTCAAGGGAAATGAGCAGGAGAAGGAGAGGTTTAAACATGTTAGCTATGACTTTAGTGATGATTTTGTAGATAACATTGCAAAGAAATATGGGACTGTACTTACTTGGAGCTGCAACATTTTCTTCTTTGGGGATCAAAGTGAGAAAGGTGGCGTTGAGGGCAGAGAGGACCCATTGACAATTGTGTGATTCTTCCACGATGTCTAGCATGTCTAACTTTAGAAAATCCCAACAGGCATGGAAGAAGTTGATTGTAAAACCATTCGGCCTAGAAGCCTTACCTTCTTTCATTTGCATGATAGCTGATTCCACCTCTTGTAGAGTGATTGGGCACATTAGAGAAGTCTTGTGTTTGTCAGTGACTAGGCGAGGGATGTGGTTGGCTACTTGTTGGATGGAGTCCCCCCTGGAACGGTTCTCCTCCATCAATAGATCTTTGTAATAGGAGACCAATTTAGTTTCTATGTTCTTGTGGGTTTCAAGCCGAGCACCATCTTGTTTTTTAGGGTAAGAGATTATGTGTTGGATGGTTGAGTGGTGGAAGAAAGAGGTGTTGTGTTCACCTTCCTTCAACCAGGAGATTCTTGATTTTTGTTTCCAAATAATTTCTTCTTGCTGATAG